>SMDT01000601.1:0-156161 GCA_005392925.1 Aquilaria sinensis | reverse complement strand
AGTAGTTGGTTAAGTGGTGTAATGTGTTGGTGGACGATGGGTTGATGCTTGTTCAATTTGATCGTTTCTTTTAAGCCCTTGATTTAGTTTTCTTCACCTCACTAGCTCCATTTAGAAAGCCTTCAACCAGTTCCTCCTCTTTTCCTAGCCCAAACCTGTTACAACCTTTCAAAAAATCATTTGAGCTTTGAGTTTTATACAACTTGCCGTAGAAGGATATGGTAGGGAAAGTTGGATCCTCTTACAAGCCTATGGAAAGAAGCATAGTATAAGCGTCGAGTTATATAGCACAACTCCTTTAGTAGGAATCAAGCTTAAGTGCTGAGGGTCATACCCTAAAGGGCTCCACCTTAAGTAGGAAAACTTTTATTTCCTTAATCATCATTTCTTCTTTTGAAGTTAAACTAGTGAATCATTAAGGTTCAGGTGTGGCAATTGGTTGTCATTGTAGTTTTTTATGTTTTGTTGTGTTTAGTTTTTCTAGGTTAAGGCGCTAGGGATTATCTTAGGTTTAAGTTTAGGGGAGTTTATTAAGTGCATAATTCAATAGTCAAAGTTGTTGACTTTTTGGTAACTTTGATCGCTAATTACTTGCTTCTTTTCCCATTTATCTTAGTTTTTCTTGCTTTCATTATCTTTCTACAGGTGGGATGGTGTTGTGGACATGGCGGATTGGAGCGTGATTAAGCGAGACAGAGTTTGGGCAAGTAAAGCAGTGGAAGCAGGAAATCAAGGCTGGTGACGCATCGCCAGAATTTTATGACAGTTGGCGACGCATCACCAACGTTAGCAATGTTCTATCCATTTTTCATCAGCTGGCGATGTGTCACCAGCAATTTGACCCAATTGGCGATGCATCGCCAACGCCTGCTCTATTTCACCGAATCCCAAAATTTAGATGGTTCCCCACACTTTCTACCTGGTGACCTGGCCTTGGAGAAGGATTCTTATCCCTTTAGGGTTTTGGGATAGGAATCAAAAAGGGAAATGACCTGAGGTATAAATAGAAGAAGGAAGGAAGAGCCCAAGGGACACCCACCTTGGCATCATCTTGTTCACATCATTTTCTGGGGATCTCCACCATTTTGGAAGGAGTTTTGAAGCCTGGAGAAGGAAACTAGAGTCAAGGAGGCTTACATTTTTAGGGTCCATCTTGGGTTTCCTCTTTTCCTTTTCTCTTTTTGTTGGATTCTTATGGTTAGTTTGTTTATTGCTTCATTGTTGAACATCATGTTGGATTGTGAGTAGTAGCTCATATCTCTCTAGGATGACACTCCTTGACCTTGCTGTTCAATGGATTTCTATTTATGTTTGATGAATGTGGATTACTTGTGTTGCCTTTTCTTGAGCTAATTGTTACGTGTTGAAAGGCCTTTATACACATTTTACTAATACACCTAGTGCTTGAGAGAGGATTATTAGGTGACAGAAAGAGAAGGAAGGGGGCATAATGGGTCTCTTGGATTAGAGGTAATTTAGGAATCCATTAGGTGTTTAAGGAGGGATTAAGGCTTAATCCACCTTAGGTTAAAGCTTGAGCTTGAGTATTGCCTTGTTTAATCTTTGGTGAGCAAAATCTTATCTTGGGAGAGGAGGTTTTGAACTTTGTACCTCATTACCACACAAGGTGAGTCCACCTTAGGGCCTCATTTATCTTGGGTAGCAAGGAAGGGGGTGGAATTCTAGAGAGATAGTTTTCCCATTTTTAGCCAATTTCACAAGTCTATTTTAGTACTTAGTGCATCTTTAGAGCCTTTCATCTTCTAGTGCTTAGTAATTAGGAACTTCATTCTCTCTAGTTCAATACTTATCCTTGGTTAATTTGGTAGCTCGAGTAATTAAATTTCAATTCTTGGTAAAGAAAATCTCATTATCCCTTGGGACGATACCCATATTTGCCTTGTAGTACATGACGATTTTGTACACTTGCGGGCAAATGAGGGTTATAAATGAAAAACTCTTGGTTTTACAATAATCATTTGGGAATGCCCAGAGCCACCATAAAGGAAAGGTCAAGCTCAGGAAACTTGGACAGGACTTGGTGGCGAGCAAGGCAAAAACCGTCCTGATAAGAGGACTTAGTCACCTCATCAGACTTTACCTTATCTACCTTCAAGTCCTCCAGGTCCTTCTTGAGTGACACGACCGTCCTTGGCCCCTGCCAGGAAGCCCTGTGAGAGCTGGTCTCACGGTGGATTAAAATTGGCTAGTTGTGTATGTGTGCGGATTAAATCCCATTATACTAGTTGATTATCCTAGAATTTGCAATATGCATGCTCTTCATGCTTTGACTTGGTTTATTAAAACCATAAAACATTAACTTGGCCAAGTAATTTCTACACAAAATAAATACAAACAGTCAAAGCATACAAAATCAACATTTGTGTGAGTTTACTACACATAACAAATTGTGAGAACATTCATACACAAAGTAGACAAATGCCCTCACCCAAGAGCAATCCTGGAGTCAAGTGTTAGTGTTGTGCTCAAAAGCCAATCATGAGATGATTGTATTTTTGCACATTGAGTCATGATATTTTATTAAGGCATTAATCCAACAATTATGTTTGTTGTTTTGTTTTCTGCGTAACTTAACAAACATAATTGTAACCCTAGAATAATGATATTCTTAAACGTCCCCGGTCTAGTATTATTGTGGAGCGGGTTGCAATAATACATAACGACTAGCATATGTGGAGACTAATATGAGATATGTAGTCTACATATGGGTACAAGTTGGAGAACTTGTGAACTGGACCGACCCACCATGAGAACACTACATGGATCGTTATATGAGTGTAATAAGTGATTCTCATAGTGATCATGGTATATGTAGTCCTTCGACCTAAGATCATCAAGGTTCCCTACTTGTGAGTCACATACTTTGATACTTTCCTTTGTTGCTCATAACTGAGTGAATTTGAAGGAGGTCATTGGGTATGTCACATATCATGCAGAGGGATTTGTATGATCAAGATGGGATTTGTCCCTCCTATGTAACAGGAGTGATATCTTCGGGCCCCTTGATAGAGTGAGAGTTAGAAAATGCATGGCCATGCTCGGATGAGTTGATATATGTTATCAATGTCATCAGTTTAAGTTTGTCTACTCGGTAATCAAGAAACCAAAGATTGGGCTATACGAGAGTGACACATTCCATGTCTCGTGCTTAGTCTTGATATCTTGGACAAAGGGACAATGGCATATATTGGTGATGATCATAAAGGTTTAGTCGAATCATCGACAATCTTGTCACTTGGGTAGCAATGATGTGTTGCTAGACACCGCTCATTGCTTATGATCATAAATGTGATTTATGATCATTGCCAATGTGGCAAGAGCCTATTGGGTCGCACACATAGAGCTATTTGGATCATTAGAGTGCATGGGCTAATTATTTGGGTTATGGTTTCACTTTAATTTCGTATTAATAATGGGCCAAAGAGTTGAGCCATTATTATGCCCGAAATTAAATCCTAATTGGATTAGGGCTTTGAAACCCATTAGGCCTAGAAGTTGAGTCTCACTATAAATACAACTTCTAGTGAGAAATTCGCAGGTCACCTTGCCCTAGCCCCCAAAAAGGACAGCCACACTCTTCTCTTGTAATTCCTTGGAGAACGCAAGCTAGCACTACGAGCGCAAGAGAAACGCATCTGCCGGGACGTGGTGGAAGCATGGTGATCCCGAGAGGCTCGTGTGGATACCATAGAGAGCCTGAACACGTCAACTGTTTAGGTTTTGTGATTCGACTCTACAGTTGAGTAAGAGATCTCAATCGAAAATTAGGTATGAAAATTTTTGAACACCCGGTTTACCCCGTTTCCCAGGATCCTGGAGGGTTTCGGTTAAATTCCGCTGCACTGTTTGGCTCCCGAAACCCATCATCGAGGACTCCTCATAACATAGATTATGGAGGCCACTAAAAGTACTATATAAAAACAAGCCTCTACTGAGATCTCTTTGACTTAACTCCCACCTTAGATACTAATCCCAGTGGCGAGTCTCAAAAGTCCTTTGCTAAGTGCTACTAGGCTCTGCAGCTAAAAAAAGATACTAGTTAGTACTGTGACTTGACCAACAAGCCAACTGAATATACTAGAATCATCAATATTCTCAAATGTCATACCTGTACACACAAAAGAACACTACCGCGATAATCCTCAACGATTACCCGGTCCAGCAACCTCAGTATCTGCATAACAAAACTAGGGAGTGAGAATTTGACAATTCTCAGTAAGGGGTCTTCAGTGTACCTGCAAGAAAATTACTAGGACTAGACATATGATGAACATATGTAAACTTGCTGCGAGCTCACACAGCATGAGGGTCTCTTATATGCACATATAACTAGGCCATAAAGACCTCTCCTCAACTAGTCCTCCTCACGGTGCATCACTCCGTGCCTAGCGAGTTCTGATCACTAACCCGCTCCTAGCAAGCCGAAGCTTACTGGATGCAATCATGTACCTTCCCATAGTCGTTGTGCAGGGGAATTATGGTGGAACTTTGTAGACTAGGTCACAAGACCTCTTTGATGTAGACTAGATGAACAAGGTTTCACCTTGCGAGCTCGTGGCTACGGCACGGCTAGGCCGACAAGGGTTCTAAACCTCTCACCTGAGCTAGTGGTACTTAGTTATGCTCATTTGCAACATAGTTTCCTTGCTTGTTGCACAAGCAACCTTAAAACTCTACAAAACTCAAGGAAACTCTTATATTTTATGGGACTTTCGGAAGTGATGCCCATCAGCATCTCCACTGTGTGTCATGGTGAGGGTGGCAGGAACTTGCGGAAGTGCAAGGTGGTCCGGAAAGAATTTGTTCTGAGAGGATCACCTGGAAGTCACAGAAAGTAAGGGTTAGGAGGTCCCCGGAGTGTTTTTCCGGGGAGGAATCTCCGACGCCCAAGTCAGTGTCTAGTAAGTAAAGGAGGTGCAGGTAATCCTCTGCCGAGAGAGTGAGAGAGAGTTCCCTTACCTGCGATGCCTCCCACATATTTATAAGAGGTAGACAGGAGAGGTTCGCTTGCCACAAGCTGCCCAGATCATGACACGTGTCCGGCTAGATGTGATTCGTACCTTTAGGGGGCTTTTAGCCGATCATAGGCCATTCGGCCGAAAGCTTGTGTTGCTCGACAACGGCATGTCAGAGTGTGTTTGGGGGCAGCGTGTTGGGGGCCGTACAAGTACAGTGTGTCAGAGACTTCTAAGCCATCTAGTCGTATGTCCTCGTAGCCCTTCTAGGTGACCAAACTCCCGAAAAGTCCAGGGGTATCCTGGAGGGGAAAACATCTTCTGAGGGAGGTCTCTTTGTTTATATGAGATATCTCCGGCTAGACTTTCCCGAGGTTAGGTTCAGGTCCTTGGTGATGATATTCTCGAGGATATGTTCCGAAGGTGGACTTGAGAATATCCGAAGGTGGACTTGGACGCGCGGAGTCATTCCGAGGTTTTCCTCAAGGGGAGTAATAATCCTTTATGACCGAAGTTGGTCTGACGTGTTCCCGGAAGTGAGGTTTATCCGACTTGCCCGAGGGTGCTTAAGGTGTTCCCTTTATTGAGGTTTAATTGCCTGTTCTTGGTCAAAGGTGATGCATTGGCCTAAGATGCCGTATACACGCGGGATCCTTTGGGGGCGATTGCCCTTCAGCTATCATATGCCCCCCCTCTGAAAATTCAAAGATGCGTCTTCGGTTTGTGAGGCTCTTAGGAATTCTTTGAAGTTTGAGCGATGTTCCTGGCGCTCCTGTCGAGGCCTTTGTCAGAAGGGTGCGATCATTTCATTTTCTCATTCAGACGGGTACGATGCTTTGGGAAGCGCTATATAGGCTTGCTAGCTGTCAGGGGCGTGCCCTCGTTTTTCGCATCAGCTTACACGTGGCTGTTGATGAAGGGCAGGTGGTTACGTCGGTTGTGTTAATTACATCTCTTTGCCTTCAAGAGGCAATAATGACGATGCTTCGCTTACCCCCTTCGGTCTATATAAGCACTTTTCACCTCATTTCTTGTCACACTCCTCCCTTTTGCTCTTATTTGCTCTAGAGTTCTCTATTGTCTTTTTCCTTCCTCCGGTGGCGGATTCTACAGCGGAGCGATTTCCGTCAACCCTCACGACGGTGTCCAGGAACCCTAATTTTGGCAAGACCTTCGGTGGGTGTTCCCTTTTGTAGCTTTCTCTTTTTTCTTCCGAGGTTGTTTTTCCGATGTCTTCCTGTTTCCTTCCTCTATTTTTGCCGAGGTCGTCGTTATTTTTTTCAGAAAATGTCGAATCCGACCCTATTGATGACTGTCCGGCCTCTCCCTGAAAGTTTTCTCTCCCTTGAGTCTCATCCCTACTGTACCACTTCGGAAAAAATGACGAAGTGGATGGCCAAATATTACCTTCTTTCTTACATCGTCCCGAAGTGACCTATCTCGGTTACGTACGATTATTCGGCTTTCTCGAGTGAGGTTACCATTTACCGAGCTCAGCTGAAAGTTGGTCTTCGGTATCCTCCCCATTGGATGATATGCGAATTTTTCAAATTCCACGGGATTGCCGTGAACAAACTCCCCCCAAATTCTTACTCTTACTTCAATTCCTTCCTCTACATGTGTGGGGTGTTTAAGATAAACCCCCACTTTCTTTTCTTTATGCAGTATTACAAACTCCACCCGGTCTCGAAGGGCGGCTTTTACTTCCTGCTTCCCCGAGGATCGGAAGTAAAAAATGTACCTTTACTTTCGACAACAAGGACAACTGGCGAGGGTGGCAGAAGAAGTTTTTCTTCCTGTCAGTCCCCGAGGTTTGGAGCCACATGCCGATCAGAGGGGCTTCGGGGACCCTGAAGATTGACGTCGTCGACCCCCAGAAGCTCCTAATTCCAGAGCTGTTTGCCGAGTTTGATAAGTTTGATAGACTTATCTGGGCTATGGCAGATTGGGACCCCGAGGTCCCTCCACGTTCATTCTACCCTTTTCCCATCAAGTGGGACCTCGTGACCGAAAAGGTCCTTTGGGAACTAGGAGTGGTGAATGCGCACAAGAGTGACCCCGGCATGCCCGTGGCCGTTCTTCCGGGGAAGAAGGCTTGGATAGTCATGCTCCTTCGGGGTGAAATTTCATATGAGGCCTTTGTCGAGAGTAAGTCACTTTTTCAGGTTTGATATCTGTTTTCCTTTTGGACTTACACTGATATTTTGCACTTTTGCAGAGATGGGTGATCAATCTGCTGACTTCTATAAGTCGCTCTTCCTCGGCCAGGCTGAAAGGGGGGAGCAAGCGCACAAAAAGGCGTTTGACAAGAGGAAGAAAATGGCCGGCGGACCTTCTAGGTCCAAGAAAGCTAAGGCTGCCACTCCTCCTCCCCTCGAAGATGTGGTTGAGGTGCAAGATGAGTCCCCTACCCAACCTCTGAGCCCAGTGGATCCTCCTCCGGATCCCGCCCTCCTCGGGGCAGCACTAAGCCCCGTTCTTATTGCCGAGACTTCGGCCGAGCAAAGGTCTGCTCAGGAGCTCGAACAGAGTAGAAAGAGGAAGGGGAAAATGTTCCTGGCGAAGTCCATGGGGGTGAGTCTGAAGACGACGTCGCCGAAGTTCCACCAGGTTTGTTCCTTAGCCATTCCTCTACAAGTCTTAGTATTTTTTGCATCTATGATTTTTTAGATGAATGGCTAAGGGATGATGTACTGACGGCACTTCGGCGTGATATTGCAGAGGAAATGCCTGCTGCTCCCTGGATGGAGACTCATGCTCGTCGGAGGGCTCTTCGGACAAGCGGATCCTGCAGGATAAGGTGCCGAATGAGCCCTTCTGGACGTTCACAGAGGATATGAATTTTTTCTCTGAAGATAGCCAGCTGATGGCTCCCCAAATGGTGACGGGGGTGATGACCAATGCCACTTTCTAGTCGCTTGTCATCGAATGCCCTAATGAAGAGATCATCGCGGCGAGGATGACCGAGCATGCCGCCACCTAGGTAGTTTTCTTTTCTCTCTTACTTAGAAAAATTTTCTTCTAAGTTTCTACCGTCTTCTGATACTCATTTGGGGACCTCTTTTTTGCAGCTTTTGGCATATAGCGAGTACTTCCATGCCTGGGCGGCAAAGCAAACGGAGTCCCATTCTCGGTCTGAAGATTCTTTGCACAAGACGAAGGAGTTCTGTGCCAAATACGTCCTTAAGCACAGCGAGTTGAACAAGATCGCCAAGGAGAATATTGTAAATCTTTGGGCCGAGCTCGCGGTGAGTAAGCAGGAGCTCCTTGTCGACTTCACAGCCAAGGTCGAGGATCTTGGCTCAAGGTGTGCCGTTCTCTTTTCGGAGAATGAGGCCCTTCGGAAAGAGAACGTTGAAGATAGCAAGAACCTTATGAAGGCGCTAGCTTTGAATGCCAATCTCCAGGCTGAGGTTGACTCTCTGAAGAAGGAGGCAAAAAGTAAGAAGAAGAAGAAGCTGAAGGGGAAGATTGCTGAGCTCACAGCCTTCAGATCCGGGAAGGATCAGTCTAACCAGATGATGAAGGTGTCTTATCAAGACGGCTTCTACTTGGCGCGTGATTAGGACCTTCTTTGGTACCCTGAGCTTGACCTCTCCCACCTGTCTGCTCTGGATTTCCTCGAAGAGCCCAGGTGGACATGGTCTGAGCAAGAGTTTCTCAATCTTCCACCTGCCGGGCCCGTGTCTCTGGCTGAGCCAATTGAAGATGATGACGCCGAAAAGACGTCGGATGCCCTTGCTTAGCCTTAGGCTTCTTCTTTCTTTTTTGTAATCCTACTCCTTTTTACTTCGTTAAGATTTTTAATGAAGATTTTTCCTCCAATCTACATTCTTCCTTTCGAATGCGATTCTTCAGAAATTAGTGTAATCCTAAGTGTGTATTCTTGGCAAACGTTCGTACTTATTTCTTCGAAAAGAGTCATTTTAGACCTTTTGCGGTACTTCACCGTGTTCTTTAGACTCCAACAAGGAATTAGTTCCTAAAGGAAAACCATTAAGGAACCTTTTTTCGGTAACGCGACCATATTTGGCCTGTGTTTTTATTGACTACTTTGGGGAGAAGTGATTACAAGTTTTCTTTCTAAAAAAATGTCTAAGTGTAGAATTTTTTCAAAGAGTCTGAATGCCAAGTATTTTTCAACTCTATTCCCTCGGTATCACCTAATTTGTAGACCCCTGGCTGGACTTCGTCGAGGACCAAATAAGGTCCACTCCAGTTTGCCCGAAGTACCCCTTTTGATGGCTTTCTTGGCTCAAATTCGGCCTTTCGGATAACAAGGTTGCCTTTTTTGATCTCTTTGCTTCTTATGTGTATATTAGCAATGTGAGCTATTCTTTGTTGGAAATCCTTTCTCCTTAGTTCGGCCATTTCGCGATGCTCCTCGATGAGGTCTAGTTTTGTCCTCAAGCCAAGATTATTCCCTCCTTCGTCGAATACTTGTACACTTATCGAAGGCTGTGTGACCTCAATGGGAATGATGGCTTCTATCCCATACACGAGTGAGAAAGGGGTTTCCACGGTGGCCTTTCGGGGAGTCGTACGATAGCTCCATAGCACACTTGGGAGCTCTCCTGGCCATTTCCCCTTTGCTTCCTTTAGCCTCTTCTTCAAGCCATCTTTTATTGTCCTGTTGGATACTTCAACCTACCCATTACTTTGAGGGTGGACTACTATAGCGAAATGCATTTTTATGCCGAGGTTGGCCGCGAATTCCTGGAATCCTCTATCTATGAACTGGGTTCCGTTGTCGGCCACTATTACCCTTGGTATGCCAAATCGGCATATAATGTTCTTCCACACGAACCTTTGGGTATCCTTTGCTGAGATAGATGCCAGTGGCTCCACTTTTATCCACTTAGTGAAGTAGTCCACTACGACAATGCAGAACTTTACCCCACCGGGTGCATTTGGAAGAGGCCCGATGAGGTCAATACCCCATACGGCAAAGGGGCAGGGATAATTTGCTGAAGTTATTCTTTTCGAAGGTAACCTTTGGATGTTGGCGTGCTTTTGTTAATTGTCACATGTTCGAAGAAATTGCCTTGCATCTTTCCTCAAGGTAGGCCAAAAGTATCCTTGGCGAAGTAATACTCCAGCAAGGGCGTCTGTTCCTATATGGGAGCCACAGGCTCCTCCGTGGACTTCTTCGAGTATTGTTTTGACATCATCTTCGCTTATACATTTCTGCAGGGGGCTGGCATACCCTTGTCTGTATAGTTCTTCTCCAATGAGGAAGTACCTTCCTGAGCGCTTTCATACTCTTGCGGCCTCTTTGGGATCCTTAGGGAGTTTTGAAGTTGCTAGATACTTCTTGATGGGGTCTTGCCATCCTTCCCCCGAGGTTGCTACGCACATCAATTCTGTACTAGCTTGCTTTAGCACCTCACAGGGTTCCTTGGATTTGGCCAAGGTGTCAGCTTGTCTATTATCACTTCGGGGCACATTTTCTATTTGTATCAAGTCGAACTCCCCAAGAAGTTTTTTGACGAGGTCATGATATTTTGCCAAGGTTGGATCCTTCATCGCGTACTCCCCTCTCATCTGCTGGACTATTAGCTGTGAGTCACTGTGGGCTATGAGGTTTTTTACGCCGACTTTTCTGGCCAGCTTTAGTCCTGCTATTAGGGCCTCATATTCGGCGATGTTATTGGTAACATTGAAGCCAAATTTGATTGCTTTTGTGGCCTCCAAGCCTTCGGCCCTCAGAGGACTATTCCAGCGCCCTGATGTTCTACACTTGAGGCTCCATCGACAAAGAGTTTCCACTCTGGATCTACCTTTGTTCGATCTTCCTCGTTGGTTTCAGCATTCTCCATTTCTGGCATTTCGGCAATGAAGTCTGCCAGGGCCTGGGCTTTTATTGCCCTTCTAGGCTCATAAGGGATGTCATACTCTCCGAGTTTGATGCACCATTTTGATAATCTTCCCGAATGCTCTACTCTTTTCATGACACCGCGCAGAGGCAAGTTACTCCAGATAGTGATAGCGTGTCCTTGGAAGTAGGGTCGCAACCTTCTGCCTACGAGTACCAAGGCGTAGATGGCCTTTCGGAGTAATGGGTATCTGACCTCGGCACCATGTAGGGACTTGCTTACATGATATACTGGCCATTGTCTCCCACCTTCTTCTTTTAGTAGGACCGAACTGACCGCCTTTTCAGTAACCGTGAGGTAGAGGACGAGGGGTTCTCCTTTTCGGGGTTGCCGAAGTGTTGGCAGGTGGGTTAGGTAGCTTTTAAGCTCATCCCAAGCTTTCTGGCATTCTGAGTTCCATGGATGCTCCTGGGCCTCGGAAGTGTCGTCGCCCTTGGGGCCTTTGGTGAGTACTTTGAAGAATGGGCGACAACGGTCGCTATACCTGGAGATGAATCTACTAAGGGAGGTGATTCTTCCGGTAAGCCTTTGTATGTCTTTGATGGATGTAGGTGTTCAGAAATTTAGCAGGGCTTTGACTTTTTTAGGGTTGGCATCTATTCCCGTTTCTGACACCATAAACCCAAGAAACTTTCCTGCACTTACTCCGAACACACACTTTTCGAGATTAAGACGTATGCCGAACTCCCGAAGTCATCGGACGGTTTTGGCTAGGTCGGTGATATGATTACCAAGCATTTTGCTCTTGACTATCATATCATCAATGTATACTTCCATGTTTCTCCCAATCTGAGAATCGAATACCCTATTCGTCAGCCTTTGGTAGGTGGCCCCTGCATTTTTAAGCCCAAAGGGCATCCTGATATAGCAGTAGGTAACTATCTTCCTGATGAAGGACGTTTTTTCCTCATCTTCGGGGTTCATTCGGATTTGATGATATCTGCTAAAGGCATTGAGAAAGCTAAGCAGCCCGTATTCGGCAGTTGCACCCACCAGCTAATCTATGGCTAGCAAAGGGTAAGAGTCCTTTGGGCAAGCGTCGTTTAAATTTCGGAAGTCGATGCACATTCAGAGTTTTTCACTCCCTTCTTTCATGGCAATAATCACGTTGCTGAGCCATTCAGGGTATTTAACTTCTCTTATTACTTTGGCCTCGATGAGGCGGTTGACTTCGGTTTTAACAAAGGAATTCTTACGAGCCGATAGACTCCGTTTCTTCTACCGAACTGGCCTGGCGTTCGGTTGCACTCTAAGGTTGTGGCGAATTATGCTGGGGTCGACCCCAGGCATATCCTTCGGTGAGTAGGCAAATAGATCTTTGTTCATGAACAAGAAGGATACAAGCCTCTTTTTGTCATCCTCGGCCAATTTTTTCTTGATTCGGGTGCTTTGGCCAGGGATCAATTCTACATCCTCTGTTTCTATTTTTCCAGGCTTTCATTTTCCTCCTTCACTGTTTCTTCGTCCATCATGACTATTTTGTCCTTCACCGAAGTTTGCACTTGGATCTTTGTTGGGCTTTGTCTGGCTTTTGTGAAGACCTTTCTGACGTCGGTTTGGTCAATGAAGATCTCTGCGTCCCCGTCTTCGATCGCAAAGGTGATTGTTAGGTATTTTACATCCAGGCGGATGTGGAGGTTGCCTTGAGTCTGCCTTCCAAGGATAGCATTGTAAGCCGACGGCACATCGATGACAATAAATCTTGTCATGATGGAGGCGATCAACTCTTTCTGGCTATGAGGCGAGATCCCTTTCAGCATCAAAGGCAGGTCGATACATCCAAGAATCGAAAGTTTGAAGGGTCCTACGTCAAAGGTGGGGGAATTGACCGTACTGAGATCGCCTCTTGGAATGCCCAACTTAGGCAGTAGATGGGAGAAGATGATGTCGGTATTTGAGCCTTCATCGAGGAGTACCCTTTTGATGTCCCAGTTTCCTATCCTTGCCATGACAAGGAGTGGGTCGTCGTAGGGGAACTTTACTGTAGACCCATCTTTATGAGTGAGTCTATTCGGCGAGTTCCCGTACTCCATTACGGAGATTTCCCTTATTTTTCTCTTCCTCTCTGCCAAGGGTATTCCGGTAGTGATGGCTTGGATAACCCCCGCTGATGGTGGCAGATTTTTCCGGGGACAACGTTCCCGACGTCTATCCGAATCATACTCTTCGTCGTCCACCCTTCTTTGTTCTTCCTTCCTTCCTTTTGGCGAAGGGATCCGCAAGTACCGCCGGAGTTGACCCTGCTTAATCAGGGACTCGATATATTTCCTTTGTTGAAAACAATCTTCAGTGTCATGGCCATGGTCTCGGTGAAATTGACAGAATTTCTTCATGTTCCTCTTATTTTCCGAGGTTATGGCCTTTGGTCTTGGGACTGTGGTTCCTTGCCTTTCTAGCGCCACGAGGATGCTAGCTCTTGTGGTGTTCAGGGGGGTGAATGTCATTGGTCTTTTCCCCCTCTGTTTTTTGGGCCTTTCTCCCTCATTCTGATGTCGAGGCTGATGGCTGGGCCCTTCGGCGTGTGCGTGCTCTCCTTTTGGTCCTCCCATTCTAAGCTCTTCGGCAGTCATATGTTGTTCGGCCCTTCTATAAAACTCCCTAAGAGTCTCTAGGGGGTCTTTGGAAAACTCATAGAATAGCTGGGAGTCCCTCCGAAGTCCTCTAATCATCGCGAGAATGCGAATTTATAGCCGAAAGTCGGGCACACTCAGCGCCTCTCGGTTGAACCTTTCAACATAGTCGCGGATGGTCTCCCCACCTCGCTGGGCTATGTCGAACATTTGTACTGTCATTTTGGCAGTTGGCCTACTGCCGATGAACTGCTGGGTGAAGGCAGTAGATAGCTCTTGAAAGCTTAGCAAGCTTCCATGGGCCAAAGAGTTATACCATGCCGTTGCTGGGCCCGAGAGTGTTACTTCGAAACACTTGCAGAGAGTAGCGTCATCTATGCCATGGAAAACCATGCTTCACTTATACTTTGTCAGGTACACCTGAGGGTCACTACGTCCATCGTAAGTTTCCAGGTGTGGCACCCTGAAATCACTAGGCATGGGCGCTTCCACCACCTCGTGCACAAATGGTGACTCTTCTCCAGTGTAGGAGTCAGACAACCTGGACCAGACTAGTTTTTGGGAGATCTGCCTCTCAACCTTCTCCAGTCTTCCTAGGATTTTCTCCATGGGGACAACTGTGTTAAGTTCTTCTTGCTGCCTGGTGTTCGGTGGTAACGGCGAATTTCTTCTCCTCCTCGGGGAGTGACTTCACCGGTGAGGAGACTGGGACCTTCGATGAGGGGATGCACTCCGTTGGTAGGAGGCCCTAGTCTCTTTTGGAGCTCCCCCCTGATGGGTCACACCTCAACAGGTTCATTTTCTGTTGAAGACGCAACGAGGGAGTTCCCACTCCCTGAACTTCAGCGTGTGGACCTTGAACTCTTTTCCCGACGAACAATCGGGGGAGAGGCCCTTCGGACCAGAGGAAGTTGCGGCAACCTCTGATCAAGGTGCTGAGTCATTTCGGTGACGATGGAGCGTTGGAAGTCTCACAAAAAGCCCATCGTCACCGTCAGAGGGCGGTCGTCCTCCGATATAGAAGTTTCTACCACAGGCTATGTGGTCGTCTATTGAGCCCCGGGCGCCGAGGGGGACCTTGGAAGCCCTTTGTCCTTTGAGCGCCTGGTCTCCACGACGGCGACCTGGGGGACAGTTCCCACAGACGGCGCCAAGTGATGCCCATCAGCATCTCCGTTGTGTGTCATGGTGAGGGTGGCAGGAACTTGCGGAAGCGTAGGGTGGTCTGGAAAGAATGTATTCTGAGAGGATCACCTGGAAGTCACAGAAAGTAAGGGTTAGGAGGTCCCCGGAGTGTTTTTCCGGGGAGGAATCTCCGATGCCCAAGTCAGTGTCCAATAAGTAAAGGAGGTGCAGGTAGTCCTCTGCCGAGAGAGAGAGAGAGTCCCCTTACCTACGATGCCTCCCACATATTTATAAGAGGTAGACAGGAGAGGTTTGCTTGCCACCAGCTGCCCAGATCATGATACGTCTCCGGCTAGATGTGATTCGTACCTTTAGGGGGGCTTTTAGCCGATCATAGGCCATTCGGCCGAAAAGCCTGTGCTGCTCGAGAACAGCGTGTCAAAGCGTGTCTAGGGGTGGCGTGTCGGGGGCGGCGTGTCTAGGGGCGGCGTGTCGGGGGCGGTACAAGTACGGTGTGTCAAAGACTCCTAAGCCTTCTAGTCATACGTCCTTATAGCCCTTCTAGGTGACCGAACACCTAGAAAGTCCAAGGGTATCCTGGAAGGGAAAACATCTTCGGAGGGAGGTCTCTTTTTTATATGAGATATCTCCGGCTAAACTTTCCCGAGGTTAGGTTCAGGTCCTTGGTGATGATATTCTTGAGGATATGTTCCAAAGGTGGTCCAGAGAATATCTGAAGGTGGACTTGGACACGCGGAGTCATTCCGAGGTTATCCTCAGGAGGAGTAATAATCCTTTATGACCGAAGTTGGTCTGACGTGTTCCCGGAAGCGAGGTTTATCCGACTTGCCCAAGGGTGCTTAAGGCCTTCCCTTGACCAAGGTCTAATCGCCTGTTCTTGGTCAAAGGTGATGCATTGGCCTAAGATGCCATATACGCGCGGGATCCTTCGGGGGCAATTGCCCTTTGGCTATCAGGAAGTCTTGGAGTACCCCCAGAATCCTTAGACCCCTAGGTACTCTAAGAACCCCCTTATGTCTCACTTGGATCAAGCTAGCAAAATGTGAAATTTTTGGCCATTTTGTCTGTGGCGAGGCGTCGCCACAGTTGGGGACGTTCTGTGACATTTTACTAGATTGGTGACACATCGCTAGAGTCGACCTGTAATTGGCGACACATCACCAATCTGCTGAAATGCAGAAATTGGCGCATTTTGCTGCTATGAACTTTGGATGATTCCTACACGTATCAAACATGCATGGAATGCCTCCAAATTTCATACACACATAGAACATGTTGCATAGAACATAACCAACTATCACAAGCTAAGCTATAATGTCTTGTAACATCAATCCAATCCTCCTAATTCCTCTAGTCTACCACAATTCAACCAAAACCTTTAACTAATGCCACAGCTAAAACCACTCGAATTCTTCAAGCAAAATCAAGCTAATGGCATCAAATGAACTTGAAAACATATCTCCCTTACCTCAACTCGAAGTAACAAGCAAGAATCAATCCCCTTTTCGTTCAACCAAGCTCACCAAAGTTTTACACAAGTTCCAATCCAAAAACAAAGCACTAATCATCAAAACTTCACTCTCTAAGCAGAACCCAAGCTTCAAACTAACCAACAAACATGAATTCAATCAAGAACACATCTCTTACCTCGTTCAAAAATAGGGGATGTGAAAAAATGCCCTTCCAAGCTTCAAAATCATGGTTTCAAGCTTGAAATTGGCTTCTCCAAGCTTCTACACCTTGAATTGCACCTTTCGACACCAAGATCACTTGATTCCAAGCTTAATTTAAGAGAGAAATGAGTGAGGGAAGGATGAAAACGTGGTTATCGAAGCCTCCCCCCTCTCTTTCCCTTTTTAAACCCTTACTTAGCATCAAAGTCATTAAGGTTTCAAGTTTAATGCAATTAAGCCCCCCACTTTATAATTTAGTGATTCTTGATTAAATTCTTGTCCATTCTTTAAGTTTGAGTTAAGGTTGAAAGTTAAGTTATAAAAATTCATTTTAAAACACTCAAGACTCGTCCAGGCTATTCAGGGTGAAAAATTACCATTTTGCCCCTAAACTTCGTTCAGTGCTTTATTCTTCTTGGAACTTAGTGAACTTTGCTAAACTTCTCTATTCTTGCTATGTAAACTTCAATTAAGGTTCTATACTTAATTTAAAACACTTTACCTTCCTCAATTTCACTTCCCACTAGAAGGGCCATAACATTGAGGACCTCGACCTCTTTATCCAATTTCTTCTTCTTCTTCTTCTTCTCCTCCTTCTTCTTCAGGCGATCGACCTCAGCTTGGAGTTTGGCATTACGAGAAAATGCCTTTGTAAGATCGGCAACGGCATCCTCCTTCTCCTTTTCAAAACCCTCATTTGCCGAGGTTAGACATCTTCAAAGAAAAGTATTGAATCAGCTTCCCTGGCTCTTCAGCACCTCCTCCCGGAGGTTGGCCAAATCTTCCTTGGCTATCTTATTAAGCTCATCGTACTTGACGACTAAGCTGGCAAAGAGTTCCTTGGCCTTTTCCAAGGTCTCCTCGGACCGAGTTTGGACCGAAGACTGTTTTGGCTGCCCAAGCTCGGAAATATCTGCTATATGTCAAGAGCTGCAAAGGGAAAGACTCTGAATATGGTTAAAAAATGAGCTAAAACTTAGGAAATTTTGCTAAGGACTAAAAGGGTTCAAGGCTTACTTGGGCAGCATGTTCACTCAACTTCGCGGCGAGGACCTCCTCATTAGGACACTTCTCCGTGAGGGACTGGAATGTGGCATTCGTGATAATGCCCTACGCCATTTGAGGAGCCATTTTCTGGCAATCATCGAAGAACAAGTCCATGTCCTCCATGAAAGTCCAGAAGGGCTCCCTTGGCACCTTATCCCTCAAAATTTTTGTATCCCAAAGGGCCCTCTTCTGAGGGTGGTCCACAACCCACTACGCAGGTGCTTGCTCGTCTGCAAAATCACACCGAAGTTCCATTAACACGTTATCCCTTAGCCATTCATCTATAAGGTCTAAAATACCAAAAATTCCCAAACTCATAAAAGAATGCCAAGGGATAAACCTGGAGGGATTTCGGCACAATCTCCATCGGAGTCACTAACATCAAGGACCTCGGCCGGAACACCTTTGCCTTTTCTCATTCGGTGTTCCTCAAGCTGTTCGGTTGAAAGCCCGTCTACAGAGGTTCCCAAAGTCTCTGCCGTAGTACTGGGACTTAGAGGAGTCAAGCAGATGGCCGGGTTTGAAGAGGGATTGGTGTGAACAGGAGTCTGATCTAGAACTTCCACTTCCTCTTCAGGTGGAGGTGGGAGGGAGTCCTCCTACACCTTCTTTGACTTCGATGCCAAATATGGTCCGCCTAGCGCCTTCTTCCTCTTCGGTGCTGCCTTCTTTTTCTGCTGCTCCCCCTTTTCGACCTGGCCAAGAAAGAGGCTATTGTAAAAGGCAGTAGACTTATTGACACGGCCGTCCTTGGCCCCTGCCTACGAAGCCTTGTGAGAGCTGGTCTCAGGGTGGTTACAATTGGCTAGTTGTATATGTGTGCGGATTAAAATCCCATGTTACTAGCTGATTATCCTAGAATATGCAAGATGCATGCTCTTCATGCTTTGACTTGGGTCATTAAAACGTAAAGCATTAACTTGGCCAAATGATTTCAAAAAAACTAAGTACAAATAGCCAAAGCATACAAAATCAACATTTATGTGAATTTACTACACATAACAACTCATGGGAGCATTCATACATAAAGTAGACTAATGCCCTCATCTAAGAGCAACCCTATAGTCTAGGACTCTTCATAACATAGACTATGGAGGAAACTAGAGTACTGTATATATACAAGCCTCAACTAAGATCTTCTTGATCTAACTCCCACCTTGGATGTTAATCCCAGTGGCGAGTCTCAAAAGTCCTTGTCCAGTGCTACTAGGCTTTGCAGCCAAAGGAATACTCTAGTTAGTACTGTTACTTGACCAACAAACTACTCAAACATATTCATGTAGACTAGAATCACAAGGATTCTCAAGCACAATACTTGTACAACATAACTAGGGAGTAAGAACTTAACATTCTCAGTAAGGGGTCTTCAGTGTACCTGCAAGAAAATACTAAGGACGCCATATATGATAACATATGTAACCTGCTACAAGCTCACACAGCCTGAGTGTTTGAGTTATATATATATAAACTAGGTCGCTTGAGACCTCCCCTCATTCTTGTCCTTGAACTACAAGGCATTGCCTTGTCTTCTAGTAAGCATAGCTTGCCAGCCTAGCTAGTGATAAATCACCAGTTGAACCTCTCTCATTTATGTTGTATAGGGGAATTATGCTAGGACTATTGTAGACTAGGCCATAAGACCTCCTTGTAGACTAGATGAACAAGCTTTCACCTTGCAACCTCGTGGCTACGGCACGGCTAGGTTGTGAAGGGTTCTAAACCTTTCACCTGAGCTAGTGGTACTTAGTTAGGCTCATTTGCAACCTAGTTTACTTGCTTGTTGCACAAGCAACAATGAAACCTCATAAAACTCAAGGAAACTCCTACATCTTGTGAGACTTTTGGAAGTCTCGGAGTACCCTCAGAATCCTTAGACCCCAAGATACCCTAAGAACCCCCTTAGGTCTTACCTTGATCACCCTAGCAAAATGTGAAAAATTCAGCCATTTTTGTCTGTGGCGACGCGTCACCACAGTTGGTAACGTTCTGCCACATTTTTCCTGAATTGGCGACGTGTCGCCACAGTTGGTAACGTTCTGCCAATTTTTCCCTAGATTGGCGACGCGTTGTGGGCCTCGACCTGTAATTGGCGATGCGTCGCCAATTTGGGTTTCTGCAGAGTTTGGCGCATTTTGCTGCTATAAACTTTGGACACTTCCTACACATATCAAACATGCTTGGAAAGCCTCCAAATTTCACATACACATAGACCATGTTGCATAGAACATAACCAACTATCACAAGCTAATCTATGATGTCTCATAACATCAATCCAATCCTTCCAAATCTCCTAGTCCACCACAATTCAACCAAAACCTTTAACTAATGCTATTGGTAGAATCACTCAATTCCTTCAAGCAAAATCAAGCCAGTAGCATTAATTGAACTTGAAAACATAACTCCCTTACCTCAACTCCAAGTAAAAAGCAAGAATCAAACTCTTTTCCAATCCACTAAGCTCAACAAAGTGTTACCTTAGTTCCAAGCAAAAACATAAGCACTAAGCATCAAAATCTAGCTTTCTAACCAAAACCCAAGCTTGTAACTAACCAATTAACATGAATTCAATCAAGAACACATTGGTTACCTTGTTCTAAAAGCAGGGGATGGGAGAAAACACTATTCCAAGCTCCAAAATCATGGTTTAATGCTTGAAATGAGCTCCTCCCAGCTTATATGCCCTTGATAGCTCTTCTTGGCCCCAAGAAACTTGGATTGTGAGGTGAATTTGAGGGAGAAATGAGAGTGGAGAGGATGAACACGAAAATATGGCAGCCATCCCTCACTTCCCTTTCTTAAAGCCTCACTTAACCCACAAGCCATCAAAGTATTAAGCTTGTTACAAATAAACCTGCACCTTTTGGTAACTTAGTCATTCTTGATTAAATCCTTGTTTATTCTTCAAGTTTGGGTACAGTTGAAAGTTAAGTTATAAAAACTCATTTTAACTACTCAGGACTCATCCCGGCTATTCAGGATGCAAAATTACCATTTTGCCCCTAAACTTCGTTTAGTGCCTTATCTAGCTCGGAACATAGTAAACTTTGCTAAACTTCTCTATTCTTGCTATGTAAACTTGAAATGAGGTTCCAAAATTAATTTAGAACACTTTACCTTACTCAAACATGCTTTCCAGTAAAAGGTTCATAACACTTATTGCCCATCTCTGCAAGAAGAAAAACATCAATATAACTACAGAAGGATGTATATCACTAAATATGGGAAGGAACTTACTCTCTTTGAGTGCCGAATAAGTAAGCTCGCCCTGAAGGAGCATCACTAGCCACGTCTTCTTCCCATCAAATAAGGGCTTTGGCATATCCTTGTCAGTAATATGCACCTTGATTACCCCTAGCTCCTGAAGGACCTTTTCGGTCATAAAGTTCCATCTTATGGGGAAGGGGTATAGGGAACGCGGGGGACCTCGGGATCATAATCCGCGACAGCCCGAATACGGCTATTAAATTCTTCAAACTGGGACTCTAGCTCTAAGGTTAGTAGCTTCCCCGGATCTACTATGTCTGTTACCCACTCCGGGGTAGTCCAATTATGGTACCAAAATTTTGCATTTAGACTCCCAGGATTGGTAATGTTCTGTAGGCCATCAGAACACTACCCTTAATGTGCATACCCAAGTGGCCCTCTTGGGCACTATGTAAATACATGCATATTGGTCCAACCATCACACACATATTCAAATTTCATGCACACCATGGCAGAAAAGAAGGAAAACACAAGCACAAGTCTTAATCCTGGCTACCACACATTAGGCAATCTTGTTAAGTTCTAGTGACCAGCTACTGCACCTGTAAATTCCACCAATAAACTGTATCATTCTAGCCTCATACCCCCTATTTTATTTCCTCCATTATGAATTAGAGACCTAGATCAAACCAAGTGATTTTGTTTTACATCAATAGCCCACCTATGGACCAAGTTATGGATTTTTGAAGTTGGTTACAAAATTCTCACCAAATGAACAGTAACTCGGCCAATTTTGCAATGTCATATCTTTGGCTACAAGGATCCAAATCCACAAATTCCAAATTCCAGTTGAACCTCTAGATCTTCTCTAGGTTTGGTCAAAATTTCATGCTAAGATTCATTCTACACAGGGATATATTAAACTTTAGGTGCATGGTCAAAATTCTGGCAACTTTTGGACCATTTTGCCCATACAATTTTTCCAAACCATGCAAACACTTCATTCACAAGGGGAAAGCCCTCCAAGGCTATACCATACATGTCCAATACACATATTAATTACATTCTCTTGCATCTATCAACTTTATGTGGCCAAAACAGAATTTACAAGTAAGCAGCCTATCATTCACACTTAGGCAGCTTTGCACCACATCACTTACATAGCCAAAACATTACTCAAATGTTCACAAAATTGTCTCATCTTACATACACTACATGTACATGCATACATGCACTACAAAATGGACTTAACTCAGCTAAATACGCAGCCTAGGTTACAGAAGATCCTGAGACACAATGGACTCCAAAAACAGGATGCTGGACAGCTGCTGCTCAACACAGTAAGTACCACCATTAAAAATACCAAATGTGCTCCTAAAATCACCAAAATTTCCAGATCACAACTAGACATACGGAAGTTCATGTACCTGAAATTTCAGATCAAAACTCAAACCAAAAAGGTTAGTTTGAAGGTGATATTTCATCTGGACCTGAAATGACAGAATTGAGGGGAGTAAGTTTCATTGAGAAACTTAGTAAGGGTAACACTTGGTTTCTTAAGGTAATGTGATACTCATTAAAACCTGCATCCAAAGACACAAAAACAATAAAAACACAATGCATATATACAAGATATAGCAACCAAATGCAGCAGCCAAACACAAACAACAAACACATGAAATGTGGCAGCAACATATACCATAGGTTAGTCCATAAAACACATAATAAACATAACCAAATCACTATGACAGCCCTCCTCAAGCTAATGCTTGGTCTTAGAAGGATTTTAACAGTAGTTAGTACTAACTTTGGGCTCTAAAATGCCTCATTTTACTCCCATCTTTGGGCACTTGACAATAGGTCACAAAACCTTCAATAAGTGCACTCCCCTCACTAAGCTTGGTTCATCAAGCTCATAGCTCTCTTCCAAGCTTAGCCCTAGCTCCATGGATTTTTGAAAATTCACAAAACAACCCATGAGAGCAAGAGAACCCTTACCAAAGTGGGTAGGCCGAAAATCAGGCTTGATCCTTGAAGTATGCAAGAAATAGCTCTAGTTTGCTTCCAATTGCTTCCTTTTGTGTTCGATTTCAATCAATTGCAAGTTTGAAGGTGTGGTGGATATGGAGGAAGTATGGCTGTGTTCTTGGGCTGGGGCAGGACGAAAATGAGAGAGGGATAAGTGATTTGGCCACTTAAATGGCCCTAAATGAGCTTAAGGGCACCAAAACACACTCAAACAAGCTTAACCTTGCTTTATGTCATTTTCCTTTTCACTAATTATGGTTTCTTTGTCTTAAACTCATTGGTACACATGTGCCCAACATTTTTTTATTAATTATCAAGTCATGGCTGCCTCCCCCATAGTGGGATAACCCCAAAATTCCACCCTTAGACTTAAGTCAAAAGCTTGAACACCTTAAGGTTTACACTAGGACATTTAGGTCATGATTGCCTTTAGTGTTTCCTTTGTCCAAACTTGTCTTCCATGAGCAATTTGGTCCTCCAATAGCACTTTTGTACCATTCATATCCTTCCCATAACTCTCCAAGTCTTTTTCTTGTGAGTTTTGCAATTGAGTACCCGAATTTCCAAAAGCTTACGAAAAAGTCCATAGGTTGCTTGACAAACAAGCAATCCTTAAGGATTTTCTTGGGGACCAAGTTACCAACTTGGAACACTTTTAAGGAGCTGTTGATCATAGCTTTTACCCCCACACTTCAATCACTATGGTGAGAATTACACAATATAATGGTTTTTAGCCATTATGACACACTTGTAATTCTCCCATTTTGTGAGGTGGTAATAACGTCAATATCAAGAGTCGTCGAAGCCCATTTCATTGGCACATGCTTCCACTACTCATCCACCTTTAGAAAAAATAACTTCTTTTGCCACCCTCGCCAACTATCCTTCGTTCGAAAAGTGAACATATATTTCTTGCTCCCAGATCCCCAAGGAAGCAAGAAGTAGAACCCGCCCTTCGGAACGGGGTGGAGTTTGTAGTACTGTATGAAGAAGATGAAGTAGGGATTTATCCCGAAGACCACATACATGCAAAGGAAGGCGTTGAAATAAGAATATGAGTTTAGCGGAAGTTGGTTCGTAGTTATGCCATGGAACTGGCAAAAGTCACAAACCATCTTTGGAAGGGGATATCGAATTCCAACCTTCAACTGAGCCCGGAAGATGGTAACCTCGTCTGAATGAGGGGCGTAGCTGGGCATACCAGGGCTAGGAAGCCTAGTGACAACATAAGAGGGAAGAAAGAATTTGGCCGACAACTTCTGGACTTTCTCCAAAGTGGCATAGCTCGAATGGGAGTTTAGGGTAAGCCAACTCTCATGAACAGGGTAGGTATTAGCTTGGGGAGAAGACATGTTTGGAAGGAAAAACTAACCTCGGGAAGATGAAGGAGAAAATTTTGAGAAAAAATGGAAACTCGGAAATAAACCCACCTAGTTTAGACCGAGGTATGAACTTCGGAACACCGTCACAAGTGTTGCCGGAAATCACTCCGCCGCCACCACCACCACCAAAGAGAAGGTGAAAAAGGAGAGAAAATCAGAGAGCAAAGGCAATCAAAATGAGAAGTGTGGAAGACTCTGAAGGGGAAGGGTTTATATAGACCGAAGGAGGCAAGCGAAGCGTTGCCATAATGACCCTTCACAGGCGAAGGGACGTAACCGACATAATGGATGCGACCATTCACCAGTTTCCTGGTGACACGTGTCACTTGATGCAAGAAACAAAGGCATGCTTTTTGACAACTCACGGAACTATGCAAGTCTAGCCCGAATTGACGTGTCTACCTGGCCAAAGGATATGACGATTCACTAGTAGGCATGAGTCTTTCCCGAGGTGACGTGTCTATCTGGTCAGAAGATGTGACGATTCACTGGCAGGCAACAGAAGACTCAGAAGGGAAATATGCACTACTGTCCGAAGGAACAACCGCAAGAACATCAAAGCCTTGGCCAAAAAGTGAGGAGCACCACTTAATGCCAAAAGAGCTACCTCGGATGGGAGAAACATCTTGAACCAAAGAGGTACTCTTTTCGAAGAAGGTAACCTCGGTCAAAAGTCCAGTCATAGTAATTGAGATGACTGTCACCTCCTAAGAGTTCCACGATATGCTTGTAAAAGCTCAAGCACCGAATATACAACTTTGGCTTTCCGAGGGTGGCATGTGGTAGCCGAAGGGCTATTACCCTTGGAGGTCTCCCAAACTGGCTTGATGAGCACCACGCTCGGGAAACACAGGTGACCAACCTTGGGCAAAATGGGTCCCTCACTACCCTCGGAGAAGGCTTAGCACAGACCTCGGGAGACACTCATACCACCCTTGGGTTTTACGAACCCACCACCCTCAGAAAGATTACTCCCCATCCTCAGCAAAGGGAGAACATCCCCCGAAGGTGCCCCGTTATGCCGAAGGACCTCTCCTGACGGCCCTCAGTTTGGATATCTAGCCGACGGGGCCTGTTATTCCGAAGGAGCCTCATACCTCGAGGGGTCTTGAAAAGATACGACAAAAACAGTTAAGGAGCCTCTAACAAAGAGACCTCACACACGTCCCTACCCTCTAGATAGAACGGCCTACGGCCAGCTGGAGATGCCTATCTCCGAAGGTACGAATCACATCTAACCGAACACGTGTCATGATTTGAACGGGCTGTGTCAAACGGCCTCCCCCCTTTTGCCCTCCTATAAATACTTAGGAAGGACCTTGGTAAAAAGGGGACAGAGGACTCTGGCTATTCTCCATTCTCTATTTCCTACTACTCTTACTCTCACTAATATTGACATGGGCGTCGGAGGCTCCCCCTCTGGAAGCACACTCCGGGGAGCTCCTAACCCTTGTTCTTTTGAGTGTTTCAGGCACTTTCATACAGGAAGTCTCTCATTCAGACCAACATGTCATACTATGAGGATG
The DNA here is from genome assembly GCA_005392925.1 of Aquilaria sinensis. Taxonomy (NCBI): domain Eukaryota; kingdom Viridiplantae; phylum Streptophyta; class Magnoliopsida; order Malvales; family Thymelaeaceae; genus Aquilaria; species Aquilaria sinensis. The sequence continues at coordinate 130,733 of SMDT01000601.1, read as the reverse complement.
CTGTCAGGCATCAGGGGGAAAGCCTAAAAAACCAAGAAGCGAAAGGCCACTACATTCATTCCCTTGAACACCATAAGGACTAACATTCTAATGGCCTTAGAAAGGTAAGGGACCTCTATTCAACGTCTGAAGCCCATGACCTTGGATAACAAGAAAAATATGAAGAAGTATTGCCAATTCCATTAAGACCACGAGGATGACACTGAAGACTATTTTCAGTTGAGGAAGTACATTGAATCCTTGGTCAAACAAGGGCAACTTTGGCAGTACTTATGAATGCCTTTACCCAGGTCCCGGGAGAAAAGAGAGGGAGAAAGAATGGGGCAAGATGAAGAATATGACTCTGATAGGCATCTCCCAAACTGAAGTCCCAAGAAGCACCATTCGCCTTCAGCTGGAGTCATCCAGACAATCATTACAGAAATACCTTCGGCTAAAAGAAAAAGGAAGGGAGAGAAATAGCCATGTTGGAATTCAACAATCCCACAAACAAGCTCACCTGAAGGGATGGTTTTATGGTAAAATTTCCACATGATGATGCTCTCTTAATCCTGGCCAGAATCGGGAACTAAGATGTCAAAAGAGTATTTTGTGAGAACAGTTTGAATGCTGATGTCTTATTCGCCCATTTGTTGCCAAGCTTGGGTATCCCAAAAAGTGGACTCATGCTTATGACTTCATACACATTCAGGATCAGCCCCATAGAATTCCTAATCCTGGGATGGATAGACCTACCATTAATGTTAAAAGGCACTTCGGTCCACTCGGGGGAGGAGCTTTTCACTTCAACCATGACAAGGTTCATTGTCATAGATTTTCCTTCATCCTACAACACCATAATTGGCATACAGACTTAGGGGAACCTTCACCTCTAAACTGATGTGAAATATTTGATGGTTAGCTTAGAAACAAAAGAGGGAGATGCAGAAATACTCATTGACCAGGCCGAAGTAAGGAAAGTGTTCGTCAGAGCAAGGCAAATTCCTACCAAAGTCCATGTTTAGGGCATTGTAAAGGATGGAATGCTTGCCAAAAGTAGTATAGGGGAGGAAAAATGTGATAAAGAGATGATAGAAAATGAAAATCTAGAACTTGTTCTTGGCTGAAGTACTAGAGTGGGGAAATATCTGGATAAAGGGGAAGAAAACAAGCTTGTATCTTTCTTATTCATGACCAAGGATTTATTTGCTTATTCCTTAAAGGATATGCCTAAGATAAATCTAGACATAATCCAACATAGTCTTAAAGTAAGTCTCAACGCCAAGCCCATTTGACAGAAAAAATGCTACATATCAGCGCACAAGAACGACTTTGTTAAAAAAGAAATCCAATGTCTCTTGGTAGTAGGAATAATAAGGGAAGTTAAATATCCTAACTGGCTTAGCAACATCATCGCTGTTTCCAAGGGAGGAATTGACAAACTCTGAATGTGTATCAACTTTCAAAGTGTCAATGATGCTTGTCCCAAGGATTCATATACCTTGGCCTCGATTGACCAGCTGGTGGATTCCACTACCGAATATGAACTATTAAGCTTCCTAGGTGTGTTCAGTAGGTATCATTGAATTCAGATGAACCCAAAGATGAGGAAAAAATAGCTTTCATAACTGACGTAAGAACATTCTGCTATGTAAGAGTGTCGTTCGGGCTCAAGAATGTAGGAGCCACATATCAGAGGCTGATGAATAAGGTGTTTGATTCCCAGATTTGGAGGAATATGGAAGTATATGTTGATAACATTATAGTTAAAAGAAAATTATCAAGAAATCACATCACAGACTTGCAGCAAACCTTCCATCAGCTCTGAACATTCAGAGTTTGTCTTAACCTAGAAAAGTGCGTATTCAAAGTAATGGCTGACAAGTTCCTTGGCTTTATGGTATCCAAAAGAGGCATAGATGCCAAACTAGAAAAAATCAAGACCCTGCTTGGATCCCTAACACCCACAAGCATCAAGGATATACAGAGGCTCACTAGGAGAATTATAGCGCTTAGTAGGTTTATACCTAGATGTGGAGATTGGTGATGACCTTTCTTCAAAGTACAGACCAAGGCATCCAAAAGTAACATTGAGTTAGGCTCCAAAGAACCCCCATGGGATCCAGAATTTCAGAAAGCTTGGGACAAACTAAAAACTACTTGTCCCGCTTACCAACACTTTGGCAACCCAAGGAAGGCAAACCATTTATACATAACCTTACAGTTAGCGAAAAAGCTATAAGTTCAGTCATTGTCAGGTAAAAGGAGGAAAACAATGGCCAGTGTACATGATTAGTAAGTCCTTGCATGGGGCCAAGATAAAATACCTAATATTGCAAAAAGAAATTTATGCCTTAGCCATTGTAAGTATAAAACTTTGGCCATACTTTCAAGAATGCCCCATTATAGTGCGAAGTAATCTACTTGATGGCCTGCGGCGGCTTCTTCGTGTGTCATTGTAAGAGTAGGGAGGATTTCTGATGGAGGAGAGCACTTTGAGAGGAGATTCCCCAGTGGAGGATACCTGAAATACTTCAGAAAACACAGGTTAGGAGGTCCCTGGTGTGTATTCCCGGGGAGGAGCCTCCGACGCCCAAGTCAGTATTTTCAGATAACTGGATTATGTGCTCTTTTGTGTATTCAAAGAGAACTTTTCCTCTTACCCTCTTCCCTTTTGCTAGGATGCTTTCTGGGTGTTTTATAAAGGAGGCATGCAGAAGCCATTCCCCTCTTGTGGTCGTCCCAAATTACGACACGTGTCCGGTGGGATGTGATCCCTGCTTTTCCGGGAACGAGGGGACGCTTATCTCAGCAAAAGTCGCTGAGCTGACAGCCTAGGCATTCCGAGGGTGTCGTATCGAGGTGTCCCTCTGATGGCGTGCCCCAGTGATAGCGTGTCAGAATGTACTTGGGGGACGACTTTATGGAGAGGTGTCAGAGGCTCCTTAAATGCTTTGTTCGTACCTTTCGAGGTTACTCTAACGTCTCGGGGAATATGTTCCCCGAGGATGGTTCCTCCAGGGGTACTTCTGTTTCCGAAGAGGGTCCGATCGCTCTACCGAGGTTGGTCCTACCATTCCATAAGGAAGCGAATTCCATACATTAGCCCAGGGGGATCGTTTATCCTTCTGACCTTGGCTGGCAGTTTCCCTCAGCCGAAGTCGGTACTCCGTCACATTTGGGAGCTCGGCCAGTGATGGGCACCTCGGCTATCACTACTTCTCTTGGATATCATGAAAAGGGTAGATCATTCAAGGTGACTATCAAATTGGTGTATTGAGCTTAGAGAATATGACATCATATATGTTCCAAGAAAAGCGATAAAGGTGTAGGGCTTGGTAGACTTTATAGTCGAATTACCAAAAAATAAGAGTACCCTAGAAAATCTCGGTGATGAGGATCCTGAATGGGTGCTTTTTGGAGATGGCATTTTAGTACCAGAGCACTAGGGTGCTAGTATAATACTGCAGGGACCCAAGGGCATGGAGACCACAAATGCCATCAAATTCAGATTCCAAGTCACAAACAATGTTGCGGAATACAAAGCTCTTATAGCAGGCTTAAGATTGGCAAAAAAAGTTGGCCTAAAAACCTTGAAGCCTTACAATGACCTGAAATTAATAGTTTGGCAACTGACATGGGAGTATGAGACTAAAGATCTGAAGTTGGTGAAGTATCATGACCTTGTTAAAGAACTAATTCAAAAATTTGACAAAGTACAGATTGAGAAGGTACCTCGAAAAGAGAACATGGAAGCAGCTGTATTGGCCAAATCAAAACAGTCCACCAAGGTGCTCGATTCCCTAAGCATAACCATCATGATGAAATTCACCATGAAAAAGGGGTGGAAAAATTCCATAAGAAAATACCTAACAAGTAAATCCTTGCCCGAAGACCTTCAGGAAGTGGTAAAAATACAAAAAAAGGTCAGGGAGACATTTCTTGATTGAAGAAGAATTATATAGGCAAGATGTTGCAATCCCTTACAAAGGTGCGTTGACGAAGGGGATGGATAAACAGTATTGAAAGACGTCCATGAGAGGGCATGTGGATTCCACATTAGGACAAACACGCTAACTGGAGTACCACTTTGGATGGGGTATTTTTGGCCCACTATAAGAAATGACAATCAACAATTCATCAAATGATGTCCTAAGTGTGAACGACATGCACCTGTTCAAAGAGCACCTTTAGAGGTAGTGACCTCGGCAAGCTACCCCTGCCTCTACATCATTTGGGGAATCAATCTCATTGGTCCTTTCCCTACAGTGCTAGAAGGTGTAAAATACATCATAGTTGTAGTAGATTACTTCACAAAAAGGATTGAAGTGGAACTCTTAGCAACAATCTTGGCCAAAGATATCCAAAAGTTCATTTGGAAAAAACATCATTTGCAAGTTCGGTTGCCCGAAGATGATAGTAGTAGATAATGGTACACAATTTATTGATAAAGGGTTCCAAGAATTTGCCACCAACCTCGGTCTAAAATTGTACTTCGCTCTAGTAGCTCATCCCTGGAGCAACAGACAAGTGGAGGTATCAAACAGAACTTTGAAGGATGGCTTAAAGAAAAGACTTGGTGAAGCCAACAGAAAGTGGCCTGGTGAATTGCCAAGCGTCCTGTTGAGTTACCGAACAACTCCTAGAAGAGCTATAGGGGAAACCCCTATTTCTCTTGTATTTGGAATAGTGGCCCTAATCCTTATCAAAATAGTGAAGCCTTCCATAAGGATATAAGTGTTTGATGAAGGAGAAAACAACCTCGGCTTAAGGGCCAAACTTGATATGCTTGAAGAACATAGGGAAATGGCCGAACTTTGGAGAAGAGCCTCACAACAATAGCTTGCTTTCGCAATGAACTTAAAAGTTAGGCTAAAGGAGATCAAAGTTAGGGATCTCATTCTCCAAAGAGTTAAATTTGGACCTCAAAGACCATCTTACAGCATATTTTGAGCAAATTGGTGAGGACCTTATTTGGTCATCGAAGAAGTTCGACTAGGAGCTTTCAAGATTGAAAATACTAAAGGAGAAGAATTGAAGAACACTTGGCATTCATACTTTTTGAAGAAATACTGCACGTTGAAAAATTTCTAAGGAAGATTCTGCTAAGTGAAAATTTTTAAAAGAAAGATTGTACAAATTCAAAGTGTCATTTAAACTACTAAGGTATCTCAAAAATAGTTAGGCAAATTTTTATCCATTAAGCATTGCTTGAAAGTCACTAAAGGAGGTGTTGAAACTATTCAAAGGAAGTGAACATGAACGGCCAAAAATATGATAATTGAAAAAGAAAACATCTAGGACTTGGATGAAATTTCAAGCACAAAATTGGAATAAAAAGCACTCCGTTGAAAATAGAAAGGACAAGAGTACATTAGTTGGAAAAAAAAGGAAAATAAAAAAAATAATCTAAAGACCCTATAACTACTCCCCCTTGTCTTTGCCTTGAGACTCTTCCGATTCAACATTATCTTTGGTCTCTGGAGCTTGTTAAAGTAAGCACATGAACTCTTTTTATGACCATTCAAGAAAATGACCTTCTGGGATGTCAAGTGCCTTAAGAAAATAGATTTCTAGGTTTGGGTAATAGGAAAACACTTGGTGACGAGCTAAGTAGAACCCATCCTGAAATGATCGCTTTGTCATCTCGTCAGGCTTCTTCTTCTGTGGCTTCAAAGCTTCCACCTCTTTCTTTTTGTTCTTCTTCCACTTCTTCAGTTGATCAATTTCAGCCAAGTGCTGGTTCTTATCCAAAAGGATTTAGGCTACCTCAGAGACCAGAGACCAGAGACTCACTCTCTTTCCGAATAGCCTCATTGATAGTGATTTGCTCCACCAACTTTGCTCCTAAGTTCATCACTTTGGAGGAGTAGTCCCCAAGGAGCTTTTGGGTACACTCGGCAAGCTCTTGGTGAAGACTTTCTATTCCTTCCTTAGCAATTTTTCTTAACTCCCCATATTTATAACAAGTGGTCACCAAGGCTTCCTCAGCCTTTGCTAAGTTCTCCTCTGTTTGGGTACGAATCATGGTCTACTTGGTAGACCATGCTAAAAAATACCCATCGTAGGCAAGCATCTGCAAAAAAAAAGAGGCACAAAAGATAAAGACAAAGGCCTACATAATGGAAAATTGTTCTAAGTTCTAGAAGGAAGTTATACTTGAGCAGCATGCTAGGTAATTCAAGCTGCTAGAATCTCCTTACTCAAACATGACTCCATTAGAGATTGGAAGCTAGTGTTGGTCATGATGCCCCTCACCATCCGAGGGACCATCTTCTGGCAGTCTTTTGAGAATAAGTCTATATCCTTAATAAACTTCCGAGAAGGATCCTTCAGAACCTTCTCATGAGGGATCTTGGCATCACACAACTGTCATTTCTTTTCATGTTCGGTGACCCAGTAGGGGATTACTACCTCTTCTACAAGATCTTGCCGAAGTTTGGTCACCACGTTGGTCTCTAAGCATTCATCTATAAAGTCCAAAATTCCAAAAAAACAAAAATTCATAGACGAAGGTCAAAGGATGAACTTGGCAGAGGAACCTTAGGGTCCCTTACTTCAAAGTCACTCACCTCTAGGATATTGGTAGGGATATCCTTCCCTTTTTATTTCTCTCTCTTCGATCTCCCTGGCCAACAAAATGGCCAAAGATGTTACCACTCTGAGTGCTTCTATACAGTGATTAAATTTAGTGAGCTGAAGCCCCGGGTAGTCCATGTCCTATAGGCCAAGCAGAACATGCGCACTTTGTTTACCCAAGTGGCCGTCTTGGTCATTATGCAAAGATGTGTATATTGGTCCACCCATCACACACATATTCACATACAATTTCATTTGGAAGTAATGATGATAGTGAAATTATTTATTCTCGGCCAACATGGAATTTGAGTAAAATCCCCAAGCACACGTACAATCATATGCATACATGATGTTATTGGTGTGCATTTTATATGTCTAAACTTTCACACCATGTCCAACTCAAATTCTACCCACGTTCTCCTATGCCCTAAAGATTTTAAACCCTTTAATACCCTTAAGGCTTCATAGGGAAATAGGCTTGAGACATGAAATCCATCTAAGTTTACAATTATGGATTTTATACTTAACCAAGTATAAATGACCATATGAACTGTGCTTAGCAAAATCAACCAATTTTGACAGGCCATAACTCTAGGTACAGAGCACCAAATCTAGTGATTCAAAATCCAAATTTTTCCTATTGACGTTTTATAGGTGTGATCAAAATTTCATAGCCAAAATTGTTATGTACAAAAAGTTATGGCTCCGGGAGTATAGGGTACAAAATTTTAGGCAATATTGACCATTATGCCCATACAAAATATCGTAATATTCATACACTCCATTTCCAGGTGCAAAACCCACTTGGTAGTGTCCATACATGTTTTATAAACCTGGGAAAACCATTCCCATGAGTTTACAATCCTTTTAACCATCATTCATAAAAATGCCATCAAAACAGCCTATAAACACCATATGGACAGCATTGTATACACACTTTAAACTACACTCCATTGATCCATATATCCTTCTCACATTACACATAAAACATGCCCAACTCATTTACATGAATTTATACACCACATGCATGACAATAACTTAGTTAATACATACACTAAGCTTCTTGGAGAACTTCAAAAGCACTAAGCACTTCAGAAACTTGAAGGGACCAGTTGCTACATTAGGCAAAAAGTACCATTACTAAAAATAGCTAATGTGCTCCAAAAATAATGAAAAATTTCAGATTACAACTATACATATGGAGGTTAATAGACCTATAATTTCACAAAGAAATTAAAATGACAGCTATTAGTTTGAAAGCTCTTTTTCAGGTGCTCCTGAAATAGACAAAAAGGGCTAAGTATGTTTAAAGAAACTTAATAAGGGCTTATCATTAGAAACATGAATTCCCAGAAATATACCTGAAATCCAAAGACATAAAAACACAAAAAAAAAAATCACATATACAAAAATATGGCCATCCAAATGCACAAACAAACAGAACACAATCAAACGCAATGCTAGCAGCAGTACAACATTAGGGTTAGTCCATAAACAATCAAATAAACAATATGTAATCACTATGGCAGCCCTCTTCAACCTAATGTTTGGTCTTAGGAGGTTAATTGGTCTTAGTTAGAACTAACTTGGGCTCTAGAAACCCCTGTAAACACTGCCATCTTAGTGCATGAAAAACAGTACGGCTGAAACCTTGTTGATGCACTCCCCCTTAACCCATACTTGGTTCCTTGAGCTTTCTGCTCTCTTCCAAGAATGATCTTAGCTTCATGGATGCTTGATCATCATCTTAGGATAGTAAAAAACCATGAAACATGAAGATAAAACCCTTACCTAAGATCTGAAGGTTGAAATCTTGAGGAGATACAAAATAAACCCAAAAACTATGGTTTTTCTGTTTCTTGTAGCATCCAATTGCCTTCCTTTGTGATTTCTCAGGAGATTGAGCTATGGTGGCTATGGTGGCTTATAGAGGAGCTAGAGAAGCTGATAGCCAAATTGCTATCACCCTTTAAACCTATAAGCTCTAGCAAAGCGCCACACTCTGAAAGTCGAGCATCACCCTCAAGGAGTACGAGCACCAACCTCGGAGAAAGGAAGTCTGACACATTGGACATCGGACTTCGGTGGCCCACCAACACCCTTGGGAACAATAATACTGACCTCGGGAACATGGTGCATCACCCTCCTCGGCAAGGCAACCGAACCAGCCTCGGAGGAGAAAGACCCTCCACCTTCGGCAGGAGAGAATGCGCCCGAAGGGGGAGCTTCAGCGCCAAGAGGACTCTCAGATTATTGAAGATGACTTCAGAAGAAGGACCCTTATTCCGAAGAGCTCCCTTCTACCGAAGGGACCTCGGGAGTACAATAGAAACAATTAAAGAGCCTCTGACATGTCGCGCTCGTACGCAACATGCCGCCATCAAATGTGCTCTGACATAATGCCGCCGTGCACGTCTTATCACGCATGCCTACTCTGGCCTCGGCCCCTGACCAAAGTAGTCTGCTGTCAGCTAGAGGCCTCCACGCCCAAAGGTACAGGTTACATCTGATCAAACACGTGTCATAATCTGAACGGGTCACATTCTCCTATATATATTAAGAAAGTGGCCTCAATAAAGGGGACACGCAAAAAAAGAAAGGGAAGAATCTCTCTGCCCCCTACTTACCTTTCACCTTCAAACACTGATTGGGGCGTCGGAGGCTTCTTCCTGGAAAAATACTTTGGGGACCTCCTAACCTTTATTCTTTTGAATGTTTCAGGTGGTCGCCCCTAGGAAATCTCCCCTCCGAACGTTCTTCCCTCACCGGAAGTCCCCCATAGTCTCACTATGTCATACAGTGAAGATGCTTATGGGCATCATTTGGCGCTGTCTATGGGAACCCATTCCCAGGTGGCCATCGTTGAAACTCGGTGTTCTAAGGATAAGGGGCTTCCGAAGTCCCTTTCCGCGCCAGAGGTTCAACCGAACAACCTGCCGCAAGGACTTCCTTGCTTGAGGACGAACGTCCTCTAACCATGACCATGAGCTTCCTACGTGATTTTCAGTGCTCTGTTGTGGCTGAAATGATGCAGCAGCTAGACCAAAGATGGCTACAGCTGCCTCTAGACCAAAGGCCCTCTTCACCAGTACCTCGTCGGGAGAGAAGCCTGAAGTCAACTCACCGGAGTTCGGGAAGCGGGGACCAACGTGATGAGTTCTCGATGGAAAACATAACCCCCAGGGTCTGACCTACTGGAGAAACGGGGCCTAAATGGCCCAGGACTCCCCGCCGAAGGAGTTCTTCACCAGAAGAGAAATCACAATCCCCTCGGTGTTGAAGTTGCTCTCAAAAAAGTCAGCGTCGCTCTCCATTGCCGGAGGCCTCTAGGCAACAAGAAGAAGAGCGCTGCGCCACACTCCTCACGGAAAAAATCCTAAAGAAGCTAGAGAGGGTAGAAAGACAGGTAGCTCGGAAGCCTGTCTAGTCTAGGTTGTCAAAAACCTTCAACAGAGACGAATCGCCGTTTACCCGAGCAGTAGTTAAAGCACCCATGCCTAGTGACTTTTGAGTGCTTCGTTTGGAAACCTACGATGGCCGAAGGACCCCCAGGCTCGCCTAACCAAATACAGGCGCAGTATGGTGTTGCACAGTGTTGATGACGCCACCCTGTGCAAATGCTTCGAGGTCACCCTCACTAGACCAGCAACGGCATGGTACAACTTGTTGGCCCTCGGAACTATCATGGGATTCCAAGAGTTGTCTACCTCTTTCACGCAGCAATTCATCTGAAACAGGCCAACGGCAAAGATGCCGGTTCAAATGTTTGACATAGCATAGAAGAATGGAGAAACTATTCGCGACTATGTCGAAAGGTTCAACCGAGAAGCCCTGAGCGTTCCGGACTTTAGGCCAGACATACGTATCCTTACCATCATACGGGACTTGAGAGAGACTCACAGTTGTTCTATCTAAGGACCCCCCAAACACCCTCGATGAGTTTTACCGAAGAGCTGAGCAGCATATGACTGTTGAAGAGCTGAGGATAGGGGGCCCAAAGCCTGACCACGTCCGCACCGAGGGGTCAAGCCAACAAACTCGCTACCCAACAGAATCAGGAGGACGACCTCGAAAACTTAGAGGGAAGAAACCAATGACTTTTACTCCCCCAAACACCACAAGAACGAACATCCTCATGGCCATGGAAAGACAAGGAACTCAAATTCAGCGACCGAAGGCCATGACCTCGGACAACAAAAAGAACATGAAAAAGTTTTGTCAGTTCCATCAGGACCATGGGCATGATACCGAGGATTCCTTCCAGCTGAGGAAGTATATAGAATCCCTGATAAAGCAAGGCCAACTTTGGCATTACCTGCGAATGCCCTCCCCAAAGGGGAGGAGGGAAGAGGAAGGGAAAGGAGATGACGAGGAATATGACTCTGACAAACGCCGGAACCAAACTCCCAGAAGGCATCCGCCACCTCCGACAGGAGTAATACAGATGATCACCACAGGACTGCCGTCGGTAGAGAGGAAAAGAAAAGCCAAGGAGATCTCGGTGATGGAATACGGAAACCCCTTAAAAAATCTTGTTCAGAAAGATGGGTCCACCATAATATTCCCTCATGACGACCCACTGCTGGTCATGGCAAGGATATGGAGTTGGGACGTTAAGAGAGTACTGCTTGACGATGGTTCTAATGCTGATGTCTTGTTCTTTCATCTGCTACCTAGTTTGGATATCTCAAGGAGCGACCTCAAGCCCGTCACTTCTCCTACCTTCGGAGTGGGACAGTCCGAACTCCCCGTCCTTGGGTGGATTGAGCTTCCCCTGATGCTAAGAGGAATTTCACTACAGAACAAGGATGAGCTTTCTGCCTCCACAATGACAAACTTCGTCGTCATAGATGTGCCTTCATCATATAATGCCATCCTTGGAAGACAGACGCAAGGAAACCTCCACATTTGTCCAGATGTGAAATATTTGACTTCACCTTCGCCACAAAGGATGGAGATGCTAAGATCTTCATCAACCAAAAGGAAGTGAGAAAGGTGTTTGTCAAAGCAAGAAAGGCCCCAGCGAAGAACTGCGTACGGACTACGGGGTCGAACACCGTGCTCGCAAGAGATCCAAAGGGAGAAGGAACAAAAGATTCCCAGAAAATAGAAACAGAAGATATAGAACTTGTCCCATGCCAAAATACCCAAATAGGGAAAAATTTGGCCGAATGTGACAAGGAAAAACTTGAATCTTTCCTATTAATGAATAAAGATCTATTTGCTTACTCGACAAAGGACATGCCTGGGGTAGACCCTCGCATAGTTGAGCATAGCCTTAAGGTGCACCCAGAGGCAAAGCCCGTTCGACAAAAAAAGCGAAGCCTCTCGGCGCACAAGAACAACTTCGTTAAAACCGAAGTCCAACACTTTATAGAAGCAGGTGTAATCAAGGAAGTCAAATACCCCGAGTGGCTTAGTAACGTGGTTATTGACACAAAAGAAAGGAACGAGAAGCTCCGAATGTGCATCGACTTCCGAAATGTGAACGACGCGGGCCCTAAGGATTCGTATCCTCTGCCGCCAATAGACCAGTTGGTGGACTCAACCACCGAGTATGGCCTCCTAAATTTTGTCGATGCCTTCAGCGGGTATCATCAAATCAGAATGGACCCCGATGATGAAGCAAAAACCACCTTCATCACCGAGGTTGGTACATACCGCTATGTTAGAATGCCCTTTGGACTTAAGAATGTAGGGGCCACATACCAAAGGCTGATGAATAGGGTCTTCAGCTCCCAAATCAGGAGAAACATGGAGGTCTACATCGATGATATGATAGTTAACAGAAACTACCTAGGAGTCACATCGCAGACTTAGAGGAAACATTTCACCAATGGAGAACCTTCGGAATCCGCCTTAATCCCGAAAAGTGTGTCTTCGGTGTAAGTGCGGGTAAGTTCCTCTGATTTATGGTGTCAGAAAGAGGTATTGATGCCAATTCGGAAAAGGTCAAAGTGCTACTAGTATTCCGAACTCCTGCCACAACAAAGGATGTGCAAAGGCTCACAGGGAGAATAATGTCCTTTAGCAGGTTCATTTCTAGATATGGGGATCGTTGCCGACCATTCTTTAAGGTCCTCACCAAGGCAACAAAAAATAGTGGTGACCTCGGAAGCGATGTGCATCCTTGGAACGAAGACTGCCAAAAGGCCTGGGAAGAGCTTAAGGTCTACCTGACTCGTCTACCAACACTTCGGCAGCCACGGGAAGGGGAACCCCTCGTACTATACCTCGTAGTCACGGAAAATGCACTAAGTTCGGTTCTTGTGAAGGAAGAGGGGGCCGAACAATGGCCAGTATACTATGTGAGCAAGTCGCTGCATGGCACCGAAGTCAGGTACCCCCTACTACAAAAGGCTATTTAGGCCTTGGTGTTTGCAAGCAGAAGACTACGTTCGTATTTCCAAGGCCACCCCATTATTGTCCGAAGTAACCTACCTCTTCAGGATATCATGAAGAAGGTAGACCACTTGGAAGACTTTCCAAGTGGTGCATAGAGCTCGGCGAGTATGATATCACTTATGAGCCAAAGAAGGCAATAAAAGCCCAAGCTTTGGCGGATTTCATTGCCAAAATACCCATTGCCAAAGACGTTCAATCGAACCTCGGCAAAACCGAACCGGAGTGGACTCTATTTGTAGATGGGGCCTCCGGCTTTGAGCACCAGGGAGCTGGAGTAATCATTCACGGCCCTAAGGGCATGGAAGTTACGAAAGCCATCAAATTCGGGTTTAACATCACTAACAATATGGTAGAGTATGAAGCTCTCATAGCAGGGTTACGTCTGGCTAGAAAAATTGGTGTGAGAAACCTGAAGGCCCACAGCGATTCTCAGGTAGTGGTCCAACAAATGGTAAAGGACTATAGCGCGAAGGACCCAACTTTGGCAAAATATCATGAGCTTGTATGAAAGCTCATTCAGGAGTTCGACGCAGTACGCATCGAGAACGTGCCTCGTCGAGACAATGCTGAAGCAGATAGTCTGGCTAAATCAAGAAAGTCCACTGAGGTATTGAGCCACTCGAGCATAGCAATAATGAGCATAGCAACCTTAGAAAAATGATGGAAAAACTCGATAAAGAGGTATCTTACAACCTCGAAGCATTCCGATGACCCTCGCAAAGCAGCAAAAGTGCGAAGACGTTCCGGACGATATTTCCTAATTGGGGAAGAATTGTACTGGCAGGGGTATGCAAGTCCGCTACAAAGGTATGTCAGCAAAGAGGACACTGGGAATGTTCTCAAAGAAGTCCACGAGGGGACTTGTGGTTCGCACATCGGAACTGACGCCTTGGCAGGAGTAATACTCCGCTAGGGGTACTTTCGGCCCACCCTACGAAAGGATGTGAGGTAGTTTGTCTAGAGATGTGATAGCTGCCAAAGACACGCCAACATTCAGATGTTGCCCTCGGAATTTATAACCTCGGTTAACTACCCCTGCCCCTTTGCAGTTTGGGGCATTGACCTCATCGGGCCACTCCCGACAACAACTGAAGGAGTGAAGTTCTGCGTGGTCGCAGTGGATTACTTCACTAAATGGGTCGAGGCAGAGCCCCTGGCAACCATTTTGGCAAAGGACATACAAAGATTCATCTAGAAGAGCATTGTATGCAGATTTGGCGTACCGAGAGTGATAGTGGCCGACAATGGTTCCCAGTTTATTGACAAGGGATTCCAAGAATTCATCACCGACCTCGGGATAAAAATGCACTTTGCCCCAGTAGCCCATCCTCAGAACAACGGACAGGTAGACGTATCTAACAGAACCATAAAAGATGGTCTGAAAAAGAGATTGGGGGAACCAAAGGGAAAATGGCCAGGGGAACTTCCTAGTGTGCTATAGAGCTATCGGACAACACCCCGAAAGGCCACGGGTGAGACACCTTTCTCATTTGTCTTCTGCACAGAGGCCATTATTCCTATCGAGGTAGTTCAGCCATCAATCAGGGTACAAGCATTCGACGAGGAAGGGAATGACCTCAAGTTAAGAACTAAGCGCGACCTAACTGGCGAGCACAGAGAAATGGTGAACTTAGTAGAAAAGCCTTTCAGGAAAGTGTGGCTACAGCTATGAACCTATGCATTAGGTGAAAAAGAATAAGGAAGGGAGACCTCATTCTCTGGAAGGCTGAGTTCAAACCTCGAAGACCGTTTCATGTGGTACTTCAGGTGAACTGGGAAGGGGCTTATTTAGCCCTTGATGAGGTTCGGAACGGAGCCTATAAGCTTGGTGATGCCGAAGGTGGAGAACTGAAGAACACATGGCAATCAGACACCTTGAAAAAATTCTACGCTTAGAATTTTGATGAGAAATTGTACAGTTAGAAATTTTTTCTAAGTACAAACAATTTTCAGGAAAATAACTCCACCTAAGAGTTCTCGTCGAGCGAGGCTCAAGTACGTACTTGCAAAAACCACGTATCTCCTCTGAAGTCAGTTGGGTCATTTTCCCAAAAGGTGCATCAACCGAATAGGGCTGGTGAAAATAGACCAAACTTTGCCAGAGGATATTCGGCAAAGCTAGAGTTTCCCCAAAGACGGTCAAATAAAAAAAGTGAAAAATATCTTCTCGAGGGTCCTAGACCGAAAGTGGTCAAAACAACCCTTAGAAACAAAAAATTGTTGCTCAAGGACTTGACCAAATTTTAAAGCAAGGGAAAATGTCATTGAGAAGGCTTTATTACAAGAAGGAGATTACAAGATGAAGATTACAAAGAAAAAGAAGAAGACAAAGTAAAAGCCCTAAAACATCTAAGGGACCCCAGCATCATGAGATGCTCCATCCCTAATGTCCTTAGCCCCCGCCTTCGGTGCTAGAGGAGGGGCACATGGCAGGTTGAGGAGCTCAATCTTTGACCAGGTCCAGCGAGGCCCCTTGGGGATGTTCAGGGCAGCCAGGAAGGAGAGGTCGAGGTCTAGATATTTCTCCAAAACTTGGTGTCGAGCTAGACAAAAGCCATCTTGAAAGCTGACCTTGGTCGCCTAATTAGCCTTGTCTAACTCGACAGACAAGTCTTCCACCTCATTTTGCAAGTCGGTGACATCCTTCTCCAGCTTCTTCTTCTTCTTCGTCTTTTTCAGGGCCTCAACCTCTGCCTGAAGTTCGGCGTTGTCAGCAAGGGCCTTCGCCAGGAGAACGGAATCTTCCTCTTTCTTCTTTCGATAGGCCTTGTTAGCTGAGGTCAGACTCACGACCTTCGCACCGAGGTCGGACATCTTCTGGGGAAAATCCTTCAAGAGCTCCTCTTGGCCCTTCAAGAGTTCCTCCTGGAGTTTGGCAACCTCCTTCTTGGCTATTCTACTCAACTCGGCGTTCTTAACGACCGAGTGAGCGTAGAACACCTTGGCCTTCTCCAGACGGTCTTCGGCCCAAGCATGGACCGAAGTTTTGCCGCCCAAGCTCTAAAGTATCCACTATACCCCAAGAGCTGAAAAAAAGGGGGAGGACACTTGGTAAAACTCACACAAGGAAAGGCAAACACTTAGAAAAAATTGGGGGAAAAAATAATAAAGGGCTTGAAGAGTACCTGGGTAGCATGCTCGGACATCTTTACGGTGAGGACCTTCTTGTTCACGCACTCTTCGGCAACCAATTTGAACAAAGCTTGGGTGAGGACACCCTTCGCCATCTGGGGAGCCATTTGCTGGCAGTCGTCGGAGAACAAATTCATGTCCTCCATGAAAGCCCAGAAAGGCTCCCTCGGGACTTTATCCTTCGGGATATGGGAATCCCAAAGGGCCCGCCTACGAGCATGCTCCACCATCCATGACGAGGGCACCATTTCCTCTGCAAAGTCAAGATACAATTCCATTAAGACATTGTTTTTTAGCCATATATCTATAAGATTAATAGTGCTAAAAATGTCTAAGGAACAAACCTGGCGGCACGTCAGTGACATCATCATCGGAGTCCCGAACCTCCTCCACTTCAGCAGGGACATGTTTGCCTTTGCTTCTCCTGCACTCCTCGAGTTCCTCAGTTGAAACGCCTCCTACCGAAGAACCTAGAAGATCCGCCGAAGTAGTGGAACTCCGGGGAATGAAGCTGGCGGCAAGCTCCGATGGCCTGACAGCCTGGACCTCGAGCTGATCTTTGGCCTCCTTAACATCTTCTGGAGGCGGGGGAACGGGGTCCTTCTTTGCCTTCTTACCCGAAGATGGACCGCCCCCAGACGTCTTTCGCCGCTTAGGGGCCCCCTTCTTCGTATGTTCCCCCTTCTCGGCTTGACCGAGGAAGAGGGATTTATAAAAAGTGGCTGACTGATTGCCCATCTCTAAAAAAGTAGGAAAATATCAGTGTAAGTCCAAAGGGATACTTATACTAAAATTTAGAAAGGAACTTACTTTCAAAAAGAGCTTTATAAGTGAGCTCCCTCCGAAGAAACATCACTTGCCAGGACTTCTTCCCGTCAATGGCAGGAGCTGGTATACCGAGGTCCGTATTGTGCTCCTTAACCACCCCTAGCTCCCGAAGAGCCTCCTCGGTCATGAGACTCCACTTGATGGGGAAGGGATATAGGGAGCGTGGAAGGGCCTCGGCATCCCAGTCGGCGACAGCTCGGATACGACTGTCGAAATCCTCAACCCTTACTGCCAATTCAGGATTTAGCAACTTCTTGGGATCAATGACGTCCATCTCTAGCTTTCCCCTAGCCCACCTAGTCAGTATATGCGACCATGCCTCCGCCATTTTCAGGAAGAAGAACTTCTTTTGCCACCCTCGCCAACTATCTTTAGTATCGAAGGTGAACATGTATTTTTTGCTCCCAGATCCCCGAGGTAGCATAAAATAGAAGCCACCCTTCGGGACCGGATAGAGTTTGTAGTACTGCATGAACATGATGAAGTGGGGTTCTACCTTGAAAACACCACACATACAGAGAAAAGCGTTGAAGTAACAGTAAGAGTTGGGCGGCAGCTGATTCACGACTATGCCATGGAACTGGCAAAATTCACAAATCATCTTCCGCTGAGGAAACCGAAGTTCGGCCTTTAGTTGGGCCCAGAAAATGGTAACCTCATCACGACTATTCATAAAGTCGAAGTAACCAAGATGAGGTAATCTGGTGGTGGCATAAGAGGGAAGAAAGAACTTGGTCGTCCACTTCGCTAACATTTCCGAAATGGAGCAACAGGGTTGAGACATGAGAGGTTACTAGCTCTTGGGAATAGCTTGGGCAGACATAAGGGGGACAGGAGAAGACATGGTCGGCAAAAGAAAACGACTTCAAAAAAAAGAATCAGGGGACTTCGGGGACTAGAAAAAAGTAGTAACTGAAGAGACTGAAGGACCTACGGGAGGAAAACCCACCAAAATATTTGCCGAAGTCGGGCTTAAAAGACGCTGTTGTAAATGGTTGCCAGAAATCGCTCCGCTACTTGCACCGCCGCAAAAAGAGAAGGAAGAGCTCAAAGACAAGAGAAAGCAAGAGAGAGATAAAGGAAAGCAAATAAGGGGAAGAAGGGTTTATATAGACCGAACGAGGGTAGCCGAATCGTCGCCATAATTACCCTGCGAAGGTGAATCATCGCCATAATTATCCTTTGGAGGCGAAAAGACGCGCTGGCATAACTGACGCGACCCCCCCAATCGCTGCATGCCATGTGTCATCTAATGCGCGAAATGAGGACATGCTTTCTGACACCACGAAAACCCAGGTACGCCTATCCAAGCTGACACTCCTGGTTACGAGATGCGACAGTCCACTGACCTGCAGCAGAAAGAGTAAAAATGAAGAGACTACGCACCTCGAGAGTACCCAGGGACTAACCAAAGGACAAGCAGTGACGTCCCACTCTGAGTCCTGTAAGTTGCCTCCAAGAAGTCTACAAGCCGAAGTCTCCACTTCGGCTTATCGAGGGGGGGCATGTGATAATCGAACTGCTATCGCCCTTTAAACCTATAAGCTTGAGCAAAGCGCCACACTTGGAAAGTTGAGCGTCACCCGCAAGGAGTACGAGCACCAACTTCAGAGAAAGGAAGTCTGACGAGTTGGACATCTGAATTCGATGGCCCACCAATGCCCCTGGGAATGATAATGCTGACCTCGGGAACATGGTGCATCGCCCCCCTCGGCAAGGCAACCGAACTAGCCTTGGAGGAGAAAGACCCTCCACCTTCGGCAGGAGAGAATGCGCCCGAAGGGGGAGCTTCAGCACCAAGAGGACTCCCAGATTGCTGAAGATGACTTCGGAAGAAGGACCCCTATTCCGAAGAGCTCCCTTCTACTGAAGGGACCTCGGGAGTACAGTAGAAACAATTAAATAGCCTCTGACATGTCGCCCAGGTACGCAACACACCGCCTTCAAATGTGCTTTAACATAACACCGCCGCGCATGTCTATCACGCAGGCCTACTCTGGCATTGGCCCCTGACCGGAGCGGCCTGCAGTCGGCTAGAGGTCCCCACGCCCAAGGGTATAGGTTACATCTGACCGAAAACGTGTCATAATCTGAATGGGTCACATCCTCCTATATATATTAAGGAAGTGGCCTCAATAAGGGGGACATGCAAAAAAAGAAAGGGAAGAATCTCTCTGCCCCCTACTTACCTTTCACCTTCAAACACTGACTTGGGCGTTCGAGGCTCCTCCCCGGAAAAATACTCTGGGGACCTCCTAACCTTTATTGTTTGAGTGTTTCAGGTGGTCTCCCCTAGGAAATCTCCTTTCTGGACGCTCCTCCCTCACCGGATGTCCCTCCTAGTCTCACCATGTCATATAGTGAAGATGCTGATGGGCATCAAAAGGAACTCTAGCTGGCGAGGGCCAAAAATGACCAAGGAAAGGCAAGAAATCAAGATATTTTCCTTGGTTTAATTAGTTTAATCTTAACCCTCACTTAGGTCACTATAAGTATGCCTTATGCAAAGAATTTTTTGCTAATATTTAGCCCACCGTTTTGACCTTAGAACTTGGAAATAAAAGGCTGGGATAATTCTAGAAATGGCCACCTTTGACCCTTGTCAATGATACTCCCATCCTTAAGTTATTTTTGTGAACAATTGTAAACCTAGTTGCCCTAAGTTCTTGAATAATAGCATTTGTTTCATTTATGTAAGTTAGCCTCCAAAAATTGCTTCCATACCATTCAAATCCCTCTAAAACCTCTCTTTTAAAGTTGAACTATTGAGTACCCATGTTACCCACCCCTGGTAGTCCAGTTATGGTACCAAAATTGTGCATTTAAACTCCCAGGTTTGGTGTATCCTGTAGGTCATCAGAACAACACCCCTAGTGTACATACTCAAGTGACCCTCTTGAGCACTATGTAAATACATGCATATTGGTCTAACCATAACACACATATTTACATTTATGCACACTATGGCAGCTAAGAAGGAAAACACTAGCACAAGTCTTAGTTTTGGCTTCCACACATTAGGCAATCTTGTTAAGTTCTAGCGACCAGCTACTGCACCTATAACTTCCACTAATAAACTGTATCATTCTAGCCACATCCCCCCCACATTTTATTTGCTCCATTATCAATTAGAGACTTAGATCAAACCAAGGAATTTTGTTTTACATCAATAGCCCACCTATGGACCAAGTTATGGATTTTTTAAGTTGGTTAAAAAATTCTGGCCAAATGAACAGTAAATTAGCCAACTTTGCAATGTCATATATTTGGAAACAGGGCTCTAAATGCATAAATTCCAAAGCTCAGTTAACCATCTAGATGTCCTATACCTGTGATCAAAATTTCATATCAAGATTCATTCTACACAGGGAGATATTAAACTTTAGGTCCAGAGTCGAAATTCTGGCAACTTTTGGACCATTTTGCCAATACAATTTTTCCAAACCATGCAAACACTTCATTCACAAGGGGGAAGCCCTCCAAGGCTATCCAATATATTTCAATTACACATAGGAATTAAATTCCCTTGCATTTAACAACTTTATGTGGCCAAAACAGAATTACAAGTAAGCAGCCCATCATTCACACTTAGCAGCTTTGCACCACATCACTTACATAGCCAAAACATTACTCAAATGTTCACATACTTGTCTCATTTTATATACACTACATGTACATGCATACATTCACTAAAATATTGTCTTAACTCAGCTAAATATGCACCCTATGTTACAGTAGGTCCTGAGACACAATGGACTCCAAAAACAGGATGCTGGACAGCTGCTGCCCAACACAATAAGTACCACCATTAAAAATACAAAATGTGCTCCTCAAATCATCAAAATTTCCAAATCATAACTAGACATATAGAAGTTCATGGACCTCAAATTTCAGATTAAAAATCAAACCACAAAGGTTAGTTTGAAGGTGGTCTTTCTGCTGGACCTGAAATGACAAAATTGAGGGGAGTAAGTTTCATTGAGAAACTTAGTAAGGGTAGCACTTGGATTTAATAGGCAATGTAACCATCATTAAAACCTGCATCCAAAGAAACATCCAAAGAAACTAAAACACAAAAACCACAATGCATATATACAAGATATAGCAACCAAATGCAGCAGCCAAACACAAAGAACAAAGACATGAAATGTGGCAGCAACATATACCATAGGTTAGTCCATAAAACACATAATAAACATAACCAAATCACTATGGCAGCCCTTCTCAAGCTAATGCTTGGTCTTAGGAGGATTTTAACACTAGTTAGTACTAACTTTGGGCTATAGAAACCCTCATTTTACTGCCATCTTTGTGCACTTCACACTAGGTTACAAAACGTTCAATAAGTGCACTCCCCTCACTAAGCTTGGTTTATCAAGCTCATGGCTCTCCTCCAAGCTTAGCCCTAGCTCCATGGTTTCTTGAAAATTCATAAAAAAACCCATGAGAGCAAGATAACCCTTACCAAAGTGGGTAGGCTGAAAATCAAGCTTGATCCTTCAAGTATCCAAGAAATAGCTCTAGTTTGCTTCCACTTGCTTCCTTTTGCCTTCAATTTCAATCAATTGCAAGTTTGAAGGTGTGGTGGCTATGGAGGAAATGTGGGTGTGTTCTTGGGCTAGGGGAGGACAAAAATGAGAGAGGAATAAGTGATTTGGCCACTTAAATGGTCTTAAAACAGCTTAAGGGCACAAAACACACTTAACAAGCTTAACCTTGCTTTATGTCATTTTCTTTCTCACTAATTATGGTTTCTTTGTCTTAAACTCATTGGCACACATGTGCCAAACATTTTTTACTAATTATCAAGTCTCGGCTGCCTCCCTCATGGTGGGATAACCCCACAATTCCACCCTTAGACTTAAGTCAAAAGCTTGAACACCTTAAGGTTTACACTAGGACAATTAGGTCCTTATTGCCTTTAGTGTTTCCTTTGTCCAAACTTGTCTTCTATGAGTAATTTGGTCCTCCAATAGCAATTTCATACCATTTATATCCTTTCCATAACTCTCCAAGTCTTTTTCTTGAGAGTTTTGCAATTGAGTACCCGAATTTCCAAAACCTTACAAAAAAGTCCATAGGTTGCTTGAAAAACAAGCAATCCTTTAGGCTTTTCTTAGGGGCCAAGTTACCAACTTGGAATACTTTTAAGGAGGTGTTGATCATGCCTTTTACCCCCGCACACTTCAATCACTATGGTGAGAATTACACAGTATAATGGTTTTTAGCCATTATGACACACTTATAATTCTCCCATTTTTGTGAGGTGGTAACAACCCAAGTCTTGAGATTTTACAATAAAGTCCATAGGTTACTTGTTGACTAAAGAATCGTTTAGGGTTTTCTTGAGGGTCAAGTAGCCATTGTGTGGATCTTTTAAGAAGGTGTAGATTTTACAATTTACCCCTCACATTCCATTCACTATGGGGAAAATCATACTATATGCCTTTATACTATAATTTTCCCATTTGTTGAGGTAGTAACAAAATAAGTACCATGACTCTCCACAGCAGAATGAGGACTAACAGGAGTTGAGAGGATGGTGACTTAGGGAACAATGTCCCCAACTTCCTTCATGACTTCGGGATGGGAAGGAAGGCAGTCTTCTTTGGCCTTCTTTTGGCTAGGGTCTCCCAAAGGCTGCCCTTTCTTCCTCTTCGGGGCATTCTTTTTTCCTCATCCCCTTTTCTTGGCTTGGCCGAGAAAGAGGCCATTGTAAAAGTTAGCTTACTTGTCACCCATTTCTAAAAAATGAAAATATATCAGTGTAAGTAAAAGTTGACCCAATATATAGTGAATGAAAAGTAACTTACTCTTGAAAAGGGCTTCATAAGAAAGTTTCCTACGAAGGAACAGGATTGTAAAAGATTTCTTCCAATCGATCCTTGGTTTAGGCATCGCGTGGTCAGTAAGATGTTCCTTGACAACGCCTAATTCCTAAAAGACCTCTTCGATCATGAGGTTCTACCTGATAGAATTGGTAAGGTGGACACAAAGATGCCTGATCATGTAAGTTGGCCACCGCTTTAATACTGTATGGTTTAGGGAGGCAAAGAAGCATAGCGGAATATAACCAAAACCCTCCAGGATCCAAGTGAAACGGGGTAAACTAGGTATTCAAAAATTTTCATACCTAATTTGAATTAAGATCTTTCACCCAACTATTGAGTCTATGGTATCTACATGAGCCTTTCGGGATCACCACACCTCCACCATGTACCATTAGATGTGTTTCTCTTGCGGTCGTAGTGTTAGCTTGCGTCTTTCAAAGAATAGTAAGTGAAAAGTGTGACTGTCACTTTTGGGAGGCTAGGGCAAAAAGCTACGAATTTCTCACTATATGATGTACTTATAGTGAGACTTAACTTCCAGGCCTAATGGGTTTCAAAGCCCCAATCCAATTAGGCTTAATAATGGCTTAACTTTTGGGCCAATTATTAACATGAAATTATCAAGAAACCATAACCAAAATAAATTAGCCCTTGCACTCAAATAATCCAAATAGGCTTTATGTGTGCGACCCAATAGGCTCTTATCACATTGCAATGATCATAAATCACATTTATGATCATAAGTAATGAGCGGTGTCTAGCAACACGTCATTGCTACCCAAGTGACGATACCCCACTTGTACTAAAGCCAATCATCCATGTAGTTAATATTAAAAGACCTAGAACGACAATCATGCTTTTGCTGCGTAAGGGGTTTTATCCGCAGATCAGTAATGTTGCTATCTATCGAAGTCCTACATACCCTCACATCACCCCTCTTGATGATCTCCCTGATGAAATCATAGCGTCAGAGTATGTGTTTGGATCACTGGTGAGATCGAGGTTCCTTAGCCTGTGTGATTGTTCCATTGTTGTCACAATAGAGCTCTATTGGGTCGGCAATGCTGGGAACCACTCCAGGTTTTGTGATGAGCTTCTTGATCCAAACTGCCTCCTTCGCAGCATTAGAGGTGGCAATGTACCCAGATTCTATTGTAGAGTTAGCTACTGTCTCTTGCTTTTAACTCTTCCAACTCATAGCACCATCACCAATACAAAACACATAACCAGATTGTGATATGAAATCATCCTTATCAGACTGGAAGCTAGCATCGGGGTAACCCCTTACAACGAGCTCATTTCTGCCCTCAAAGACTAAGAATGCATCCTTAGTCCTTCGTAAAAGAATGCATCCTTAGTCCTTCGTAAGTACTTAAGGATGTTCTTAACAGCTATCTAGTGACTCTCACCAGGGTTTGATTAGTACCTACTCGTCATGCTCAAGGCATACGAGACATCGGGACAAGTACATATAAAGGCATACATGATAGATCCAATTGCTGAGGCATATGGAATCTTACTCATGCGCTCTCTCTCCTTGGGTGTGCTCAGACACTGAGATCTAGAAAGAGTATACCATGTGACATGGGCAATAATCCTTTCTTGGAATGTTTCATGCTAAACCTCTTTAGCAAATTGTCAATGTATGTACTTTGACTTTTTTGTCAAGCAACCTATGGACTTTTTTGTAACATTTTGGAAACTCGGGTACTCAATTGTAAACTTCTCAAGAAATAGGTTTGGAGAGTTATGAGAAGGATATGAATGGTATGAAAGTGCTATTGGAGAACCAAATTGCTCATGGAAGACAACTACAGACAAAAGAAAACACAAAAAGGCATAAAGGACCTAAGTGTCCTAGTCTAAGCCTTATGATGTGTAGTTTTCACTAAAGTCAAATCGAGCAATTTAGAGTTTTCCCACCATGGGGGAGGCAGCCAAGGCTTGATAATTAGTCAACAATGGTGGGCACATGTGTACCAATGAGTTTAAGACAAAGAGACCATAATTAATGAGAAGGAAAATGACATAAAGCAAGGTTAAGCTTGTTAACTGTCTTTTGTGCCCTTAAGCTCATTTAAGGCCATTTAACTGGCCAAATCACTTATCCAACTCAAGGGATGGCTGGCTAAAGCATGGCAAGAAAGTCAAATGCGGGCCAGGAAATTAAGACTAGGAAGCCATGGTCTTGTAGCAAGGAAAATGACATAAAGCTTAATCAAGGTTATTAAGTGTGTTTTGTGCACTAAAGTGTTTATAAGTGGTAATCTTTGTCTTTATCTCCCACATTTGGTCTCTTCCAGCAAAAAAAAATGTAGCATCTCCACCGCCACACTTCTTGCATAGCCACCATACCTCCAAGATTAAAATTGAAGGCAAAAGAAAGCAAGAAAGGGCAATTGGATGCTCTGTGGTGCTAAGACTTCGGTGCACCTAGGATCAAGCTCCAATTTTAGCATACACTCAAGGTAAGGGTTCTCTTGCTCTCATGGGTTGTTTTCTGTATTTTCAAACATCCATGGAGCTATGGCAAAGGCTGGAAGAGAGCCATGAGCTTGATGAACCAAGCTTATTGAGGGGAGTGCACTTATTGAAGGTTTTGTGACCAAGTGTGAAGTGCACAAAGATGGAAGTGAAATAAGAGTTTTCTAACATTTCCTGGATTTTTTGCTGTATTTCCAAACATCCATGAAGCTAAGACCATGCTTGGAAGAGAGCAAAAAGCTCTAGGATCTAAGTATGGGTTAAGAGGAAAGAAGCACGGAAAGGTTTCGGCCTTAGTGTTACCATGCTAAATATGGAAGCAAAAAAGAAGGGTTTCTAGAGCCCAAAGTTAGTACTAAATACTGTTAAAATCCTCCTAAGTCCAAGCAGTAGCTTGCGGAGGGCTGTCATAGTGATTTATTTAATTTTATTGCATGTTTTACGGATTAATGTATGGTTATTGTTGTTGCTGCATTTCATGTGTTTGTTTGTTGTGAATAGCTGCTGCATTTGGTTGCTATATCTTGTATATATGCATTGTAGTTTTTTGTTTTAGTGTCTTTGGATGCAGGTTTTAATGAGGATCACATTACCTTAAGCAAAAAAGTGCTACCCTTACTAAGTTTCTCAATGAAACTTACTCCCCTCAATTTTGTCATTTCAGGTCCAGCAGAAAGATCACATTCAAACTGACCTTTCTCATTTGAGTTTTAATCTGAAATTTCAGGTAAAATGACTTCCATATGTCTAGTTGTGATCTAGAAATTTTTGTGATTTTAATATCACATTTGATATTTTTAATGGTGGTACTTACTGTGTTGTGCAGCAGCTGTCCAGCATCCTGTTTATGGAGTCCATTACATTTCAGGCACTCCTGTAACTTAGGGTGTGTATTTAGCTAAGTTAAGAAAATATTGGAGTTCATGTATCCATTTACATGTAGTGTATGAAAAATGGGACAAGTATGTGAACATTTGAGTAATGTTTTGGCTATAAGTGATGTGGTGCAAAGCTGCCTAAGTGTGAATGATGGGCTGTTTATTTGTAAATTCTGTTTTGGCCACATAAAGTTGTTAAATTCATAGGAATGTATTTCCTATGTGTAATGGGTATAAATTTCGTAGCCATGGAGGGATTTCCTCTAATGAATGAAGTGTTTTCAAACTTACGAAATTTTTTATCGAGAAAATGGTCATAACGTGACCAGAATTTCGACTTTGCACTTAAAGTTCTATAGCTCCCTGTGTAGAAGAAATATTTGTATGAAATTTTGATGACACCTAGATAAAATCTAGAGGTTGAACTGGAATTTGGAATTTCTGAATTTGGATCCCTGTAGCCAAAGTATGACGTTGCAAAATTGGCTAAGTTATCGTTCATTTGGTCAGAATTTTGTAATCAACTTCAAAAATCCATAACTTGGTCCGTAGGTGGGCTATGGATGTAAAACAAAACTCCTTGGTTTCCTATAAGTCTCCACTTGATAGTGGAGCAAATAAAACATGGGGTACATAGCTAGAATGATACAGTTTATTAGTGGAAGTTACAGGTGCAGTGGCTGGTCACTAGAATTTAGTAAGATTCCCTAATGTGTGGTAGCCAAGATTAAGACTTGTGCTAGTGTTTTCCTTCTTTGCTACCATGGTGTGCATGAAATGTGAATATGTGTGTGGTGGTTGGACCAATATGCATGTGTTTACATAGTGCCCAAGAGGGCCACTTGGGCTTGCACACTAGGGGTAGTGTTCTGATGGCCTAAAGAACAGTACCAAGCCTGGGAGTTTAAATGCACAATTTTGGCACCATAGCTGGACTACCCCGGAGTGGGTAACAGAAGTTGCTATCAACTTAGTAAGGGTAACACTTGGATTCAGTAGGCAATGTGACCATCATTAAAACCAGCATCCAAAGACACTAAAACACAAAAACCACAATGCATATATACAAGATATAGCAACCAAATGCAGCAGCCATTCACAACAAACAAACACATGAAATGCAGCAACAACAATAACCATAGGTTAGTCCGCAAAACATGTAATAAACTTAGATAAATCACTATGGCAGCCCTCCTTGAGCTAATGCTTGGCCTTAGGAGGATTTTAACTGTAGTTAGTACTAACTTTGGGCTCTAGAAACCCTTCTTTCTTGCTGCCATCTTTGGCATGGTAACACTAAGGCCGAAACCTTGCCATGCTTCTTTTCCCATAGCCCATACTTTGTTCCTAGAGCTTTTTGCTCTCTTCCAAGCATGGTCTTAGCTTCATGGATGTTTGGAAATATAGTCAACAATCCAGGAAACTTTAGAAAACTCTTATTTCAGTGACATCTTTATACACTTGACAGTAGGTCACAAAACCTTCAATAAGTGCACTCCCCTCACTAAGCTTGGTTTATCAAGCTCATGGCTCTCTTCCAAGCTTAGCCCTAGCTCCATGGATGTTTGAAAATTGAAAAAAATAGTCCATAAGAGCAAGAGAACCCTTACCTTGAGTGTATGCTGAAATTGGAGCTTGATCCTAGATGTACCCAAGTCTTAGCACCACATAGCTTCCAATTTCCCTTTCTTGCTTTCGTTTGCCTTCAATTTTAATCTTGGAGGTATGGTGGCTATGGAAGAAGTGTGGGGGTGGAGATGCTGCATTTTTTCTGCTGGAAGAGACCAAATGTGGGAGATAAAGACAAACATAACCACTTATAAAGACTTTAGTGCACAAAACACACTTAATAGCCTTAATTGAGGTTTATGTCATTTTTCTTGCTACAAGGCCATGGTTTCTTAGTCTCAATTTCTTGGCCCACATTTGACATTCTTTCCATGCTTTGGCCAGCCATCCCTTGAGTGGGATAAGTGATTTGGCGACTTAAATGGCCTTAAATGAGCTTAACGGCACAAAAGACACTTAACGAGCTTAACCTTGCTTTATGTCATTTTCCTTCTTATTAATTATGGTCTCTTTGTCTTAAACTCATTGGTACACATGTGCCCACCATTGTTGACTAATTATCAAGCCTTGGCTGCCTCCTCCATGGTGGGGAAACTCCAAATTGCTCCATTTGACTTAAGTAAAAAATGTACACATCATAAGGCTTACACTAGGACACTTCGGGCATTTATGCCTTTTTGTGTTTTCTTTGTCTTTAGTTGTCTTCCATGAGCAATTTGGTCCTCCAATAGCACTTTCATACCATTCATATCCTTCTCATAACTCTGAAAATCTCTTTCTTGAGAGTTTTACAATTGAGTACCCGAGCTTCCAAAATCTTACGAAAAAGTCCATAGGTTGCTTAACAAACGAGCAGTCCTTAGGGCTTTTCTTGGGGGCCAAGTTACCAACTTGGAACACTTTTAAGAAGGTGTTGATCATGCCTTTTACCCCCCACACTTCAATCACTATGGTGAGAATTACACAATATAACAGTTTTAGCCATTATGACACTTGTAATTCTCCCATTTTTGTGTGGTGGTAACAATCCTGGTCACTTTGATTGCGGATCTTTTTGATCAACTCAAGGGAGCTAAGATCTTATCCAAGATAGATTTGAGATCAAGATACTTCCAGTTGAGAGTAAAGGAAGAGGACACTCCTAAGACTGCATTTAGGACTAGATATGGGCATTATGAGTACACAATCATGCCATTTGGTTTGACTAGTGCCCCAACTGCTTTCATGGACTTGATGAACAGGTTGTTCAGACCACATCTGGACAAATTTGTGGTTGTGTTCATTGATGACATCCAAGTACATTCCAAGGATGAAAATGAACATGAACATCATCTGAAGATTGTCTTAAAGACTCTATTGGAGCATCAGCTTTATGCTAAGTTATCCAAGTGTGAATTCTGGATAAGGGAAATGTCTTTCCTAGGACACATCATAGATGCACAACGCCTTAAGGCAGACCCTGAATGGTCAAGGTAGTGCAAGAGTAGGAAAGACCAAAGACTGTTAAGGAAATCAGAAGTTTCCTAGGATTTCTGGAGTGGGAAAAGATTCCTTGTATTAATCCTATGCCTACAAGCAAGGATTACTGTACTTCAAGGACCGAATCTATGTACCTAAAAGACCAAGTTACCTGCAAGATACATGGGTCCTTATGAGATCTTGGACAGAGTTGGCAAGGTAGCATATAGGTTAGCTCTACTGCCAAGCATGTCAAGTGTTCATAATGTGTTTCACGTCAGTATGCTTAAGAAGTGTCAATTGGACAGAAAGCATGCTATTGTAGTGGAAGACATACAGTTGGAACCCAACTTGACATATGAAGAGAAACCTATAGCTATCTTAGCCAAGGATACCAGAAGGTTAAAAAACAAACTCATTCTCATGGTTAAAGTTTAGTGGTCACACCACTCTGAAAGAGAATCAACCTGGGAAACTAAAAAAGACCTTATGGAAAGGTATCCTGAAGAATACTCAAAGCTGAAAGCTATTTTGGAGGACCAAAATTTTTAAGGGGGGGAGGATTGTTACCACCTCACAAAATGGGAGAATTGCAAGTGTGTCATAATGGCTAAAAATCAGTATATTATGTAATTCTCACCATAGTGATTAAAGTGTGGGGGGTAAAAGGCATGATCAACACCTCCTTAAAAGTGTTCCAAGTTGGTAACTTGGCCCCCAAGAAAAGCCTTAAGGATTGCTTGTTTGTCAAGCAACCTATGGACTTTTTTGTAAGATTTTGGAAACTCGGGTACTCAATTGTAAAACTCTCAAGAAAGAGATTTTGAGAGTTATGAGAAGGATATGAATGGTATGAAAGTGCTATTGGAGGACCAAATTGCTCAAGGAAGACAACTAAAGACAAAGAAAACACAAAAAGGCATAAAGGACCTAAGTGTCCTAGTGTAAGCCTTATGACGTGTACGGTTTTCACATAAGTTAAATGGAGCAATTTGGAGTTTTCCCACCATGGGGGAGGCAGCCAAGGCTTGATAATTAGTCAACAATGGTGGGCACATGTGTACCAATGAGTTTAAGACAAAGAGACCACAATTAATGAGAAGGAAAATGACATAAAGCAAGGTTAAGCTTGTTAAGTGTCTTTTGTGCCCTTAAGTTCATTTAAGGCCATTTAAGTGGCCAAATCACTTATCCCACTCAAGGGATGGCTAGCCAAAGCATGGCAAGAAAGTAAAATGTGGGCCAAGAAATTAAGACTAAGAAGCCATGGTCTTGTAGCAAGGAAAATGATATAAAGCTTAATTAAGGCTATTAAGTGTGTTCTGTGCACTAAAGTGTTTATAAGTGGTTATCTTTGTCTTTATCTCCCACATTTGGTCTCTTCCAGCAGAAAAAAAATGCAGCATCTCCACCCCCACACTTCTTGCATCGCCACCATACCTCCAAGATTAAAATTGAAGGCAAAAGAAAGCAAGAAAGGGCAATTGGAAACTATGTGGTGCTAAGACTTGGGTGCACCTAGGATCAAGCTCCAATTTCAGCATACACTCAAGGTAAGGGTTCTCTTGCTCTCATGGACTATTTTCTACAACTTTCAAACACCCATGGAGCTAGGGGCTAGGGTTGGAAGAGAGCCATGAGCTTGATGAACCAAGCTTAGTGAGGGGAGTGCACTTATTGAAGGTTTTGTAACCTACTGTCAAGCTTACAAAGATGGCAATGAAATAAGAGTTTTCTAAAGTTTCCTGGATTATTTACTGTATTTCCAAACATCCATGAAGCTAAGACCATGCTTGGAAGAGAGCAAAAAGCTCCAGGAACCAAGTATGTGTTAAAGGGAAAGAAGCGTGGCAAGGTTTCGGCCTTAGTGTTACCATGCTAAAGATGGCAGTAAAGTGAGGGTTTCTAGAGCCCAAAGTTAGTACTTTCTACTGTTAAAATCCTCCTAAGGCCAAGCATTAGCTTGAGGAGGGCTGCCATAGTGATTTATTTAAGTTTATTGCATGTTTTACGGACTAACCTATGGTTACTGTTGTTGCTGCATTTCGTGTGTTTGTTTGTTGTGAAAGGCTGCTGCATTTGGTTGCCATATATTGTATATATGTATTGTGGTTTTTTTGGTTTAGTGTCTTTGGAAGCAGGTTTTAATGATGGTCACATTGCCTATTGAAACCAAGTGTTACCCTTACCAAGTTTCTCAATGAAACTTACTCCCCTCAATTCTGTCATTTCAGGTCCAGCTGAAAGATCAGCATCAAACTAACCTTTGTGGTTTGATTTTTGATCTGAAATTTCAGGTAAATGAACGTCCATGTGTCTAGTTATGATCTGGAAAGTTTGGTGATTTTAGGAGCACATTTGGTAATTTTAATGGTGGTACTTACTGTGTTGTGCAGCTGCTGTACAGCATCCTGTTTATGAAGTCCATTGCATTTCAGGCACTCCTGTAAGTTAGGGTGTGTATTTAGCTGAGTTAAGAACATATTCTAGTGCATGTATGCATGTACATGTAGTGTATGTAAGATCAGACAAGTATGTGAACATTTGAGCAATGTTTTGGCTATGTAAGTGATGTGGTGCAAAGCTGCCTAAGTGTGAATGATGGGCTGCTTATTTGTAAATTCTGTTTCAGCCACATAAAGTTGTTAAATGCAAGGGAATGTATTTCCTATGTGTAATGGACATATAGGGGATAGCAAGGCTATCCCCTTGTGAATGAAGTGTTTTCACAATTATGAAATTTTGTACGGGCAAAATGGTCATAAAGTGACCAAAATTTTGACTCTGCACTTAAAGTTCTATATCTTCGTGCGTAGAAAGAATCTTGGTATGAAATGTTGGCCACACCTAGTGGACATCAGGAGGGTTAACTGGGCTTTCAAATTTGTGAATTTGGAGCCCTGTATCCAAAGATATGACATTGCAAAGTTCGCTAAAATACTGTTCATTTGGTCAGAATTTTGTAACCAATTTATAAAATCCATAACTTGGTCCATAGGTGGGCTATTGATGTAAAATAAAATTCCTTGATTTTATCTAAGTATCTACTTGATAATGGAGCAAAGAAAACATGGGGTTACATGGCTAGAATGATACAGTTTATTCGTGGAAGTTACAGGTGCAGTGGCTGGTCACTAGAACTTAACAAGATTGTCTAATGTGTGGTAGCCAAGATTAAGACTTGTGCTAGTGTTTTCCTTCTTTGCTGCCATGGTGTGCATGAAAAGTGAATATTTGTGTGATGGTTGGACCAATATGCATGTGTTTACATAGTGCCCAAGAGGGCCACTTGGGTATGCACACTAAGGGTAGTGTTCTGATGGCCTACAGAACATTACCAATCCTGGGAGTTTAAATGCACAGTTTTTGCACCATAAATTGGACTACCCCAGAGTGGGTAACAGAAGTTGGTATCAGAGACTTGACACTAGCAGCTAACCAAACTGAGTTCATATATGTAGATGCATGCAATGCAACTATATGCTATGTACATGTATAAACCATGCTCTGACCATGCTCTGATACCAACTTCTGTTACTCACTCTGGGGTAGTCGAATTATGGTGCCAAAATTGTGCATTTAAACTGCTAGGATTGGTAATGTTCTGTAGCCCATCAGTACACTACCCTTAGTGTGCATACCCAAGTGGCCCTCTTGGGCAATATGTAAACACATGCATATTGGTCCAACCATCACACACATATTCAAATTTCATGTACATTATGGAAGCAAAGAAGGAAAACACCAGCACAAGTCTTAATCTTGGCTACCACACTTTAGGCAATCTTGTTAAATTCTAGTGACCAGCTACTGCACCTGTAACTTCCACTAATAAACTGTATCATTCTAGCCACATACCCCCCTGTTTTCGCTACTCCATTACCAAATAGAGACTTATAGAAAACCAAGGAATTTGTTTTACATCAATATCCCACCTATGGACCAAGTTATTGATTTTTGAAGTTGGTTACAAAATTCTGACAAAATGAACAGTAACTTAGCCAACTTTGCAACGTCATACCTTTGGCTACAAGGATCCAAATTAAGAAATTCTAAATTCCAGTTCATCCTCTAGATTTTATCTAGGTGTGGTCAAAATTTCATACAAATATTCCTACTACACATGGAGGTATAGAACTTTCAGTGCAGAGTCAAAATTCTGGTCACTTTTGGACCATTTTGCCCATACAATTTTTCATAAGTGTGAAAACACTTCATTCACAAGGGAAAATCCCTCCAAGGCTATGAAATATATGTCCATTACATATAGGAAATACATTCCATTGAATTTAACAACTTTATGTGGCCAAAACAGAATTTACAAGTAAACAGCCCATCATTCACACTTAGGCAGCTTTGCACCACATCACTTACATAGCCAAAACATTACTCAAATGTTCACATACTTGTCTCATTTTACATACACTACATGTACATGCATACATGAACTACAAAATTTTCTTAAATCAGCTAAATATGCACCTTAAGTTACAGGAGTGCCTAAAATGCAATGGACTCCAGAAACAGGATGCTGGACAGCTGCTGCAGAACAAAGTAAGTAACACCATTAAAAATATCAAATGTGCTCCTAAAATCACAAAAATTTCCAGATCATAACTAGACATATGGAAGTTCATGTACCAGAAATTTCAGATTAAATATCAAACGAAGAAGGTCATTTTCAATGTGATTTTTCAGCTGGACCTGAAATGACAGAATTGAAGGGAGTAGGTTTCATTGAGAAACTTAGTAAGGGTAACACTTGGATTCAGTAGGCAATGTGACCCTCATTAAAACCTGTATCCAAATACACTAAAACAAAAAAACCACAATGCATATATACAAGATATAGCAACAAAACGCAGCAGCCATTCACAACAAACAAACACATGAAATGCAGCAACAACAATAACCATAGGTTAGTCCGTAAAACATGCAATAAAGTTAAATAAATCACTATGGCAGCCCTCCTCAAGCTAATGCTTGGGCTTAGGAGGATTTTAACAGTAGTTAGTACTAACTTTGGGCTCTGTAAACCCTTCTTTCTTGCTGCCATCTTTAGCATGGTAACACTAAGGCCGAAACCTTGCCATGCTTCTTTACCCATAACCCATACTTGGTTCCTAGAGCTTTTTGCTCTCTTCCAAGCATGGTCTTAGCTTCATGGATGTTTGGAAATACAATAAACAATCCAGGAAACTTTAGAAAACTCTTATTTCACTGCCATCTTTGTGCACTTCCCACTAGGTCACAAAAACTTCACTAGGTGCACTCCCCTCACTAAGCTTGGTTCATCAAGCTCATGGCTCTCTTCCAAGCTTAGCCCTAGCGCCATGGATGTTTGAAAATTGCAGAAAATAGTCCATGAGAGCAAGAGAACCCTTACCTTGAGTGTATGTTGAAATTGGAGCTTGATCCTAACTGCACCCAAGTCTTAGCACCACATAGCTTCCAATTGCCATTTCTTGCTTTCTTTTGCCTTCAATTTTAATCTTGGAGGTATGGTGGCTATGGAAGAAGTGTGGGGGTGGAGATGCTGCATTTTTTCTGCTGGAAGAGACCAAATTTAGGAGATAAAGATAAAGATGACCACTTATAAAGACTTTAGTGCACAAAACACACTTAATAGCCTTAATTAAGCTTTATGTCATTTTCCTTGCTACAAGACCATGGTTTCTTAGTCTTAATTTCTTGGCCCACATTTAACTTTCTTTCCATGCTTTGGCCAGCCATCCCTTGAGTGGGATAAGTGATTTGGCCACTTAAATGGCCTTAAATGAGCTTA
Organism: Aquilaria sinensis; assembly: GCA_005392925.1. Taxonomy (NCBI): domain Eukaryota; kingdom Viridiplantae; phylum Streptophyta; class Magnoliopsida; order Malvales; family Thymelaeaceae; genus Aquilaria; species Aquilaria sinensis. The sequence continues at coordinate 95,805 of SMDT01000601.1, read as the reverse complement.
AGGGCACAAAAGCCACTTAACAAGCTTAACCTTGCTTTATGTCATTTTCCTTCTCATTAATTATGGTCTCTTTGTCTTAAACTCATTGGTACACATGTGCCCACCATTGTTGACTAACTATAAAGCCCTGGCTGCCTCCCCCATGGTGGGAAGACTCCAAATTTCTCCATTTGACTTAAGTAAAAAACGGACACATCATAAGGCTTACACTAGGACACTTAGGTCCTTTATGCCTTTTTTTGTTTTCTTTGTCTTTAGTTGTCTTCCATGAGCAATTTGGTCCTCCAATAGTACTTTCATACCATTCATATCCTTCTCATAACTCTGAAAATCTCTTTCTTGAGAGTTTTACAATTAAGTAGCCGAGTTTCCAAAATCTTACAAAAAAGTCCATAGGTTGCTTGACAAACAAGCAATCCTTAAGCCTTTTCCTGGGGGCTAAGTTACCAACTTGGAACACTTTTGAGGAGGTGTTGATCATTCCTTTTACCCCCCACACTTCAATCACTATGGTAAGAATTACACAATATAACGGTTTTTAGCCATTATGACACACTTGTAGAGAAAGCAAAATGTGTTCCTTCTGGAGGCTTAGAAGACACAAATGATGAGACCATTGAGATGGAAGATGAGGATAGGAGAAATCCGAGAGGCAAAAGACTAAGGTCTAAGGTTGGTCAGGTGTCCAGGAATAATCCCTCAGTCTATGACTATTCCTCCACTAGGGATGAGATTGAGGAAGTCCATGAGAGAAGATCCAGGAGAAGGCAGAGAGATCATAGAGATCATAGAGAGCATCACCATACAGAGGGCTCTGACAGATCCAAGAGACATAGATCAGAGGATCTAGAAGGCCTAGATGAGGTCAGACTGTTGGAAAGGTTCCAAGGCCTAAGACCTCTACAGTTTGATGGAAGAGCTGGGTCAGAGAAAGCTGAGGAGTGGTTAATCTTCATTGAAAAAATGTTCGAGAGGATGCCACTCAGCTCCACCAAGAGAGTGTCACTGGCTACCTATAATCTGGTAGGCAGTGCAGAGATATGGTGGAGAAACACCAGAGATAGGTATGCCTTCCAGAAGGGGAGAAGGCCAGGAAGAGATAATGAGATGAGTTGGCTAGAGTTCACACAACTGTTCCAGGAGCAGTACATTAGTGTGCCATCAAGGATATGAAGCAAGTTGAATTTGATGCTCTACGGCAGGACAACCTTAATGTCCTAGAGTATGAGCACAAATTCAATCAGTTGGTGAAGTATGCTCCTCATTATCATGGATTGGAGGAATTGAAGGCCAAAATAATTGTCACAGGCCTAAAGTCAGACAATAGAAAGGCTGTTAGACCTTTTGGAGTAGTTACATACTATGAAGCAGTGTAGGAAGCTCTATTAGTAGAGCAAGAGGAGTATGAGACTAAGTACTTTCCCAGTGGACCAGGGAAAAGTAGTCAGGCAAGAGGCAAGTAGAAGAAGCCACCACATGGCAAGGGAATTGCCAAGAGTTCCCATTTTGGTGGTGAGGGCAAGGTTAAGGGGAAGTTCCCTGGCCTAAGGTGCCCTAAGTGTAGGAGGTTTCATGGAAAGAAACCTTGCTACTTTGATACCCAAGCATGTATAAGATGTGGATCCATGGATCATTGGATCAAAGACTGGCCACAGGCTCAAAAGCGGCCAGAAGACCAAGGTCCAGTAAGGCCTATTGCGGCACGACCTAGAGGAGGAGCACCTAGGCAGGGACAGCAGAGGCTAGTTCCTCCAGTGCCTCGGCCTCCAGTGCAGAGGGCTGGCAGAGTCTTCCGAGTGGAGAGGCCAAAGACACCAGAGTAGGGAGGAGCACTAGTGGTAACATTTACCTTAATTTGTTGAAGCCATGAAATTGCCTACTGAAATCATGCCTAGGACATCCTTAGTGAAAATAGCAGGTAGTGAATGTCTTTTCACTAATGACCTAGCTAAGGATTGTGAGCTAGTAGTAGGAAAGACTAAGGCTATGACTAATCTGCTAGTGTTGGAAATTCCTAAGTATGATTTAGTGCTGGGTATGAATTGGCTTGCTATGCATAACATAAGAATTGATTGTGCTAAGATGGAAATCACATTGCTTGATGGTGAAGTGCATGCTTTAGTGAATTCTAAGGAATTAGTGTATTAAATGCATGACACGGAGCTAGAAGTACTAGATGAAATACCTGTGATTTTTTAGCATGATTACTGTGATGCGTTGAATGAATTGCATTATGAAGAAGAAGGGGATAGAATACCTATAGTGAAAGACTTTCCACAAGTTTTTCCTAAAGACCTGCCAGGTATTCCTCCATTAAGGGACATTGGGTTTGAAATAAAGTTGCAACCAGGAGCTAGTCCAATATCCGTACCTCCTTACAGAATGGCAATCAAATAGATGAATGAGATCAAGAAACAACTTGATGAACTTCTTGAAAAAGGGTTCATAAGGCCAAGTGTTTCACCATGGGGAGCTCCTGTTCTCTTTGTGAATAAGAAGGATGGATCATTGAGACTGATGTCCGGAGACGTCTTCGCTGGAGGACATGGTGGTGTCTGGAGGGACTTCCTGAGGAGGAGAACGCCCGAGGTGGAGGTTTCCCAGGGAGTGGTACCTGAAGAGCCCAAAAGAAAAGGTTAGGAGGTCCCCGGGATGCTTTTCCGGGGAGGAGCCTCCGACGCCCAAGTCAGTTTTCTGAGAGGTGAACGAAAAAGAGCACTCAGGGGTTTAGTGGCCTTGCCTGCTCGTATCCTCTTAACTGACTGACCAACCCCTTGCAAGGGGCTGCTCTTTGGTATTTATAGAAGTGTCTGGCCCGTTCAGATCGTGACACGTGTTCGGCCAGATCTGCTGTGTACCTTTGGACACAGGGGACAAGTAGCTGTTTGTAGGCTCCCTCGAGCCTTGGTCCGAGACAGGTTGTGACAAGGCCTAGCGGCGTCGGCGTGTCAGAGCGCCGTTTGAGGTGACATGGTGCATCTGTGGGCGATGTGTCAGAGGCTCCTTAAATGCTCCTGCCGTACTCCCAATGTCCTTTGGGCGAGGTCATTTTCTGGGATGAACACCCTTCTTCGGGAGTTATGCTCGCAGTTCGGGGCGCTGCCTAGCTCGCAGTTTTCGCCTTCGAGAAATCCTTTCTTGCTTGTGGTAGCTGATTCTTCTATCCCGAAGGCGATCCGTTTATTCCTCTGAAGGGCTGTCTGCACCTTTGGAGCTCTCTGGGGTACTACACTAAATCCCGAGTTCGAGGCACTGGAATTCGCCTAGTCCGAGGTCAGTACTAGTGCCTCTCTCCGATGGTGCCAGGCCTCCCGAGCATGCTTTTGATTGGAGGGACGTTCTAGGAGAGGCGGTAGTCCTTCGGCTATCACATGCCCCCCCTAGAAGCCGAAGTAGGGACTTTGGCTTTTGTCAGCTTTCGGAGGGTACCCTTCGGGGCTTTATGCATGGTACCTGCGCCGAAGATACACCTTTTGTCTGTAGACGTAGCACAGACTGTCTCTTGGTGTCTCCGAGGTAGCCTATTTTCTGTAATCTTTGTAGGTCACTGAAACGTCTCGTCTCGTGCCCAGGCGTGTCAGTCTGGGGCGGCGCGCTATTCGTCAGAAAGCGTGTTCCTTATTTGGCGTGGTTGCTGACACGTGGCACGCCGTCATTGGAGAGGGTTACATCGGTTACAGCGGGCGTGTCTTTTTATGCAAAATGGGTAATTATGGCGACGATTCGCCTTCGCCCAGCACTTATGACGTCGATTCGCCTACCCTTCCTCGGCCTATATATACCCTTAGTCCTTCATAACCCCCTTTTGCTTTTGCTTTTGCTCTCTTCTGTCTCTCAACTGCTGCAGTGTTTTTCCTGCTCTCTCACGGTGGTGCTTTTTGACAGAGTGGTTTTCCGGCAACCATTTCACGACGGCGTCCTCAAATCCGGATTTTGGCAAAACGTTTGGTGGGTTTTAGCTTCCAGTTTCTTCTGTTTTTCCAAATTTTTTCTTCGAAATAGCTTTTTGCCTTTTCCCGAACTCGGTTTTTTGCCAGTCATGCCTATTCCCGAAAGCTGGGAACCCCTTCTTTCTCACCCCTGCTGCACCACTTCTGCAAAACTTAAAAAATGGAAAAAGAAGTTCTTCCTTCCTTCCTACGTCACTACGAGGTTGCCTCGTTCGGACCAATATAGCTTTTCAAACCGTAGTGACGAGGTTACTGTTTTCCGTGCCCAACTGAAGGCCGGACTTCGGTATCCTCCGCCGAAGATGGTTTGCGATTTCTGCGATTTCCATCGCATTGCCGTAAACCAACTTCCGCCGAACTCGTACTGCTATTTCAATGCTTTTCTTTGTATGTGTGGTGTCTTCGGTATAGAGCCACACTTTGTCATTTTTCTGCAGTACTACAAGCTCTTCGTGGTCCCAAAGGGTGGCTTCTATTTCATGCTACCTCGGGGGTCAGGGAGCAAAAAATACAAGTTCACCTTTGCCAACAAAGACAGCTGGCGAGGGTGGCAACAGAAATTCTTTTTTATGAAGAAGGAGGAGGCCTGGTCGCATGTCCCGACGAAGTGGGCTCAGGGAAAGCTCGTGATGGATGTCGTTGACCCGAAGATGCTGTTAACTCCCGAGTTAACACCCATTTTTGCGGACTTTGACAAGCGCATCCGAGCGGTCTCTGACTGGGATTCCGAGGTCCCACCGCGCCCCCTTTACCCCTTTCCAATTAACTGGAAGTTGATGACCGAAGAAGTACTTCGGGAGTTGAAGGTGGTAAAGGAGCACGAAACGGACCTCGAGATGCCGGCTCCTGCCATTGCTGGGAAGGACTCCTGGCTGGTAAAACTTCTTCAGAAGGACATTACTTATGCGGATTTTTTCGAAAGTAAGTCATCTCCTGGTCCCCTTGTTTTAATTTCATCTTGGACTTACGCTGATGTTTTCTCTCTTTTTCAGAGATGGGTGACGATACTGCTGCCTATTACCGATCGCTTTTCGTCGGGCAGGCCGAGAAAGGCGAACAAACAAAGAAGGCTGCCTCCCGAAGACGGAAGGCGGCTGGCGGGGGGCCTCCGGTGGCCAAGCGATCGAAGAAAACCGTGCCCCCTCCTATGCCGGAGATTTCCGAGGAGGTGGGCGAGGAGCCCGAGGTAACCGTTGCTGCGCCTTCGACCGAGGTCGGTGCAGATGTCGGTCCTTCAAGCCCTAACTCGGCGGCTCTTCTGGACGCTTTGGTGGAAGCCCCTTCTGCCGAAGATCGCCGCAAGAGGAAAGGGAAGGAGATTTCTTCTGAGGGGGCCCTGGATTCTGGCGACGATGTTGCCGAAGTGCCACCAGGTTTGATGCCTTAGACACTTAGTTTCTGAATTTTTTGGCAGCTACTTGTGTTTGACAATTTTTCTGCTTTTGTTGTGCAGAGGAGATTCTTCCTCCGGATTGGGTTGCCGAGCATGCCCGGAAGCGGGCCCTTCGGGATGCCCATATCCCGAAGGGGAAGATTCCGAAGGAGCCGTTCTGGTCCTTTACGGAGGACATGGACATGTACTCCGAGGACTGCCCGCTCATGGCCAAGGAGATCGCAAAGGGGGTCCTGACTGAAGCTTCTTTCAGGGCCCTTGCGGGGGCTCATCCGGATGATGACTCCCTCGCTGCGAAGCTTTCTGAGCACGCCGCCCAGGTGTGTTTCTCTCCTTGCCCCTTTTTTGCCTTTGATTTCTTCTAAGCATTTACCTTTCCTTTTTTGCCTTGTCTCATTCTTGGCTCTGTTTTTCTGCAGCTGCTGAGATATGCCGGATTCCTCAGAGTTCGGGTGGCGAGGTAGGGGATGTACCGGGCCGCCGCTTCAAAGACTATAGAACAATACCAGACCCAGTGCACGGACCTGCTTGCTCGAAACACTCAGCTGGCCCAGACTTCGGCGTCAGAGATTGCTGCCCTTCGGGAGGAGTTTGCGAAGGAAAAAGAAGAACTTATAAAGGACTCCTCCCAGAAGATTTCTGACCTCGGCGGAAAAGTGGCGGAGCTGACTTCGGTTAATGAGGCACTTCAAAAGGAGAAGTCGGATTCTGCGGCTCTTCTGGCGAAGGCGGAGGCCGAGAAAACCGTACTTCAAGCCGAGGTTGATTCTTCGAAGAAGGGGAAGGATGAGTCGAGAAAAAAGAAGGTGAAGGCATTAAGGAAAAAGGTTGAAGACCTGGAGAAGGAGCTTAATGATCTTGGTGTCGAGAAGAGGAAATCCGACGAGATGACCAAAGTTGGTTTTCAAGACGGGTTTTGTCTCGTTCGTCATCAAGTTCTTCTGAAGTTTCCAGATCTCGACCTTTCTTTCCTGGAGGCCCTGAATATTCCTGAGGGACCTCGGTGGACTTGGTCCAAGCTCGAGCACTTGAACCTGCCTCAGACTCTTCCGGCGCGGGTGGTGGCGGAAAAGGATGCAGGGGCTAGTGGCTCTCGGGACGCCGAGAATCCCTAATTTATCTCAGGCCCCTTCTGCCTTCTTTTTCTCTTTCCTTGTACTCTTTCTTTCCCTTCTTCTTTGTAAGCCGATCTTGTCTGTCAATAAAGACTTTTTTCTTTCCTGTAAGAAATTTTGGCTAAGTCTTTTTTTGTGAGATTGTTCATTCCTTTTTGCCCCGAACGTGTTTGCTCAAGAGACTTCGGAAGATTAGATCGGTTCTCTGTGAGCCTTTGTATTTAGAAATTCTCGCAAGGTTTTACATTTCCTATTGTCCCGAACATGCTCGCTCGAGGGACTTCAGGAAATCACACCCATGCTTATTCTGGCGACCATCTTCGCGGAATTTTAGTATTTCTTTTGTTCAAGAATCTTTCTTTCAGAAGCCCGTGTAGCTAGAAAATTTTTCTAACTTTGTACAATGTAAACCCTTTCGTCAAGATTCTAAGCATAGAACTTTTTCAAGGCATCTGAATGCCAAGTGTTTTTTAATTCCACGCCTTCGGCGTCACCGAGCTTGTACACCCCTCTTCGTACTTCGGCAAGAACCAGATAAGGTCCCTCCCAATTCGCGCGAAGTACGCCGTGTGACGGCCTCCGGGGTGCGAATTCCGCCTTTCGGAGAACGAGGTCACCCTTTTTTATTCCTTTTGGCCTAGCTCGCAAGTTTATAGCGGCGGCCACTCTTTGCTGGAAAGCTTTCCTTCTTAGTTCCGCTATTTCTCTATGTTCGCCGACGAGGTCGAGCTTGGTTCTTAAGCCGAGGTCATTTCCACTTTCATCAAATACCTGCACTCGTATTGATGGTCGCACTACCTCTATTGGGATCAAGGCCTCCGTACCGAAGATGAGCGAGAAAGGAGTTTCCCCTGTAGCTCTTCGGGGCGTTGTTCGGTAGCTCCATAGCACGCTTTGGAGTTCTCCTGGCCATTTCCCTTTTGCCTCCCCCAGTCTCTTTTTCAGACCATCTTTTATGGTCCTGTTAGATACTTCCACCTGCCCATTGCTTTGGGGGTGAGCTACCGGGGCGAAGTGCATCTTTGTTCCGAGGTTGCTGATAAACTCTTGGAACCCTTTGTCTATGAACTGGGATCCGTTATCAGCCACTAGCACCCTCGGTATACCGAATCTGCATACTATGTTTTTCCATACAAACTTGTGCACTTCTCTTGCCGAGATAGTCGTCAAAGGTTCTGCCTCGACCCATTTAGAGAAATAGTCTACTGCGACTACGCAGAACTTCACGCCCCCAGGCGCTGTCGGGAGCGGCCCGATAAGGTCTATGCCCCAAACTGCGAAGGGCCAGGGATAGTTTGCCGAAGTCACCAGTTCCGAGGGTGTTCTCTGGATTTTTGCATGTCTTTGGCAATTACCACATTTCTGGACAAACCGCCTGGCGTTTTTCCTCAGGGTAGGCCAAAAGTATCCTTGGCGAAGTATCACCGCTGCCAGGGCATCGGTTCCGATGTGCGAACCACAAGCGCCTTTGTGAACTTCTTGGAGGATTATTTCAATATCCTCTTCACCAACAAACCTCTGTAGCAGATTTGCATATCCCTGCCGATATAGCTTTTCTCCAATAAAAAAGAAATGACCGGAGCGTCTCCGCACTTTTACTGCTTCATTGGGGTCTTCGGGGAGCGTATTGGTTTCGAGGTATGTTTTTATTGGGTCTTTCCAGCTTCTTCCCGAATTCATTATGCTCAGCACTGTAATGCTCGGCTGGCTTAGCACCTCAGTATATGCTTTTGATTTTGCCAATTCATCTGCCTCAGCGTTATGTCTGCGAGGCACGCTCTTGATTCGTACGGTGTCGAATTCTCAAATAAGCTTCGTTACAAATTCATGGTATTTTGCCAGTGTTGGATCCTTCGCCCCGTAGTCCCCTGCTGTTTGCCGAACTACTAGCTGGGAATCGCTATGGGCTTTCAAGTTTCTGACACCAATTTTTCTGGCCAGGCGCAAGCCCGCTATGAGGGCTTCATATTCAGCCACATTGTTAGTGACATTGAAGCTGAACTTAATGGCCTTCATTACTTCCAGGCCTTCGGGGCCTCTGATGCTCACCCCTGCTCCTTGGTGCTCGGCGCCCGAGGCACCATCAACGTACAAAGCCCATTCTGGCTCATTTTCATCGGGACTTGGGTGGCTGTCCTCGGTAATGGGGACCTCGGCAATGAAATCTGCCAAGGCTTGAGCTTTTATGGCTTTCTGAGGTTCGTAGGTGATGTCGTGTTCGCCAAGCTCTATACACCATTTGGAGAGCCTTACCGAATGGTCAACCTTCTTCATGACGTCCCGAAGGGGTAGGATACTTCGGACGATGATGGGGTGAGCCTGAAAATATGGTCGCAGCCTTCTTCCTGCCAGGACCAAGGCATATATAGCTTTCTGTAATAAAGGATACCTGATTTCGGCGCCGTGCAGGGACTTGGTCACATTGTAGACTGGCCACTGCTTCGGCCCTTCCTCTTTCACAAGGACTGAGCTTACTGCTTTTTCTGTGACGGTGAGGTACAACACAAGAGGTTCTCTTTCACAGGGCTGTCGCAAAGTGGGCAGGCGAGCCAAGTAGATTTTGAGTTCTTCCCAAGCTTTTTGGCAGTCCTCATTCCAAGGACGATCATCACTCCCGAGGTCATCCTCCCTTTTTGCTGCCTTAGTGAGGACTTTGAAGAATGCTCGACACCGGTCTCCATATCTGGAAATAAATCTGCTGAGGGAGGTTATTCTTCCAGCAAGTCTCTGCACATCTTTTATTGTGGCAGGAGTTCGGAATTCCAACAGAGCCTTAATTTTTTCTGGGTTAGCATCAATGCCTCTTTCTGATACCACGTACCCAAGGAACTTTCCCGAATTTACCCCGAAGGTGCACTTCTCGGGGTTAAGGCGAATTCCGAAGGTTCTGAGCTGGTGAAAAGTCTCCCTTAGGTCTGTGACATGGTCAACAGGCAGCTTGCTTTTGACTATCATGTCATCTACGTAGACTTCCATGTTCCTCCCTATTTGGTCATTAAAGACCTTGCCCATCAACCTCTGGTAGGTGGCTCCTGCGTTTTTGAGCCCGAAGGGCATCCTGGTGTAACAGTACGTCCCCCCCTCGGTGATGAAGGCTGTTTTTTCTTCGTCTTCGGGGTCCATCTTTATTTGATGGTAGCCGCTGAAGGCGTCTAGGAAACTTAGGAGCCCGTATTCGGCAGTTGAATCTACCAGTTGATCTATTGGCGGGAGAGGATATGAATCTTTTGGGCAAGCATCGTTCAGGTTTCTGAAGTCGATGCACATCCGAAGTTTGTTGCTTCCTTCTTTTGTGGCGATCACCACATTGCTTAGCCATTCGGGGTACTTGACCTCCCTGATTACATCTGCCTCCAATAAACGTTGGACTTCGGTTTTGACGAAGTCATTTTTATGGGCTGAGATGCCTCGTTTCTTTTGCCGGACAGGCTTTGCTTCCGGACTTACTTTGAGGCTATGTTGTATTACGCGCGGATTTACCCCCGGCCTGTCTTTCGGCGAGTAGGCGAACAGGTCTTTATTCATTACCAGAAAGGATACAAGTTTTTTCTTATCTCCTTCGGACAAGTTTTTCCCTATTTGGGTACTTCGTCCTGGGATAAGTTCCACTTCTTCCATTTCCACCTTGCCAGAAACTTCTTTCTCGCCATTTTTTGACTTTGAAGCCCCTTCTTCTACAGCTTGTGTGAAATTGTTTGCTGGGGCTTTTCGGGCTTTGACGAACACCTTTCTTACTTCGCCCTGATCTATGAAGATTTCTGCGTCTCCTTCCTTGGTGGCGAAAGTGACAGTCAAATGTCTCACGTCAGGGCGAATGTGCAGATTTCCCTGCGTCTGCCTTCCAAGGATGGCGTTGTATGATGAGGGGACATCCATGACGATGAACCTCGCCATCGTCGAGGCAAACAACTCAGCTGCTCCTTTGACCGAAGTCCCTCTCATCATTAATGGAAGGTCGATCCACCCGAGGACGGGTAACTCGGAAGGTCCTACCCCGAAGGTCGGTGAAGTGACAGGCCTGAGATCATTGATGGATATGCCTAAGCTCGGCAGCAGTTGTGAAAATAGGACGTCAGCGTTTGATCCGTCATCAAGCAATACCCTTTTGACATCCCAGTTTCCAATTCTTGCCATGATCAGCATCCCAGTTTCCAATTCTTGCCATGATCAGGAGTGGGTCGTCGTGAGGGAAGACGACTGTGGAACCATCTTATCGGGATACCTTCTTCGCTGGACTTTGATAGTCCATGACAGCTATTTCCCTGGCCTTCCTTTTTCTTTCCGAGGATGGGAGCCCCGTCGTGATTGTTTGTATGACTCCCGCAGGGGGTGGAGGGCGCCTCTTCGGACTTCGGTTTCTCCGCCTGTCGGAGTCGTAGTCCTCATCTTCTACCTTTCCTTCCTCCTCTTTCCTCCCCTTCGGGGAAGGCAACCGTAGGTACCGCCGAAGTTGGCCTTGTTTTATCAGCGATTCAATATACTTCTTCAGCTGGAAGCAATCCTCAGTGTCGTGGCCATGATCGCGATGAAATTGGCAGAACTTCTTCATGTTTTTTCTATTTTCAGCGGTCATGGCCCTTGGCCTCTGAACTTGTGTTCCCTGCCTCTCCAGAGTCATGAGGATGTTGGTCCTCGTGGTGTTCAGCGCTGTGAAGTTCGGGGTTTCCTTCCTCGAATTCTCCGGGGTCGGGATGGCTGGTCGGTCGGATAGCGTGCCTGCTGGCTGGACCCCTCGCCACGGGTGTGCTCGGGCCTGGGTACGCCCATTCTTAGTTCTTCGGCCGTCATGTGCTGTTCGGCCCGTCGGTAGAATTCGCCCAGTGTGTCTGGAGGGTCCTTGGAGAATTCGTAGAAGAGTTGGGAATCCCTCCGAAGGCCCCTTGTCATGGCGAGGATGCATATTTCAAGCCGAAAGTCTGGAACACTTAAAGCCTCTCTGTTGAACCTCTCGACATAGTCGCGTATAGTTTCTCCGCTTCTTTGCGCTATGTCGAACATTTGAACGGGCATCTTCGCCATCGGGCAACTCCTGATGAACTGTTGGGTGAAGGCTGTTGATAACTCCTGGAATTTTCCGATGATTCCTGGAGCCAAGGAGTTGTACCACGTGGTTGCTGGCCCAGAGAGGGTGACCTCGAAGCACTTGCACAAGGTGGCATCGTTTGCACCGTGCATCATCATGCTGCGTCTGTACTTCGTCAGGTGGGCCTGTGGGTCGGTCCGACCATCGTACGTCTCTAGCCGAGGTACCCTGAAGTCACCTAGCATAGCTGCCTCGACCACAGCTCGGGTGAAAGGAGACTGATCCCCACAAAAAGACTCAGACAGTCTGGCCCAAACTGGCTTACGAGCCACCTGCCTCTCGACTCGGTCCAGCCTTGCCAATATTTTCTCCATGAGGGTGGCGGTGCTAGGTTCTTCCTCAGGTGGAGGAGATTGACGGCGCCTCTTCGGAGAATGGCTTCGTCGTCGGGGAGAGGGTGACCTCGTCTCGGGCAAAGGGCTCCTTCGGCGTCGAATTTTGGGTTGGTTGGGCCCCGTTTGCCCTGGAAGGCGTGCCCCGAGGGGCATATTTTCTGTTGAAGACTCCTCACGTGGGTCTTCACTCCCCGAACTGCGGCGGACTGCTTTGGGGCTCTTTTCCCGAGGGCGTACCGGTGAAGGAGACCTTTGGGTTTGAGCTTGTTGTGGCCATCTTCTGTCTATCTGTTGTGTCATCTCAGCCACAACAGAGCGTTGGAAGTCACGGAGGAAGCTCATGGTTATGACCAGAGGACGTTCTTCCTCGGGCGTGGAAGTCCCTGGAAGAGTTTGCTCAGCAGCCGGTTGGACTTCAGGCGCGGACGGGGACTTCGGGAGTCCTTTGTCCTTAGAACGCCGAGTCTCAACGACGGCAACCTGAGGGTGGGTTCCCACAGACGGCGCCAAATGATGTCCGGAGACGTCTTCGCTGGAGGACATGGTGGTTTCTGGAGGGACTTCCTGAGGAGGAGAACGCCCGGAGTGGAGGTTTCCCAGGGAGTGGTACCTGAAGAGCCCAAAAGGAAAGGTTAGGAGGTCCCCGGGATGTTTTTCCGGGGAGGAGCCTCCGACGCCCAAGTTAGTTTTCTGAGAGGTGAAGGAAAGAGAGCACTCAGGGGTTTAGTGGCCTTGCCTGTTCGTATCCTCTCAACTGACTGACCAACCCCTTTGCAAGGGGCTGCTCTTTGGTATTTATAGAAGTGTCTGGCCCGTTCAGATCGTGACACGTGTTCGGTCAGATCTGCTGTGTACCTTTGGACACAGGGGACAAGTAGCTGTTTGTAGGCTCCCTCGAGCCTTGGTCCGAGACAGGTTGTGACAAGGCCTGGGCGGCGTCGGCGTGTCAGAGCGTCGTTTGAGGTGACATGGTGCGTCTGTGGGCGATGTGTCAGAGGCTCCTTAAATGCTCCTGCCGTACTCCCGATGTCCTTTGGGCGAGGTCGTTTTCTGGGACGAACACCCTTCTTCGGGAGTTATGCTCGCAGTTCGAGGCGCTGCCTAGCTCACAGTTTTCACCTTCGGGAAATCCTTTCTTGCTTGTGGTAGCTGATTCTTCTATCCCGAAGGTGATCCGTTTATTCCTCCGAGGGGCTGTCTGCACCTTTGGAGCTCTCTGGGGTACTAGACTAAATCCCGAGTTCGAGGCACTGGAATTCGCCTAGTCCGAGGTCAGTACTAGTGCCTCTCTCCGATGGTGCCAGGCCTCCCGAGCATGCTTTTGATTGGAGGGACGTTCTAGGAGAGGCGATAGTCCTTCGGCTATCAGAGACTATGCATTGACTACAGAAAGCTTAATGCAGTGACTATCAAGAACAAGTATCCACTCCCTAAGATTGAGGATCTATTTGATCAACTCAAGGGAGCTAAGATCGTATCTATGATAGATTTGAGATTTGGATACTTCCAATTAAGAGTAAAGGACGAAGATATTCCTAAGACTGCATTCAGGACCAGATATGGGCATTATGAGTACACAGTCATGCCACTCAGTTTGACTAATGCCTCAGCTGCTTTCATGGACCTAATGAACAGAGTATTTAAACCACATTTGGACAAATTTTTTGTTGTGTTCATTGATGACATCCTACTGTATTCCAAGGATAAAAATGAACATGAACATCATCTGAAGATTGTCCTGAAGACTCTATTGGAACATCAGCTTTATGCCAAGTTATCCAAGTGTGAGTTATAGATAAGGGAAGTGTCTTTCCTAGGACACACCATAGATGCACAAGGCCTTAAGGCAAACCCTGAAAAGGTCAAGGCAGTGAAAGAGTGGGAAAGACCAAAAACTGTTAAGGAAATCAGAAGTTTCCTAGGATTAGTAGGATACTACAGGAGATTTGTATCAGGCTTTTCCATGATTGCCTCAATTTTTAATCATCTGACCAAGAATGGTCAAAGGTTTGAGTCGACTGAGAAATGTGAAAAGATATCAGGAGAGGAAAAGGTTCCTTGTATTAATCCTATGGCTATAAGCAAGGATTGCTGTACTTCAAGGGCCGAATCAATGTGTCTAAAAGACCAAGTTAGCTGCAAGATACATAGGTCCTTATGAAATGTTGGATAGAGTCGGCAAGGTAGCATACAGGTTAGCTCTATTGCCAATCATGTCAAGTGTTCATAATGTTTTTCACATCAGTATGCTTAAGAAGTGTCTATTGGATACAAAGCATGCTATTGTAGTGGAAGACATACAGTTGGAACCCAACTTGACATATGAAGAGAAATCTATAGCTATCTTAGCCAAGGATACCATAAGGTTAAGAAACAAACTTATTCCCATGGTTAAAGTTCAGTAGTCACACCACTCTGAAAGAGAAGTAACCTGGGAAACTGAAAAAGACCTTATGGAAAGGTATCCTGAAGAATACCCGAAGTTAAAGGCTATTTTGGAGGACCAAAATTTTTAAAGGGGGGAGGATTGTTACCACCACAGAAAAATGGGAGAATTACAAGTGTGTCATAATGGCTAGAAAACCATTTTATTGTGTAATTCTCACCATAGTGATTGAAGTGTGGGGGGTAAAAGGCATAATCAACATCTCCTTAAAAGTGTTCCAAGTTCGTAACTTGGCCCCCAAGAAAAGCCAAAAGGATTGCTTGTTTGTCAAGCAACCTATGGACTTTTTTGTAAGATTTTGGAAACTCGGGTACTCAATTGTAAAACTCTCAAGAAAGAGATTTTGAGAGTTATGAGAAGGATATGAATGGTATGAAAGTGCTATTGGAGGACCAAATTGCTCATGGAAGACAACTAAAGACAAAGAAAACACAAAAAGGCATAAAGGACCTAAGTGTCCTAGTGAAAGCCTTATGATGTGTATGCTTTTCACATAAGTCAAATGGAGCAATTTGGAGTTTTCCCACCATGGGGGAGGCAGCCAAGGCTTGATAATTAGTCAACAATGGTGGGCACATGTGTACCAAAAAGTTTAAGACAAAGCGACCATAATTAATGAGAAGGAAAATGACATAAAGCAAGGTTAAGCTTGTTAAGTGTCTTTTGTGCCCTTAAGCTCATTTAAGGCCATTTAAGTGGCCAAATCACTTATCCCACTCAAGGGATGGCTGGCCAAAGCATGGCAAGAAAGTCAAATGTGGGCCAAGAAATTAAGACTAAGAAACCATGGTCTTGTAGAAAGGAAAATGACATAAAGCTTAATTAAGGCTATTAAGTGTATTTTCTGCACTAAAGTCTTTATAAGTGGTTATCTTTGTCTTTATCTCACACATTTGGTCTCTTCTAGCATAAAAAATGCAGCATCTCCACCCCCACACTTCTTCCATAGCCACCATACCTCCAAGATTAAAATTGAAGGTAAACGAAAGCAAGAAAGGGCAATTGGAAGCTATGTGGTGCTAAGACTTGGGTACACCTAGGATCAAGCTCCAATTTCAGCATACACTCAAGGTAAGGGTTCTCTTGCTCTCATGGACTATTTTCTGCAATTTTCAAACATCCATGGAGCTAGGGCTAGGCTTGGAAGAGAGCAATGAGCTTGATGAACCAAGCTTAGTGAGGGGAGTGCACTTATTGAAGATTTTGTGACCTAGTGGGAAGTGCACAAAGATGGCAGTGAAATAACAGTTTTCTAAAGTTTCCTGGATTATTTACTGTATTTCCAAACATCCACGAAGCTATGACCATGCTTGCAAGAGAGCAAAAAGCTCCAGGAACCAAGTATGGGTTAAGGGTAAAGAAGCATGGCAGGGTTTCGGCCTTAGTGTTACCTTGCCAAAGATGGCAGTAAGAAAGAAGGGTTTGTGGAGCCCAAAGTTAGTACTAACTACTGTTAAAATCCTCCTAAGGTCAAGCATTAGCTTAAGGAGGGCTGCCATAGTGATTTATTTAAGTTTATTGAATGTTTTACGGACTAACCTGTGGTTATTGTTGTTGCTGCAGCTCATGTGTTTGTTTGTTGTGAATGGCTGCTGCATTTGGTTGCTATATGTTGTATATATGCATTGTGGTTTTTGTGTTTTAGTGTCTTTGGATGCTAGTTTTAATGAGGATCACATTACCTTAAGAAACCAAGTGTTACCCTTACTAAGTTTCTCAATGAAACTTACTCCCCTCAATTCTGTCATTTCAGGTATAGTTGAAAGATCACCATCAAACTAACCTTTGTCGTTTCAGATTTTTATCTGAAATTTCAGGTACATGAACTTCCATATGTCTAGTTGTGATCTAGAAAGTTGGTGATTTTAGGAGCACATTTGGTATTTTTAATGGTGGTACTTACTGTGTTGTGCAGCAGCTGTCCAGCATCCTGTTTCTGGAGTCCATTGCATTTCAGGCACTCCTGTAACTTAGGGTGCATATTTAGCTGAGTTAAGACCATTTTGTAGTGCATGTATGCATGTACATGTAGTGTATGTAAAATGAGACAAGTATGTGAACATTTGAGTAATGTTTTGGCTATGTAAGTGATGTGGTGCAAAGCTACCTATGTGAGAATGATGGGCTGCTTACTTGTAAATTCTATTTTGGCCACATAAAGTTGTTAAATGCAAGGAAATGTATTTCCTATGTGTAATGGACATATATGGGGTAGCCTTGGAGGGATTTCCCCTTGTGAATAAAGTGTTTGCACATTTATGAAATTTTGTATGGGCAAAATGGTCATAAAGTGACTAGAATTTTGACTCTGCACCTAAAGTTCTATATCTCCCTGTTTAGAATGGATCTTGGTATGAAATTTTGACCACACCTAGATGACATCTAGAGGATTAACTGGGCTTGAGAATTACTATTCATTTACTTAGAATTTTGTAACCAACTTCAAAAATCCATAACTTGGTCCATAGGTGGGATATTGATGTAAAAAAAAATTCCTTGGTTTGCTCTAAGTCTCTATTTGGTAATGGAGCAATGAAAATGGGGGGGTATGTGGCTAGAATGATATAGTTTGTTAGTGGAAGCTACAGGTGCAATGGCTAGTCACTATCACTTAACAAGATTGCCTAAAGTTGAGCACAAATTCAATCAGTTGGTGAGGTATGCTCCTCAGTATCATGGATTGGAGGAATTGAAGGCCAAAGATTTGTCAGAGGCCTAAAGTCAAACATTAGAAAGGCTCTTATACCTTTTGGAGCAGTTACATACTATGAAGTAGTGCAGAAAGCCTATTAGTAGAGCAAGAGGAGTATGAGACTAAGTATTTTCCTAGTGGACCAGGGGAAAGTAGTCAGGCAGGAAGCAAGCAAAAGAAGCCACCACATGGCAAGGGAATTGCCAAGAGTTCCCATTTTGGTGGTGGGGGCAAGGTTAAGGGGAAGCTCCCTAGCCTAAGGTGCCATAAATGCAAGAAGTTTCATGGAAAGAAACCTTGCTATTTTGACACCCAAACGTGTCTAAGATGTGGATCCATGGATTATTGGATCAAAGACTTCCCACAGGCTCAAAAGAGGCCAGAAGACCAAGGTCCAATCAGGCTTATTGGGGCAGGACCTAGAGAGGGAGCACCTAGGGAGGGACAGCAGAGGCCAGTTCCTCCAGTGCCTCGGCCTCCAGTGCAGAGAGCTGGCAGAGTCCTTTGAGTAGAGAGGCTAGAGACATCAGAGCAGGGAGGAGCACTAAGAGGCAACATTTACCTTAATGGTATGCCTGTTAGTGTTATGTTTGATACTGGTGCATCTGTGTCTATAGTGGCTAGGAAATTTGTTGAAGCCATGAAATTGCCTACTGAAATCATGCCTAGGATATCCTTAGTGAAAACAGCAGGTAGTCAACGTCTTTTCACTAATGACCTAACGAAGGATTGTGAGCTAGTAGTAGGAAAGGCTAGGGTTATGACTAATTTGCTAGTGTTGGATATTCCTAAGTATGATTTAGTGCTGGGTATGAATTGGCTTTCTATGCATAACATAAGAATTGATTGTGCTAAGATGGAAATCACATTGCCTGATGGTGTAGTGCATGCATTAGTGAATTCTAACGAATTAGTGTATGAAATGCATGACATGGAGCTAGAGGTACTAGATGAGATACTTGTGATTTATGAGCATGATTGTTGCTATGCATTGAATCAATTGCACTGTGAAAAAGAAGTAGATAGAATACCTGTAGTGAGAGACTTTTGACAAGACTTTCATAAAGACCTGCCAGGTATTCCTCCACTAAGGAAAATTGAGTTTGAGATCAAGCTGCAACCAGAAGCTAGTCCAATATCCACACCTTCTTACAGAATGCCAATCACAGAGATGAATGAGCTCAATAAACAACTTGATGAACTTCTTGAAAAAGGGTTCACAAGGCCAAGTGTTTCACCGTGGGGAGCTCCTGTTCTCTTTGTGAAGAAGAAGGATGGATCGTTGAGACTATGCATTAACTACAGAAAGCTTAATGTAGTGACTATCAAGAACAGGTATCCACTCCCTACTATTGAGGATCTGTTTGATCAACTCAAGGGAGCTAAGATCTTCTCTAAGATAGATTTGAAATCTAGATACTTCCAGTTGAGATTAAAGGAAGAGGACATTCCTAAGACTGCATTCAGGACCAGATATGGGCATTATGAGTACGCAGTCATGCCATTTGGTTTGACTAATGCCCCAACTGCTTTCATGGACTTGATGAACAGGGTGTTCAGACCACATCTGGAAAAATTTGTGGTTGTGTTCATTAGTGACATCCTAGTGTATTCCAAGGATGAAAAAGAAGATGAACATCATCTGAAGTTTGTCCTCAAGACTCTAGTGGAACATCAGCTTTATACGAAGTTATGCAAGTGTGAATTCTGGATAAAGGAGGTGTCTTTCCTACGACATATCATAGATGCACAAGGTCTTAAGGCATACCGTGAAAAGGTCAAGGCAGTGCAACAGTGGGGAAGACCAAGGAGTGTGTAGGCAATCAGAAGTTTCCTAGGATTAGCTGGGTACTACAGGAGATTTGTATCAGGCTTTTCCATGATTGCCTCAGTTTTACTCATTTGACCAAGAAGGGTCAACGATTTGAATGGACTGAAAAGTGTGAAAATGATTTTTGGAGTAGGAAAAGGTTCCTTGTATAAATCCTTTGCCTACAAGCAAGGATTACTATACTTCAAGGACCAAATCTATGTGCCTAAAAGACCAAGTTAGCTGCAACATACATAGGTCCTTATGAGATCTTGGACAGAGTTGGCAAGGTAGCATACAGGTTAGCTCTACTTCCAAGCATGTCAAGTGTTCATAATGTTTTTCACATCAGTATGCTTAAGAAGTGTCTATTGGACACAAAGCATGCTATTGTAGTGGAAGACATACAATTGGAACCTAACTTGACATATGAAGAGAAACCTATATGATGCCCTGCAACATCATCATTGTGTGACATGGTGAGCCCAAAGCCAAGACTGCCGGTGAGAGAACGCCTGGGTGAGGATGGTCCGGTGGCAGGAGGACTGCAAAGACTCAGAAAAAACAAGGGTTAAGAGGTCCCGGGGTGTTTTTCCGGGGATGAGCCTCTGACGCCCAAGTTAGTGTTTTGGAATTAGAGAGTGAGTAATAAATGGGGAGATTCTCCCTTTGGAGTCCAATGCCTTTACCTGGGGTGCTTACCGAATATTTATAGGGAGGTGAATAGTAGGAGTTCGTTTGATGTGGATGGCCCAAATCAAGATAGGTGTTCGGCCAGATGCGATCCGTACCTTCGAGGAGAAAGGAGACATTTAGCCGGCCACAGGCCACCTTGCTAGGAGCCCAGGCCACATGAGGGCGGCGTGTTAGAGCGCGTCTAGGGGCGGCATGTCGGGGATGTTTCAGAGGCTCCTTAATTGTTTCTGCCGTACTCCCGAGGTCCCTTCGGTAGAAAAGAGCTCTTCGGAGCAGGAGAACTACCTCCCGAGATCACTTCAGTAATCTAGGAATATCCTCGTCGAAGAAGGCCCTGTTTGAGGATGTCCTTCCTTGCCAAAGGTGGTTCGATCATCTTACCGAGGGTGATGATGGACTGTTTTCCTGAGGTTGGCACTGTCGTCTCCAGGGATGGTGAAGAATTACCGAGGTCGGATGTGAAGAGGGCCGGCCATCCTCCTTTCCAAAGTTGGTGCTTTCCTTTTCGAGGGTGTTGCCTTACACGATCCTACGGGTTTAAGGGGTGATAGGCACTTCAGCTATCACATGCCCCCTTGAAAAGTCGAAGCGGAGACTTCGGCTCTAGTCTCTCAGAAGACGTTTTGCCGAACTCCGAGTCAGGACACTGCTCAATGAGGCGTTTCGTCATCCAAAGGTGTCCTTTCCTGGTTGAGGTGTCATCACCTGTGGCTCTTCGGGGTGTTGTCCGGTAGCTCCATAGCACACTAGGGAGTTCCTCTGGCCACTTTCCCTTTGCCTCCCACAATCACCTCTTCAGGCCATCTTTTATGGTTCTGTTAGATACCTCTACCTGCCCTTTGCTCTGAGGATGGGCTACCGGGGTGAAGTGTAGCTTAATACCGAGGTCAGCCATGAATTCTTGGAACCCCTTGTCCGTAAACTGGGTGCCATTGTCAGCTATTATTACCCTTGGTATACCAAATTGGCATATGATGTTTTTCCAGACAAATCTTTGTATGTCTTTTGCCGAAATTGTTGCCAGGGGCCCTGCCTCAACCCATTTAGTGAAGTAATCTACTGTAATTGTGCAGAACTTTACTCCTTCAGGTGTAGTTGGGAGCGGCCCGATGAGATCAATGCCCCATATTGCAAATGGACAAGGATAATTGGCCAAGGTTATTAGCTCCGAGGGTAACCTCTGGACGTTGGCATGTCTCTAGCACTTGTCACATTTCCAGACAAATTGCCTTGCATCTTTCCTTAGGGTAGGCCAGAAGTAACCTTGGCGAAGTATGACTCCAGCGAGGGCGTCCGTTCCTATGTGGGAACCACAGGACTTTTTCGAGGACTGTTCTGACGTCCTCTTCTTTCACGCACCTTTGTAAGGGACTTGCATACCCTAGTCTGTAAATTCATCCCCGATGAGGAAGTATCTGCCTGAGCGCTTTCGCACATTTGCAGCTTGGGTTGGGTCTTCGGGTAGTACCGAAGTTGCCAAGTATTTTTTGATAGAGTCTTGCCATCCTACTTCCGTGGTTGCTATGTCCAATAACTCTGTGCTAGGTAGTTTCAGCACCTCGGTGGGTTTCTTGGATTTGGCCAAGGTATCAGCTTGAACGTTATCTCTTCGGGGCACGTTTTCTATTTGTACCGAATCGAACTCTTTAATGAGCTCCTTGACGAGGTCATGGTATTTTGCCAAGGTTGGATCCTTTGCAGTGTAATCTCCTTTGATCTGCCGGACTACTAGCTGCGGGTCATTGTGGGCCTTAAGGTTTCTTACACCAACTCTTCTGGCCAGTTTTAGTCCTGCTATGAGGGCTTCATATTTGGCGATGTTATTGGTGACATCGAAACCGAATTTGATGGCTTTGGTGGCTTCCATGCCCTCAGGCCCCCGAAGGACCACGCCAGCGCCTTGGTGTTCGGCGCCTGAGGCTTCATCGACGAAGAGTTTCCACTCGGGTTCAATCCTTATCGGATCTTCTGAGGTGACTTCAGCATCCTCGATTCCAGGGATTTCGACGATGAAGTCTGCCAATGCTTGGGCCTTTATTGCTCTTCTTGGCTCATAAGTGATGTCATATTCTCCGAGCTCGATACACCATTTTGACAACCTTTCCGAATACTTTACGTTTTTCATTATGTCACGTAGGGCTAGGTTGCTTCAGACGATAATGGGATGTCCTTGGAAGTAGGGCCGAAGCCTTCTGCCCACTAGCACTAAGGCATAGATGGCTTTTTGGAGCAATGGGTACCTGACCTTGGCACCATGCAAGGACTTGCTCACATAGTACACTGGCCACTGCCTCGCACCCACTTCTTTCACTAGGACTGAACTCACAGCTTTCTTAGTGACGACGAGGTAGAGGATGAGAGGCTTTCCTTCACGAGGTTGTCGAAATGTTGGCAGACAGGTTAAGTAACTTTTAAGCTCATCCCAAGTTTTCTGGCATTCTAGGTTCCAAGGGTGCTTTTCAACTACGGAGTTGCCTTCGCTCCTGGGTGTTTTAGTAAGCACCTTGAAAAACGGTCGACATCGGTCACCGTACCTGGAGATGAACCTACTAAGGGAAGTGATTCTTCCTGTAAGCCTCTGTATATCTTTGATGGTTGTAGGTGTTCAAAAATCTAGCAGGGCTTTGACCTTTTCAGGGTTGGCGTCTATCCCCCTTTCCGATACCATAAACCCAAGGAACCTCCCTGCATTTACTCCAAACACGCACTTCTCGGGATTAAGGCGAATGCCGAACTCCCGAAGTCATTGAAAGGTCTCGTTTAAGTCGTCGATATGATTACTAGTCATTCTGCTCTTAACTATCATATCATCGACATATGCCTCCATGTTTCTCCCAATCTGATAGTCGAACACTTTATTCATCAACCTCTGATAGGTAGTGCCTGCATTCTTAAGCCCAAAGGGCATTCTGATGTAGCAGTAGGTACCAACATCGGTGACGAAGGCGGTTTTTTCTTCATCTTCAGGGTTCATCAGAATTTGATGATATCCACTAAAGGCATCAAGGAAACTGAGAAGACCATATTCAGCGGTTGAATCCACCAACTGGTCTATAGTTGGCAAAGGGTAGGAGTCCTTTGGACAAGCATCGTTTAGGTTCCGAAAGTCGATGCACATTCAGAGCTTTTCACTCCCTTCCTTTGTGGCGATAACCACATTGCTAAGCCATTCGGGGTACTTAACTTCTCTTATTACCCCTGCCTCCATCAAATGCCTAACCTCGGCTTTAACGAATGAATTCTTATGAGATGATAGGTTCCATTTTTTCTGCCGAATAGGTTTGGCGTTCGGGCGGACTTTAAGGCTATGGTGGATTATGCTGGGGTCAACCCCAGGCATGTCTTTCAGAGAATAGGCGAATAGATCTTTGTTCATTAATAAGAAAGATACAAGCCTGTCTTTGTCACCCTTGGCCAAGTTTTTCCTTACTCGGGTGTTCCGGCCGGGGACCAACTCTACATCTTCCGTCTCAACTTTTTCCAGCTCTTCTGCTTCTTTTATTGTGGTCGCTTCGCCTATCGTGATAGCATTTTTCGTAACTGAAGTTTGTATTTGGACCTTGGCTGGGCTTTGTCTAGCCCTGGTGAAGACCTTCCTGACTTCGGCTTGGTCGATGAAGATCTCTGCATCTCCTTCTTTGGTTGCAAAGGTGACCATCAAGTACTTCACATCTGGGCGGATGTGGCGTTGTATGGCGAGGGCACGTCGATGACGATGAATCTTGTCATTACAGAGGCAAATAGTTCTTCCCGATTATGAGATGAGGTCCCTTTCAACATCAGAGGTAAATCAATGCATCTGAGAACTGGGAACTCGGATGGCCCAACCCCAAAGGTGGGGGAATTGACTGTGTTGAGGTCGCCCCTTGAGGTGCCTAGTTTAGGCAGCAAATGTTAAAAGAGGACGTTAGTGTTGGAGCCGTCATCCAGGAATACTCTTTTGACATCCCAATTCCCTATCCTTGTAGTGACGAGGAATGGGTCATCGTGGGGGAACTTTACCATGGACCCATCCCTGCGAACAAGCCTGTTCGGCGAGTTCCCATACTCCATTACGAAGATCTCCCTTATCTTCCTTTTCCTTTCGGCCGAGGGTATCCCTGTGGTGATGGTTTAGATGACCCCTACCGAGGGTGGTGGATTCTTTCTAGGACTTCGGTCCCGATGTTTGTCGGAATCATACTCGTCCCCGTCTCCTCTTCCCTGTTCCTCCTTTCTTCCCTTCGGAGAAGGAATCTGGACATACCGGCAAAGTTGGCCTTGTTTTATTAGGGACTCAATGTACTTCCTTAACTGGAAGCAGTCTTCAGTGTCGTGGCCATGGTCTTGGTGGTATTGGAAAAATTTCTTCATATTTTTCTTATTTTTAGAGGTCATGGCCTTCAGCCTTGGGACTATAGTCCCTTATCTTTCCAAAGCCATAAGAATGCTGGCTCTTGTGGCGTTCAGAGGAGTGAAAGTCATTGGCTTTTTCCCCCTTTGCTTTTGGGGCCTTCCCCCAACCTCATTTTGGTGTCGGGGCTGGTGACTTGGTCCTTCAGCCCGAGGGTGTTCCAACTTTGGTCCGCCCATCCTGAGTTCTTCAGCCATCATGTGTTGTTCGAGCCTTTGGTAGAATTCTCCCAAGGTGTCTGGAGGGTCTTTAGAGAACTTGTAGAAGAGCTGGGAATCCCTCCGAAGTCTTCTTGTCATTGTAAGGATACGGATCTCGGGCCGAAAGTCTGGCATATTCAGTGCTTCTCAATTGAACCTTTCAACATAGTCGTGAATGGTTTCACCACTCCGCTGCGCTATATCGAACATCTGTACTGGCATCTTGGCTGTTGGCCTGCTGCCAATGAACTGCTGAGTGAAAGTAGTAGACAGCTCCTGGAAACTTAGCAAGGTTCCATGGGCCAATGAATTATACCATGCCATCGCCGGACTGGAGAGGGACACCTCAAAGCACTTGTAGAGGGTGGCGTCATTGGTGCTGTGGAGTGTCATGCTCTGCTTGTACTTTGTGAGGTGCGCCTGAGGGTCGCTAGGCCTATCGTAGGTTTCTAAGCGGGGCACCCTGACGTCACTAGGCATTGGTACCTTCACTACTTTTTGCATGAAGGGTGACTCTTCTCTGGTATAAGTGTCAGACAACCTCGACCAGACTGGTTTTCGGGAGATCTGCCTCTCAACCTTTTCCAGTCTTTCAAGGATCTTTTCCATAAAGGCAGCAATGTTGGCTTCCTCTTGCTACCTGGTGGCCACTTGCAAGGCGAACTTCTTCTCTTTCTCGGAGAATAACTTCTGCGACGACGAGACTGAGACCTTCGGTATAGGGATGGACTCCGCCGAGAAGAGGCCCTGGTCTCTTTTGGGGCTTGTTCTCGGGAAGGTCGCGCCCTAGGGGCCGCATCTTCCATCGAAGATGTGTCGAGAGAGTCCTTACTCTCAAAACTCTGGTGGGTGGACCTCGAGCCTCTCTCTCGGGCTGCTGTAAGGGGGCGATCATCTTCCCGCGTAGAAGTCTCTGCAGTGGGTAGCTGGGTCACCGGCTGACCCTCCAGCGTAGAGGTGGACTTTGGGTGTCCCTTGTCCTTTGAGCGCCGAGTCTCTACGACGGCGACCTGGGAGATGTTTCCCACAGATGGCGCCGAATGATACCCTGCAGCATCGTCATTGTGTGACATGCTGAGCCAAAAGCCAAGACTGCCGGTGAGAGAACGCCTAGGTGAGGATGGTCTGGTAAGAGGAGGATTGCAAAGACTCAGAAAAAACAAGGGTTAGGAGGTCCCCGGGGTGTTTTTCCGGGGAGTAGCCTCCGACGCCCAAGTTTGTGTTTTGGAATTGGAGAGTGAGTAATAAATGGAGAGATTCTCCCTTTGGAGTCCAATGCCTTTACCTGGGGTATTTACCGAATATTTATAGGGAGGTGAACAGTAGAAGTTCGTTTGATGTGGATGGCCTAGATCATGACAGGTGTTCGGTTAGATGCGATCCGCACCTTCGGGGAGAAGGGGAACATTTAGCTGGCCACAGGCCGCCTGGCCAGGAGCCTAGGCTGCGCGAGGGCGGCGTGTCAGAGTGTGTCTGGGGGCGACGTGTCGGGGATGTGTCAGAGGCTCCTTAATTGTTTCTGCCATACTCCCGAGGTCCCTTCGGTAGAAAAGAGCTCTTCAGAGCAGGAAAACTACCTCCCAAGATCACTTCAGCAATCCAGGAATATCCTCATCGAAGGAGGTCCCGTTCGAGGATGTCCTTCCTTGCCGAAGGTGGTTCGATCGTCTTACCGAGGGCGATGATGGACCGTTCTCCCGAGGTTGGTACTGCCGTCTCCAGGGATGGTAAAAAATTACCGAGGTCGGATGTGAGAGGGGCCGGCCATCCACCTTTCCAAAGTTGGTGCTTTCCTTTCCGAGGGTGGTGCCTTACCCGAGCCTACAGGTTTGAGGGGTGATAGGCACTTCGGCTATCACTATAGCTATCATAGCCAAGGATACCAGAAGGTTAAGAAACAAACTTATTCCCATGGTTAAAGTTCAGTGGTCACACAACTCTGAAAGAGAAACAACCTGGGAAACTGAAAAAGACCTTATAGAAAGGTATCTTGAAGAATACTCCAAGCTGAAGGCTATTTTGGAGGAGCAAAATTTTTAAGAGGGGGAGGATTGTTACCACCTCACAAAATGGGAGAATTACAAGTGTGTCATAATGGCTAAAAACCATTAAATTGTGTAATTCCCACCATAGTGATTGAAGTGTGGTGGGTAAAAGGCATGATCAACACCTCCTTAAAAGTGTTCCAAGTTGGTAACTTGGCCCTCAAGAAAAGCATTAAGCATTGCTTGCTTGTCAAGTAACCTATAGACTTTTTGGTAAGATTTTGGAAACTCGGGTACTTAATTGTAAAACTCTCAAGAAAGAGATTTTGAGAGTTATGAGAATGATATGAATGGTATGAAAGTGCTATTGGAGGACCAAATTGCTCACGGAGGACAACTAAAGACAAAGAAAACACAAAAAGGCATAAAGGACCTAAGTGTCCTAGTGTAAGACTTATGATGTGGACGTGTTTTACTTAAGTCAAATGGAGCAATTTGTAGTTTTCCCACCATGGGGGAGGCAGCCAAGGCTTGATAATTAGTCAACAATGGTGGGCACATGTGTACCAATGAGTTTATGAGAAAGAGACCATAATTAATGAGAAGGAAAATGACATAAAGCAAGGTTAAGATTGTTAAGTGTCTTTTGTGCCCTTAAGCTCATTTAAGGCCATTTAAGTGGCCAAATCACTTATCCCACTCAAGGGATGGCCGGCCAAAGCATGGCAAGAAAGTCAAATGTGGGCCAAGAAATTAAGACTAAGAAGCCATTGTGTTGTAGCAAGGAAAATGACATAAAGCTTAATTAAGGCTATTAAGTGTGTTTGTGCACTAAAGTCTTTATAAGTGGTTATCTTTGTCTTTATCTCCCACATTTGGTCTCTTCCAGTAGGAAAAAAATGCAGCATCTCCACCCCCACACTTCTTGCATAGCCACCATACCTCCAAGATTAAAATTGAAGGCAAAAGAAAGCAAGAAATGGCAATTGGAAGCTATGAGGTGCTAAGACTTGGGTGCACCAAGGATCAAGCTCCAATTTCAGTATACACTTAAGGTAAGGGTTCTCTTGCTCTCATGGACTGTTTTCTACAATTTTCAAACATCCATGGAGCAAGGGCGAAGCTTGGAAGAGAGCCATGAGCTTGATGAACCAAGCTTAGTGAGGGGAGTGCACTTATTGAAGGTTTTGTGATCTAGTGTGAAGCTCATGGCTCTCTTCCAAGCTTAGCCCTAGCTCCATGGATGTTTGAAAATTGCAGAAAATAGTCCACGAGAGAAAGAGAACCCTTACCTTTAGTGTATGCTGAAATTGGAGCTTGATCCTAGGAGCACCCAAGTCTTAGCACCACATAGCTTCCAATTGCCCTTTCTTGCTTTCGTTTGCCTTCAATGTTAATCTTGGGGTATGGTGGCTATGGAAGAAGTGTGGGGGTGGAGATGCTACATTTTTTCTTCTAGAAGAGACCAAATATGGGAGATAAAGACAAAGACAACCACTTATAAAGACTTTAGTGCACAAAACACACTTAATAGCCTTAATTAAACTTTATGTCGTTTTCCTTGCTACAAGGCCATGGTTTCTTAGTTTTAATTTCTTGGCCCACATTTGGCTTTCTTGCCATGCTTTGGCCAGCCATCCCTTGAGTGGGATAAGTGATTTGGCCACTTAAATGGCCTTAAATGAGCTTAGGGGCACAAAAGACACTTAACAATCTTAACCTTGCTTTATGTCATTTTCCTTCTCATTAATTATGGTCTCTTTGTCTTAAACTCATTGGTATACATGTGCCCACCATTGTTGACTAATTATCAAGCCTTGGCTGCCTCCCCCATGGTGGGAAAACTCCAAATTGCTCCATTTGACTTAAGTAAAAAACGTACACATCATAAGGCTTACACTAGGATACTTAGGTCCTTTATGCCTTTTTGTGTTTTCTTTGTCTTTAGTTGTCTTCCATGAGCAATTTGGTCCTTCAATAGCACTTTCATACCATTCATATCCTTCTCATAACTCTCCAAATCTCTTTCTTGAGAGTTGTACAATTGAGTACCCGAGTTTCCAAAATCTTACAAAAAAGTCCATAGGTTTCTTGACAAACAAGCAATCCTTAAGGCTTTTCTTAGGGGCCATGTTACCAACTTGGAACACTTTTAATAAGGTGTTGATCATGTCTTTTACCCCCCACACTTCAATCACTATGGTGAGAATTACACAATATAACGATTTTTAGCCATTTGAGAGGCCATTTTGAAGATGCCACACATGCAGAGGAAGGCGTTAAAATAGCAATACGAGTTCGGCGGAAGTTGATTTACGGCAATGCCATGGAACTGGAAAAAGTCGCAAATCATCTTCGGAGGAGGGTACCGAAGTTTGGCCTCCAGCTGGGTCCGGAAAACGGTAACCTCATCACCACGGTTCGAAAAGCTAAATTGGTCCGAACATGGCAACCTGGTAATGGCGCACGAGGGAAGGAAGAACTTGGTCTTCCATTTTTCTAATTTTTCAGAAGTGGTGCAGCAAGCGTGAGACAAAAGAGGGTGCCAACTCTCAGGAATAGGCATGGTCGGCTGGAAAGTGCTTTCGGAAAAAGGTAAAAAATGACTTCGGGAAAACTTTAAAAATCAGAGGACTCTGGAAATCAAAAATGCACCAAATGATTTGCCAAAATCTGGGTTTGAAGTCGCCGTCGCGAAAAGTTGCCGAAAAACACTACGTCAAATAGCACCACCGCAAAAATCAGAAGGAAACGCAAAAACAGTTGAAAGGTAGAAGGAAGCAAAAGCAGAAGCAAAAGGAGGTTATGACGGGACAAATGTATATATAGGCCGAAGAGGGTAGGCGAACCGGCGTCATAAGTACTTCGCGAAGGCGAAAAGTCACCGTAACTTATCGGGGCACATAAAAAGGCGCGCCCGCTATGTCCGATATAGCCCCCACCAATAACTAGCTCCCAGGTGCCAGCCATCGCGCCAAAAGAAGGACACACTTTCTGACAAATGGCGCGCCACTCCAGACTGACACGCCTGGTTACGAGACGCGACATTTCGTAGACCTACAAAAGGAAAGAAGTAGGTTACCTCGAAGACACCAAAAGACAGGCTATGGCTGAAGAGCCAATGTCTTCGGACAAAAGGTGCATCTTCGGAAAAAGGTATTACCCCCAAGGCCCCGAGGGGCGCCCTTCGGAAGCCGACAAACCGAAGCTTCCACTTCGGCTTTTTGGAGGGGGGCTTGTGATAGCCGAAGGGGTATCGCCTCTTTCAGAACATACTTCCTGCCGAAAGTGTGATCGGGAAGCCTGGCGTCATCCGAAAGAGGCGCTATCACTAATCTCGGAGGGAGCGAAGTCAAGAGCCTCAAACTTGGGACTTCGGCTAGTACGCCAGGGATTTCAAAGATGTTGTAAGCTCCCCCGGGGGGACCGGGTGGATCGCCTTCGGATATGAAGAACTGACTATTGCAAGCAGAAGAGGATCTCCCCGAAGGCGGAACCTCCGAACCAGGGAACTCCCCGAAACCATGAGCATAGCTCCCGAGGAAGGGCATCTGTGTCAAAGATGACCTCGCCCAGAGGACCTCGGGAGTACGGCATGAGCATTTAAGGAGCCTCTGACATGTCGCCCACAGGCGCTACATGATGCCCCAAACGGTGATCTGACACGCCAACGCCGTCCAGGTCTTGTCACGACCTGTCTCGGACCAAGGCTCGAGGAGCCTGCAAACAGCTACTTGTCCCCTACGCCCAAAGGTACAGAAAAGATCTGACCGAACACGTGTCATGATCTGAACGGGATGGACACTCCTATAAATACCAGGAAACAAACCCTGGCAAACGATGGATCCTTGATCAGACCCCTCTCCTTGAGAAAACACAAACAGGCAAGGCCACTAAAACCTTAGTGCTCCCCCTTTACCTTCTCAGGACACTGACGTGGGCATTGGAGGCTCCTCCCCGGAAAAACACCGCGGGGACCTCCTAACCCTCTCTTCTGAGCTTTTCAGGCACACTCCCCTGGGAAATCTGGGCTCCAGGCATTCTTCCTCTCAGGAAGTCCCTCCAGAAGTCACAATGTCACTCAACGAAGATGCTGCTGGGCATAAACTCCATCTAATGGGGAAGGGGTAGAAAGAACGTGGAGGGACCTCAGGATCCCAATCCGTGATAGCCCGAATACAGCTGTCAAACTCCTCAAACTGGGACTCCAACTCTAAGGTTAACAGCTTCCTCAGGTCAACAACATCAATGGCCAAGACACCCGACGCCCACTTAGATGACATGGCTTTCCACCGCTCTTCCACCTTCGGAAAGAAGAATTTCTTCTGCCACCCTTGCTAGCCATCTTTTGTTTCGAAGGTGAACGTAAATTTTTTTCTCCCAGATCCCTGAGGGAGCAAGAAGTAGAACCACCTTCAGAATGGGGTGAAGTTTATAATATAGCATGAAAAAGGTGAAGTGGGGCTCTAAAATGAAGACCCCACACATGCAAAGGAAGGCATTGAAATAAAAGTAGGAGTTCAGGGGAAGTTGGTTCACGGCTATGCCATGAAATTGGCAAAAGTCATAAATCATCTTCGGGGGGGGAGAGGGGATACCGAGGTCCTGCCTTCAGCTGTGCCCTAAAGACAGTGATCTCATTCGTCCGAGGAGCATAGCTAGGCATACTGGGACTAGAGAGCCTGGTGACAGCATAAGATGGGAGAAAAAAATTTAGCTGACCATTTATTCACTTTCTTTGAAGAGGCACGGCACGGATGAGTGTTAAAAGGGAGCCAACTCTCAAGAACGGGATGAGCTTCAGTTTGAGAGGAAGACATGTTTGGAAATAAAAGGCCTTAACCTAGGAAAGATGAAGGGAAAAGAATTGAGACAAAGAAGAAGTAGTTCGGAAAGAAACCCACCTAGTTCGGACTAAAAGTAGGAATTTCGGAGATCACCACAAACTCACCAGAAATCGATCTGCCACTAGCACCACCACCAAAAAAAGATGAAAGACGGGAGGAAATTAGAGAGAAAAAGTGGTGGCCGGTGGCAGTTTCATCATGTGACATGATAGGAGCAAGGAGGACTTCCGGTGGAGGAGGTCGCTTCAGGAGGAAGTTTCCCAGGGGAGGGTGCCTGAAATGTCTAGAAAATAGAAGTTAGGAGGTCCTTGGAGTATGCTTCCGGGGAGGAGCCTCTGACGCCCAATTCAGTATTTTTGGAGATCAAGAGGTGATAGATAGTGGAGAAGTACGGTCCTTCGTATTCGAACAACCTCTTTACCTAGGGCATTTTCTGAGTGTTTATAGAAGAGTGAACAGTAATAGCTCTCTTCATGTGGTTGGCCCAGATCGTGACACGTGTTCGGTGGGATGCGGTCCACGTCTTCGGGGAATAGTGCGTCACTCAGCCGATCATAGGCCGTAGGGCTAGGAGCCTAGGTGACCCGAGAGTGGCATGCAAGAAAGTCCTTACAAGCGGTGTGTCAGAACGTATCTGGGAGTGGCATGTCAGGGATGTGTCAGAGGCTCCTTAATTGCTCATGTCGTACTCCTGAGGTCCCTTTTGGTGGAAGAGACCTCTTCGGAGAAGAGCTTGTCTCCCGAGGTTATTTTAGTACCGTAGGAGTATATTTCCCGAGGGTGGCCGTTCCCAGGGATATCCCCATTTCCGAGGGTGGTTTAATCATTCCCCGAGGCTGGTACTATTGTTTCTTGGGACAGAGGATTGCTGAGGTCGGATTTCGGAGGTCGAACATCCTTCTTTCCGTGGCGGGTGGTTTCTCTTCCGAGGTTGGTGCTTTGTCTGAACCTATGGGTTCGGGGGGTGATGGGCACCTCGACGATAAAAAAGGAATGAGAGTTGAAGAGTGTGGAAAACTCTGAAGGAGAAAGGGTTTATATAGACCAAAGGAGGTAGGCGAACCGTCGCCATAATGACCCTTCGTAGGTGAAAGGTTGTAACGGATGTCATGGACGTGACCGTTCGCCAGTCACCTAGTGACATGTATCACTCAACGCGAGAAACAAGGGCATACCTTCTAACATTAGCAGACTTATGTAAGCCTAGCCCGAAGTGATGCGACTACCTGGTCAGAAGACGTGACAATTCATTGGCAGGCAACAGGGAACAAAAAGCTCAAAGGGGGAAATATTTCTCCGAAGATACAACTTTAGAAACATTAAGAGCTTGGTCAAAAGCAAAGAGTCCCATTTGATGCCTAAGATACTGTTTCGGCCAAAAGAGACATCTTGAACCAAAGAGATACCCACCCCAAAGAAGGTGACATCGGTCAAAGTTCAACTACGCTAACTGGGACATCTGAAGATTTCTAGGCCACGCTCGCAAAAGCTTAATGCCGAAGATACAACTTCAGCTTTTCGAGGGGGGTATGTGATAGTCGAAGGGCTATGGCCTCCAAAATCTTCTGATCAACTGTCATAAAGTCGCCCTCGGTAAGAGCTTAGCCTCAAACTAAAGCCACACTCAACCACCACCCTCGGAAAGTTAACATGACCAACCTCGGAAAAAGGTGTCTTCCACCACCCTTGGATTTACGAAGATACTGACCTCAAAAAAGTAGATCCTACGTCCTTTGCTAGCAAAAAGTCTCCCGAAGGTGTCCCACTTCACCGAAGGGCCTTCCCCGATAGCCCTTGGAGCAAAGTCTCTGCCCGAATGGGTCTTACACCCCGAAGGGATTTTATGGAGATATGAAAAAAATGGTTAAGGAGCCTTTGATAGAAAGACCTCGCACACACCCCTGCCATCTGGCTAGAACGGCCTACAGCCAGCTAAAGATGCCTACCTTTAAAGGTACGGATTAGATCTGACCGAACACGTGTCATAATTTGGACCAGCTGTGTCAAACGGCCTCTTCCCTCCACCCTCCTATAAATATTTAGGAGGGACCTTGGTAACAACATGCGAGACGCTCTTTACTCTTTGTTCCTTATTCCTTACTTCCACCCTCAAATACTTACTTGGGCGTCGGAGGCTCCTCTCCAGAAACATACTCCGGGGAGCTCCTAACCTTTATTATTCTAAGTGCTTCAGACATCTTCACACTGGAAGTCTTTCCTTCAAGCTAGCATGTCATACAATGAGGATGCCGTTGGGCATCAAGATCCACATCCAGTATCCAATACCCAAGATCAGGAAGTAGAAAAGTTACCCTCTATAACAAGAATACCTGAAGTGGAAGTCTTACTTCCCTTCTCCATAGCAAGTTCTTCAAGATAGAGCTTATAGTTGCGCTTCCAATGCCCGAGTTGCTTATAATGGAAGCATTCCCCTTCCCTAGCCACACCACCAGGTGGTTTTAGTGCTGTTAAAAAAGAATTAGCATTGGACTTTCCTTTAGCTTTATCCTTCTTCTTATTGGCTTTTCCCTTTCCCTTGCCCTTTTGAACCATCATAATGGGCTAAGCCTTCTTAAGGTATTGCTCAGCCGTTCTCAACATGTTGAGCAATTCAGGGAGGGACTTGTCAAGGTTGTTCATGTTATAGTGCATGATGAATTGAATGTAGCTTTTGGGCAACGATTGCAAGACTACATCAACATCCAACTCTTTCTAAAGAGAAAATCTCGAACTCTCAAGATTCTTAAATGTACCCAATCATCTTGCGTACATGAGGATTCACAAGACTTCCTTAAAACATTTTACACTGAAACAATGCCTTAGAGGTCTCAAACCTTTCATGCCTAGCTTGCTTTTGGAAGAGCATTTTGAGATATTCGATCATATCAAATGCCCTTATGTTTGATAGCTGAAGGGCTATCACCCTCGAGATCTCCTGATCAGCTATCCTAGCACCACCCTCAGTAGCAGCTTAGCCCCGACCTTGGGGAATTCTCAACACCACCCTCAGAAAGGAACATGACTAACTTTGGTAAAACGAGTCTTTCACCACCCTCGGATTTACGAAGCTACCAACCTTAGAAAAGTAGATCCACCATCCTTGACAGAGGAAAAAGTCTCCCGAAGGTGAACTATTTTACCGAATGGCCTTCCCCGATAACCCTCAGGGGGAAAATCTCTGCCTGAAAGGGTCTTACATGCCGAAGGGATCTCACGGAGAGATGACAAAAATGGTTAAGGAGCTTCTAATGAAGAGACCTCGCACACACCCCTACCCTCTAGCCAGAACGGCCTATGGCCAGCTGGAGATGACTACCTCCGAAGGTATGGATTGGATCTGACTGAACACATGTCATGATATGCAAAAGTTGTGTCAAACGGCCTCCTCCCTCCACCCTCCTATAAATACTTGTGAGGGACCTTAGTAAAGACAGGAGACTTTCTTTATTCTCTACTCTCTGCTCTTTACTACCACTCCGACAAATACTAACTTGGGTGTCGGACGCTATTCCCCCGGAAACAAACTCCAGGGAGCTCCTAACCCTTATTCTTCTAAATGTTTCAGATACTTTCACACTGGAAGTCCTCCTTGTGGGTCAACATGTCATTCAATGAAAATGCTGTCGGGCATCATTTGGTGTGATCTGTGGGAACCCATTCTCAGGTCACCATTGATGAGACTCGGTGTTCTAAGGACAAGGGACTCCTGAGGTCCTAGTCCGCGCTGGAAACTCAAGCGCCAACTGAACAGTATATGACGGAGACTTCCTTGCTGGAGAATGAACATCCTCTAACGGTCACGATGGGCTTTCTACGCGACTTTCAGCACTCTATCGTGGCTGAAATGACCCAACAGTTCGACAAAAGGTGGTCACAACTACCATCTAGGGGAAAGGCACTTTCTCCTAGTACCCGTCAAGAGAGAAGCCCAAGGTTACCTCACCGGAGCTCCGTAAGTGGGGGTTCTCACAATGAGTCCTCAACGGAGAACGTACCCTCCAGAGGACATCGCGCTGGAGAAATAATGTCAAAGGAGCCCAGAACTTCACCCCGACGAAGTCCATCCACTGACGGGAAGTCCCAGTCTTCTTATCGATAAAGTTACTCACTGAAAAGATGACATCATTCTCTATTGCTGGTGACTGCCAGGAAACGAGGAGAGGACAGCACTACCATCCTCATGGAGAGATTCCTTGAGAGGCTAGAGAAGGTGTAAAAGCAGGTTTCTTCAAAACTTGTCTGATCAAGGTTGTCGGAGACCTTCATTGGAGAAGAGTCACCCTTCATCCTTGCAGTAGTAGAAACACCTATGCCGAGGGACTTCTGAGTACCACGCTTGGAGATGTATGATGGACGCAGTGACCCCCAAGCCCACCTGACAAAATATAGGCATAGCATGATGTTGCATGGTGCTGATGATGCTATCCTTTGCAAGTGTTTCGAAGTCACCTTATCAGGGCTAGCAACTACATGGTATAACTCCTTGGCACTTGAAACCATGATAGGATTCCAGGAGTTATCCACCGCATTCCCCTATCAGTTCATCAAAAGTAGGCCAACGGTGAAGATACCCGTCCAAATGTTTGACATAGCCCAAAAGAATGGGGAGACCATTCAGGATTATGTCAAAAGGTTCAACCTAGAAGCCTTTAGTGTGCCCAACTTCTGTCCCAAAATCCACATCCTCGCCATGGTTTGGGGACTTAGGAGGATTCACAACTCTTCTACGCGTTCACCAAAGATCCCCTTGACACCCTCAGAGAATTCTGAGGAAGGGTAGAACAACACATGATGGCCAAAGGGCTGAGGATGAGAGGGCTGAAGTTTGATCACAACCACTTCGAGGGTCAGAGTCACCAACCTCAGTACCTCATAGAGGGCGGGGGCAGACCAAGGAAACAAAGGGGGAAGAGGCCAGTGTCGTTGACTTCCCTAAACACCACAAGGACGAACATACTGATGGCGATGGAAAGGCAACGAACATCAATCCAGCATCCGAAGGCAATGGCCTCGGACAACAAGAAGCATATAAAGAAGTTCTACCAATTCCACTGGGACCGCGGACATGATACTGAAGATTGCTTTCAACTGAGAAAGTCCAAGAAGGGCAACTTCACCGTTACCTACGGATGTCGTCTCCCAAAGCCCGAGAAAAGAAAAAGGAAGATAAAAGGGGAGAGGATCAAGACTACGATTCCAACTGACATCAGAACCGAAGTCCTAGAAAATACCCACCACCTATGGCAAGAGTAATCCAGATGATTACCACGGGAATACCCTCGGTTGAGAGGAAAAGGAAAGTCCAAGAAATCTCGAGATGGAATTCGGCAACCCAACGAACAAGCTTGTTTAGAAAGATGGGTTTACCGTGAAGTTCCCTCATGATGACCTCCTTATAGTCACGGCAAGGATAGGGAGCTGGGACATCAAAAGAGTGTCCATCGACGTTGGCTCCAATGCCGATGTTCTGTTCTCCCACTTTTTGCTGAACCTGGGCGTCTCCAAGGGTGATCTTAAACCCGTTACCTCCCCTACCTTTAGCATAGGTCCCGCCAAACTTCCTGTACTCGGATGGATCGATCTGCCCTTGATGCTAAGGGGGACCTTAGTTCAGAGCAAGGAAGAGCTCTTTGGTTCCACCATGATAAGGTTCATCATCATAGATGTCCCTTCTTCATACAATGCCATCCTTGAAAGGTAGACACAGGCTAATCTTCACATTCATCTAGATGTGAAGTACCTAACGGTCACATTCAGTACAAAGGAAGGGGACACAGAAATATTCATTAATCAAGCCGAAGTAAGGAAAGTCTTCATGAAGGCAAGACAGAGCCCAATGAAAGTGCATGCACTGACTTCGAGAGAGAAGCGCATGGTAAGCTAAGAGGAAAGAAGCGACCTTGAAAAAATAGAAACATGGATGTAGAGCTTGTCCTAGGCCGAAGTACCCGTGTGGGGAAAAAACTGGCCGGAGGT
This sequence comes from Aquilaria sinensis, assembly GCA_005392925.1. Classification (NCBI taxonomy): domain Eukaryota; kingdom Viridiplantae; phylum Streptophyta; class Magnoliopsida; order Malvales; family Thymelaeaceae; genus Aquilaria; species Aquilaria sinensis. Next base: position 58,884 of record SMDT01000601.1, on the reverse strand, counting down.
GACAAGGAAAAACTTGTATCTCTTTTATTAATGAACAAGTATCTATTTGCCTACTCTCTGAGTGATATGCCTAGGGTGGACCTTGGTATAATCCAACATTGTCTTCAATTTTGTCCAGAGGTGAAGCTTATTCGGCAAAAAAAATATAGCCTCTCGGCGCATAAGAACAACTTTGTTAAAATCGAAGTCCAATGGTTAACAGAGGCGGGAATAATAAAGGAGGTCAAATACCCTGAATGGCTAAGCAATGTAGTTATTGCAACGTATGAGGGGAGCGATAAGTTTCGAATGTGCATCAACTTCCGAAACATAAATGATACCTGTCCAAGGGACTCGTATTCTTTGCCACCAATAGACCAATTGGTAAACTCCACTACCGAATATGGTCTACTTAGCTTCCTTGACACCTTTAGCGGATATCACCAAATTCGGATGAATCCCAGAGATGAGTAAAAAATTGCCTTCATTACCGAAATTAGGACTTACTGCTATGTCAAAATACCCTTTGGCCTTAAAAACAGGGGAGCAACATACCAAAGATTGAAGAACAAGGTATTCACCTCCCGAATTGAGAAAAATATCAAAGTATATGTTAATGATATGATAGTCAAGAGCAAACAGCCTGGTGGTCATATCGTAGACTTGGAGGAAATATTCCACTAACTTCGGGAATTCGGGATCCATCTTAACCTCAAGAAATGTGTGTTCGGGGTAACGGCTGGCAAATTCCTTGGGTTTATGGTATCCGAAAGAGGTATCCGAAAGGTTAAGGTCCTGCTAGGATTCCAAACTCCCACGATGACCAAGGATATGCAAAGGCTTCCTGGGAGAATCATGGCCCTTAGCAGATTCATCTCCAGATATGGGAACCGGGGCCAATTGTTCTTGAAAGTTCTTACCAAAATAGCAAAGAATGAAGGTAACATCGGTTCTAAGGAATACCCTTTGAATGAAGATTGCCAAAAGGCTTGGGATGAACTCAAGAGCTACTTAACCCACCTGCCAATACTTTGGCAGCCGTTGGAAGGAAAACCTCTTGTCCTCTACCTCGGCGTTATTGAAAAGGCCGTAAGTTTGGTACTTGTAAGAGAAGAGGGAGGAAAACAGTGGCCAGTATACTATCCAAGCAAGTCCCTGCACAGTGCCAAAGTTAGGTACCCTCTCCTGCAAAAGGCCATATATGCTCTAGTGTTGGCAAATAGAAGGCTGCGGCCTTATTTCTGAGGACATCCTATCATTGTTCGAAGTAACCTATCTCTTCGGGATGTCATGAGGAAGGTAGACCACTCTAGAATATTATCAAAGTAGTGCATTGAGCTCGGTGAATATGACATCACCGATGAGCCCAGAAGGGCAATAAAGGCCAAAGCATCGGCAGATGTCATCGCCGAAGGACCAATAACCGAAGATACACCAAAAGACCTCGGTGGTGGCGAACCTGAGTGGACACTCTTCGTCAATGGTGCCTCTGGTTTTGAACATCAAGGAGCCGGAGTAATTGTGTGGGGACCTGAAGGTATGGAAGCATCAAAGTCCATTAAGCTCGGTTCAACGTCACCAATAACATCACCAAATATGAAGCCCTCATAGCTGGCTTGCGGTTGCCAAAAATAGTTAGTGTGAGAAAGCTAAAGGCCCATAACGATTCTCAGCTGGTGGTTCGAAAAATGACAGGGGACTACGGAGCAAAAGACCCGAACTTGGCAAAGTACCACGACCTCGCAAAAAGGCTTATCTAAGAATTCGACAGGGTACAGATAGAAAACATACCTCAGTGGGATAATATGGAGGCGAATACTTTGACCAAATCAAAGGAGTCCACCAAAGTCCTTTATTAGTCGAGCATAGCATTAATGCGCATAGCAACCTTGGGTACAAGGTGGAAAGACCCTATCAAGAAATATCTCACAACTTCTGAACTTCCCGAAGACCCTTTCGAAGCTGCAAAAATGTGAAAGTGCTCAGGTTGATACTTCTTGATCAAAGAAGAGTTGTACCGAAAAGGGTACGCAAGTCTGCTACAAAGGTGTGTCAGTGAAGAGGACGTTGAGATAGTCATCAAAGAAGTCCATGAGGGGGCCTGCAGTTTTCACATTGGGATTGATGCCCTTGCCGAAGTGCTACTCTGCCATGGATATTTTTAGCCTACCTTCAGGAAGGATGCGAGGCAGTTTGTCCAGAAATGTGACAAATGCTAGAGACACTCTTCAATCCAGAGACTACCCTCAAAAGTAATAACTTGGGCAAACTATTCTTGCCCCTTCGTTGTTTGGGGAATTGAACTCATTGGGCCTTTCCCAACACCTCCAGGAGGAGTGAAGTTCTGTGTAGTGGCAGTAGACTATTTCACCAAGTGGATCGAGGTAAAGCCTTTAGCAGCAATATCAGCAAAGGACATACTAAGATTTTTCTGGAAGAACATAATACGCAGATTTGGCGTACCGAGGGTGATAGTAGCTGATAATGGTTCCCAGTTTACCGATAAAGGTTTCCAGGAATTCGCAACTAACCCTGGGATAAAATTGCACTTCACCCCAATTGCCCATCCTTAGAGCAATGGACAAGTTAAAGTGTCCAATAGAATGATAAAAGATGGTCTGAAAAAGTGGTTGAAGGAAGCAAATGGAAATTGGCCAGGAGAACTTCCGAGCGTGCTGTGGATAGAGGCCATGGGTGAGACACCCTTCTCACTTGTCTTTGGTATAGAGGCCATTATCCAGGTTGAGGTCGTACAGCCATCTATTATAATACAAGTGTTGGGCGAATAAGGGAACAACGTCAATTTAAGAACCAAGTTGTATATGATCAACAAGCATAGAGAGATGCCTGAGCTCAGAAGAAAAGCTTTTTAGCAGAGAGTAGCCATTGCTACAAACTTGTATGTCAAGCGTAAAGGAATCAAGAAAGGGGATCTCATTCTTCGAAAGGTTGAATTCGAAGGACGAAGACCATCTCATGGAGTACTTCGGGCAAATTGGGATGGACCTTATTTGGTCCTCGATGAAGTTCGACCAGGGGTCTATAAGCTCGGTGATATCGAAGTTAAAGAGTTGAAAAATACATGGCATTCAGACTCTTTGAAAAACTTCTACAATTAGAAAATTTTTTAAGGGAAAAATTGTGCAAAAGACGCTGAAGGAGGCGAACCAAATATGGTTGCTTCCAAAAGTGCATGAGTGATGTTGTACAATTTTTACCAAGGGTGATCGACCGAACATAGTTGGTCCTAAAGGTACTTAACTATTTTTTGTACAAATTAAGTTTTACCGAAGGTGGTCGACCAAACATAGTTGGTCCTAAAGGTACTTAACTGTTTTTGCACAAATTAAGTTTAACCGAAGATGGTCGACCGAATATGGTTGGTCCCAAACGTACTTAACTATTTTTGAAAAGTAAGTCTTCCAAAGAAGGTTAAGCAAAGATGGTTGTGGAACCTTCAAAGAGACTAAAGTTGTAAATCCTTAAAGGATGATACAACTCATCTCTGAAGATGCTTAAATGCCGAAGAACGAAGATAATGTCTGAAGTCATACCAATCAGGGACTTGGCCAAAGTTTTGGACAAAAAATGGGAAAGTTCAATTAAGTTTAAATGATGAAGTATAAAGTACAAAAAAAAAAAAAGAGAAAAAGCCTATTGATTGTCTTGCCCATCTTCGGTGTCTTCAACATCATTGACGTGATCATCTTCAGCATCATCATTGTCATCTTGGCCACCGTCATTAGCTGGAGGAGGAGGAACGGGGAGGTTGAGAAATTCAATACGCAACCATACCAAGGATGGCCCTTCGGGGATATTTAGCGCCCACAAGAAGGAAAGGTCAAGGTCAGGATAGGGGACAAGACTTGATGGCAAGCAAGGCAAAATCCGTTCTGATACGAGGACTTTGTCACCTCATTAGACTTAGCCTTCTCCGCCTTCAAATCCTCCAGTTCTTTCTTAAGTACTTCGACCTCCTTCTCCAGTTTCTTTTTCTTCTTCTTCATTTCCTTCTTCAGCCAATCGATCTCGGTTATGAATTTGGCATTAAGCCGCAATGCCTTTGTGAGATTGGCAATGGCATCCTCTTTCTCCTTCCGAAAGGCTTCATTAGCCAAAGTTAGCACCTCCACCCTCGTGCCGAGGTTTGACACTTTGGAAGAAAAGTCCTCCAAAAGCTCATTTTGGCTCTTCAGCACCTCTTCTCGAAGACTAGCCAGGTCCTCCTTCACAATTTTGTTGAGCTCGCCATACTTGGTGACCAAGCCAGCAAATAGCTCCTTGGCCTTGGCCAAGTTCTCTTTCGATTCACTTTAGACTGAAGACTGTTTGGTTTCCTAGGCTAAAAAATATCCACTGTATGCCAAAAGCTGCAAAAAGGAGGATTCCGAATGTAGGTCAAAAGCAACAAAAGCTCAAAATTTTTCTAAGTCCTAAAGGGCTAAGGTTTACCTGGGTAGCGTGCTTAGTCATCCTTGCAGTGAGGACTTCCTCATTTGGACACTCATTCGTCAAAGACTGGAAGGTAGCATTACTCATAATGCTACTCACCATCTAAGGGTCCATCTTCTGGCTAACCTCAGAGAACAAGTCCATGTCCCCTGTGAAGGTCCAGAAGGGCTCCCTCGGGACCTTGTCCTTCAGAATTTTTGAATCCCGAAGGGCCTTTTTCCGAACATGCTCTGCCATCCATTGAGCCTGTGCTCGTTCATCTGCAAAGTCATGCCGAAGTTCCATTAAAGCATTATCCTTTAGCCATTCATCTACAAGGACTAAAATACAAAAAATTCCCAAACTCATAGATGGATGGCTAAGGGCCAAACCTAGGGGGAGTTTGGTGCTATCCCTGTTGGAGTCACTAACATCAAGAAGCTCGGTAGGAACCCCTTTCCCCTTTGTCTTTCTGCATTCCTGCAATTCTTTAATTGAAATTTCCCCCACCGAAGTCACCAATGTCTCAACAACAGCAATGGGACTAAGAGGGGTTGAGCAGATGGCTGGCTCTAAGGGCAGGTAAGCACACACAGGAGTTCGGTTAAGCACCTCCACTCGACCTTCGGGCGAAGGTAGAAAGGATTCCTCCTTACTTTCCTTCTCAGCCTGACCGAGGAAGAGACTCTTGTAGAAGGCTGCAGACTTATCACCCATCTTTGCAAAAAGAAGAACATTAGTGTGAGTACGAAGAAGTTATAAAAAGGGAAAGTTGGAAAAAAGCTTAGTCTCCACTAGGGCCGAGTACGTAAGTTCTCCCCGAAGGAGCATGACCAACCATGCTTTATTCCCATCAAGCAAGGGCTTCTTCATGTGTTCATCAGTGACATGTTCCTTGATTACCCCAAGCTCCCGAAGGACCTCTTCGGCCATAAAACTCCATTTGACAGGGAAAGGGTTGAGAGAACACGGAGGGACCTCGGCATCCCAATCTGCGACAGCCCTAATACGGCTGTCAAACTCCTCAAACTAAAACTCGAGCTCTAAGGTTAACAGCTTCTTCGGGTCAACTACATCAATGGCCAAGACACCCGAAGCCCACTTAGATGGCATGTCTTTCCACTGCTCGTCGACCTTCAGAAAAAAAAACATCTTTTTCCACTCTCGCCAACTATCTTTTGTTCCAAAGGTGAACATGAATTTTTTGCTCCCAGATCCTCGAGGGAGCAAGAAGTAGAACTCGCCACTCACCAAACTACCCAGAAAGTTATTGAACACTTAAGTTCGTAAATGTTGGGTACAATCTTTTAGCTTCGGCCAACTTTCTGTTAGGTGGTTTAAGTCTTATTTTTCTTAAGCTTAAGGCCTGGGAGGTGCCCTAGGAGGCTTATTGAGTTGACCTGTACATTTACTTGCAGCTTAAGGCAAGGCCCATAACACTAACTTGCAACACAAGCAAGGCATACACTTATTTCTTTAAGTGTCTAGGATGTATGCTCATCAAGTGTGCTACTTTAATGCATGACAACCAAGAAGCCCACATCTTTACAAGTTTTGAAAACAAGTTTTTCATGTCCATGAGCATTCGGCCAAGTAAAGTGCACAAGAGGTTTATCTCATAAAACATATCCATAGGCACATAAACATAGCATAACTTGGCATTCATCCAACCAACATACATATACATCAAAACCAAGTTTAACCGAGGCTAATTATACACAAAAGTAGCCTACATACCTATACTACTAACTTGGCTACATGTGAAGAGTACTCATTGTCCAAAACTAGCCAAAGCTATGCATTATAAGTCCAAGCTACCTATGTTACCCAAAAAGCACCTTAAGTGTGCAATACAAGATGAAACACTGGAGTACAAGACCTATGATCATGTTCATGGTCATGAAAGTAAACTACCACACAAATGCCCAAGTCCGCACATCCATCTCTCTCCTAGACAAGTCCCACAACCTACACCAAGCCTGCAAAACTCAATACATAAGTTTCGGGGATATTACATAAGACTTGCACATGTACTTAAACAACCCAAGCTTTTCGGTTTTGGCACATACCTTAGCAAAAAGTGTACAATTTAGTACACAAGCAAGCAAGCACAAACACACTTACTCAAGCTCAATTCCTTTTCCTGAAACACAACCAATAAGGGGCATGACTATTGATACTCAATAAGGCTCACTACAAATCTTATAAAGTTTATTTAGTTAAGCTGAAGGCTTAACCTCCAATGAGCTAAACTTAACCTACAAGAAAGACAAAGAAACCACCAAAACCAAGCATAACAATAAATATGCACATGCTAGCCGAAACATACTGACATACATAAACACTATCTACCATTGTTAGCAAGCACAATCAAGCAACAAGGCACACAACTCACACACACACACACACACCACATTGTTCTTCTCAGCCGAAGCCACTAGCAAGTATCTATGTGCTGTTAGTGTTGTGCCCAAAAAGCCAATCATGAGATGATTGTATTTTTGCACATTGAGTCATGATATTTTATTTAGGCCTTAATCCAGCAATTTTGTTTGTTGTTTTGTTTCTGCGTAACGTAATAAACATAATTGTAACCCTAGAATAATGATATTCTTAAATGTCCCTAGTCTAGTATTATTGTGGAGCGGGTTGCAATAATACATAATGACTAGCATATGTGGAGACTAATATGAGATATGTAGTCTACATATGGGTACAAGTTGGAGAACTTGTGTACTGGACCGACCCACCATGAGAACACTTCGTGGATCGTTATATGAGTGTCATAAGTGATTCTCATAGTGATCATGGTATATGTAGTCCTTCGACCTAAGATCATCAAGGTTCCCTACATGTGAGTCACATACTTTGATACTTTCCTTTGTTGCTCGTAACTGAGTGAACTTGAAGGAGGTCATTGGGTATGTCACATATCATGCGGAGGGATTTGTATGATCAAGATGGGATTTGTCCCTCCTATGTAACGGGAGTGATATCTTCGGGCCCCTTGATAGAGTGAGACTTAGAAAATGCATGGCCATGCTCCGATGAGTTGATATACGATATCAATGTCATCAGTTTAAGTTGGTCTACTCGGTAATCAAGAAACCAAAGATTGGGCTATACGAGAGTGACACATTCCATGTCTCGTGCTTAGTCTTGATATCTTGGACAAAGGGACAATGGCATATATCGGTGATGATCATAAAGGTTTAGTCGATTCACCGACAATCTTGTCACTTGGGTAGCAATGATGTGTTGCTAGACACCGCTCATTGCTTATGATCATAAATGTGATTTATGATCATTGCCAACGTGGCAAGAGCCTATTGGGTCGCACACATAGAGCTATTTGGATCATTAGAGTGCATGGGCTAATTATTTGGGTTATGGTTTCACTTTAATTTCATATTAATAATGGGCCCAAGAGTTGAGCCATTATTAAGCCCGAAATTAAATCCTAATTGGATTAGGGCTTTGAAACCCATTAGGCCTGGAAGTTGAGTCTCACTATAAATACAACTTCTAGTGAGAAATTCGCAGGTCTCCTTGCCCTAGCCTCCCAAAAGGACAGCCGCACTCTTCTCTTGCAATTCCTTGGAGGACGCAAGCTAGCACTGCGAGCGCAAGAGAAACGTATCTGCCGGGACGTGGTGGAAGCGTGGTGATCCCGAGAGGCTCGTGTGGATACCATAGAGAGCTTGAACACGTCAACTGTTCAAGTTTTGTGATTCGACTCTACAGTTGAGTGAGAGATCTCAACCGAAAATTAGGTATGAAAATTTTTGAACACCCGGTTTACCCCGTTTCACTTGGATCCTGGAGGGTTTCGGTTAAATTCCGCTGCGCTGTTTGGCTCCCGAAACCCAACAGTGGTATCAGAGCTACTGGTGAAACCCTAAATCGGGATTGAGTGTTGAATCGCATGATGCTATGTGTTCGGTTGCTTTTCGGCCATGATTAATTAGATTGATTCAAGATGCATGAAACTGGAATTCGTAATGAACATATGAGATATATGAAGAAACGACACAAATTGGTTAATGAGATTAATCTCAAATTGAATGGTATGAGATACCTATATGGATTAGGATTCTTGCAATAGTTGCAGAAACCCTAGCTTGGTTCGGATTCGGCCTGTTCGGGCACCGAAAGTAAGGTATTTTTGGTGGCTCGAATGGAGGAGTCTCGGGTGCCTACTTGCTCGAAATAGAAGATTTCGGGCTAAGCAATTGTAAGAAAATTTTTTGCGCAGGGGGGCGCTGCCCCCCACGCCCCCCGCAAGGGCGGCTCCCCTTGACCTCGTCCGCTGACCGGTCAGCGGAACCACCGCCCACTGACCGGCCAGCGGGACCGCCGTATGCGAAGCGCCACATAAATAAAAACTGGTTAATCAACACGCGAAAATTGGCATGCATCTTTGTTGAATGAGATTTGACATGATATGCTGATTGGTGTTTGAAGCATGGTGCATGGTTATAGCCCTTGATTGGTTGTACTTGTAAATACGGCCTGCGAGTCGTGCCTTTTCTTATCACTCTCATTGTACATTCTCTTCTCACCTTACTCCCCTCGAATGTAACTCGAGGTTTCTATTATTGATGTAATGGTGCATTATGGGATCATCCAAGGTTGTATGTCCAAGGATCATCCAAGGTGGTATGTCCAAGGAGGTGACAACAAAAGGGCAACCAAGAAAGGAAGAGAAGGAGCTTGTGAAGACTCTTTTCTTTTCTTAGGCTTTTATGATATTCTCATTGGCTTGAGAATATCGCATAGTTTGGGCTATAACCATGTCACATTTACTTTCTTGTACGCATGAGATGCATGTTTTATATTTGTATGTGATGCATGTATAAGACAACCGGAGATAACAAATTGGTGAGATCAAAATGAAAAAAATCCCTCAAACAAATATTAAGTCATAAATGTGATGCCTTCCAAATGTTGGCACTCGTCAAGACTTTGATCAACATTAGGTGGGTTTGCCAAAGCAAAGCACCTATGTTCATCTTGGTAAGGCGCGATGGGATAATAGTGATATCCAAATTGCTAACTTTGGGTCTGACTTAACTAAGTCATCCTAATAGGATTAGGGACTTAGAGGCATAGAGTTGGGCTTAAGTTCATGAGATGAGCTTGGACAAGTGTTGTTCACCCAACTATCCAAACATATCCAAGAGTTGCATAAGATGCAATTGGCAAGGAGTTGCCTACCTAAATAGCTGTAACTTGAGAGAAAAGCCAAAGCTGACTCAGGTTGTGGTCAAATATGGATCTTGGCCCACTAGAATACCTTAGCGCCGAGGTGTTCCAAAATAATATCGAGGGTTATTATTTTGAGGAAAATAGTGGGAGTATCGTTTAATAAAAGTCCTTATTAAATGAATTAAAATACATGACTCTTACACTGCATATTTACTGTTGTAGATAACCATGGCACAAAACACATCGACACTTTCATTGCGATCGATCCTTGAGAAGGAAAAACTGAATGGGACCAACTTTCTCAAATGGTACCGAAACTTGAGGATAGTCCTCAAGCAAGAGAGAAAGGCTTATGTCCTAGAGCAGCCCATTCTGAATGAGCCTGCTGCCACTGCTCCAAGAGCTGAAAGGGATGCTCACAAGAGGCATTCTGATGATGCTTTGGATGTTGCATGCCTTATGCTTATTACCATGGAATCTGAGCTTCAGAAGCAACATGAGAACATGGGGGCGTTCGATATGATCGAACATCTCAAAATGCTTTTCCAAGAGCAAGCTAGGCATGAGAGGTTTGAGACCTCTAAGGCATTGTTTCAGTGCAAGATGTCTGAGGGAAGTCCCGTGGGTCCTCATGTGCTCAAGATGATTGGGTACATTGAGAATCTTGAGAATTTGGGATTTGCTCTTCAGAAAGAGTTGGCTATTGATGTAGTCTTGCAATCGTTGCCTGAAAGCTACAGTCAGTTCGTCATGAACTATAACATGAACGACCTTGACAAGTCCCTCCCTGAATTGCTCAACATGTTGAGAACTGCTGAGCAAAACCTTAAGAAGGCTAAGCCCATTTTGATGGTTCAAAAGGGCAAGGGAAAGGGAAAAGCCAACAAGAAGAAGGATAAAGCTAATGGAAAGTCCAATGCTAATTCTTCTTCAGCTGCACTGAAACCAAAGGGTGGTGTGGCAAAGGAAGGGGAGTGCTTCCATTGTAAGCAACCTGGACACTGGAAGCGCAACTGCAAGCTCTATCTTGAAGAACTTGCTAAGGAAAAGGGAAGTAAGACTTCCACTTCAGGTATTTTTGTTATAGAGGCTAACTTTTCTACTTCCTCATCTTGGGTATTGGATACTAGATGTGGATCTCACATTTGTGCAAATGTGCAGGATCTAAGTAGAAGTAGAAGATTGGCCCGAGGTGAAGTGGACCTACGTGTTGGAAATGGAGCAAGGGTTGCTGCCTTAGCCGTAGGGACTTATGTTCTCACTTTACCTAGTGGATTAGTTTTAGAATTAGACAACTGCTACTTTGTGCCTACTATTAGTAGAAATTTGATTTCTGTTTCTTGTTTGGACAAGAAAGGTTTTTCATTTATAATAAAGGACAAATGTTGTTCTATTTATTTGAATGAAATCTTTTATGGTAGTGCTCAACTTAGCAATGGGTTGTATGTTCTAGACCTCGAAGATCCAATCTATAATGTGAATACCAAGAAGGTCAGATTAAATGATTCAAACCCGACCTATCTCTGGCACTGTCGCTTGGGCCATATAAATGAGACCCGCATATCCAAGCTCCATAAGGATGGACTCTTGGACTCATTTGATTTTGAATCATATGAGACATGTGAGTCATGTTTGTTGCTAATAACTTACTAGGCAAGATGACCAAAGCCCCATTCACAGGGCAAAGTGAAAGGGCTAATGACTTACTAGGACTCATACATAGTGATGTATGTGGCCCTATGTCTACACAAGCTAGAGGAGGTTTCCAATACTTCATTACTTTCACTGATGACTTCAGCAGATATGGCTATGTGTATCTTATGAGACACAAGTCAGAATCCTTTGAAAAGTTCAAAGAATTCAAGAATGAAGTAGAGAATCAACTCGGGAAAAGTATCAAAGTGCTTCGATCAGATCGAGGTGGAGAGTACTTGGATCGAGAATTCCTTGACTATCTGAAGGAGTGTGGTATAGTATCACAACTCACTCCACCAGGTACACCTCAATGGAATGGTGTATCTGAAAGGAGAAATCGAACTCTGTTAGACATGGTTCGCTCTATGATGAGTCAAGCTAACCTTCCAAACTCCTTTTGGGGACATGCTCTAGAGACAGCCGCTTTTACACTAAACCGAGTTCCATCTAAATCGGTTCAAAAGACACCATATGAGATATGGAGTGGGAGGCATCCCAATTTGTCTTTTATGAAGATTTGGGGCTGTGACGCTTATGTGAAACGTCAATCCTCTGACAAACTAGGGCCCAAATCTCAAAAATGCCTTTTTGTTGGGTATCCCAAAGAAACAAAGGGTTACTATTTCTACAATCCTTCTGAGCAAAAAGTGTTTGTTGCTCGAACTGGTGTCTTTTTAGAGAAAGAGTTTATCTCTAAAGAAACTAGTGGGAGGAAAGTAGAACTTGAAGAAATTCAAGAACAACAAGGAGACATCGAACCTGAAATGGAACCTGAACAGACACCACAAGATGTTGTGGTTCAAGAGTCTGTTCCTGTAGCACAGAGCCCACGTAGGTCTGGTAGGATTCGGCGTGAGCCCGAGAGATATGGATTTCTCATGACTCACACTGGTGATGTGATGCTCATGGATCAGGATGAGCCCACAACCTACCAACAAGCTATGTCGGGGCCTGACTCTGAGAAGTGGCTAGTGGCCATGAAATCCGAGATGGAATCCATGTATGAAAACCAAGTATGGACTTTGGTTGACCCACCTGAAGGGGTAAAACCCATAGGGTGCAAATGGGTTTTCAAGAAGAAAACTGACATGGATGGTAATGTGATTACCTTTAAGGGACGATTGGTTGCAAAAGGTTTCAAGCAAATTCATGGTATTGACTATGATGAAACTTTTTCACCAGTTGCTATGCTTAAATCCATCCAAATTTTGTTTGCTATTGCTGCACACTATGATTATGAGATATGGCAAATGGATGTCAAAACTGCATTCCTAAATGGAAAGCTACTTGAGGATGTGTACATGACACAACCTGAGGGTTTTGTCACTCCTGAGAATGCCAATAAAGTGTGCAAGTTGCAAAGGTCCATTTATGGACTGAAGCAAGCTTCTCGAAGTTGGAATCTTCATTTTGATGAAGCAATCAAAGAGTTTGGTTTTATCAAAAATGAAGATGAACCTTGTGTCTACAAGAAGGTTAGTGGGAGCGCTATTGTCTTCTTGGTGTTGTATGTAGATGACATACTACTCATCGGGAATGACATTCCTGAGCTACAGTCTGTGAAGACTTGGCTAAGGAAATGTTTCTCTATGAAGGACTTGGGTGAAGCAGCCTATGTGTTAGGCATCAGGATCTATAGAGATAGATCTAGAAAGCTTCTTGGCCTAAGTCAAAGTACATATATTGACAAGGTGCTAAAGAGGTTTAGCATGCAAGATTCCAAGAAAGGATTCTTGCCCATGTCACATGGTATAACTCTTTCTAGATCTCAGTGTCCGAGTACACCCGAGGAGAGAGAGCGCATGAGTAAGATTCCATATGCCTCAGCAATTGGATCTATCATGTATGCCATGATATGTACTCATCCCGATGTCTCATATGCTTTGAGCATGACGAGTAGGTACCAATCGAACCCTGGTGAGAGTCACTGGACAGCTGTTAAGAACATCCTTAAGTACTTACGAAGGACTAAGGATGCATTCTTGGTCTTTGGAGGTGAAGATGAGCTCGTTGTAAGGGGTTACACCGATGCAAGCTTCCAATCCGATAAGGATGATTTTAGATCGCAATCTGGTTATGTGTTTTGTATTGGTGGTGGTGCTGTGAGCTGGAAGAGTTCAAAGCAAGAGACAGTAGCTGACTCTACAACAGAATCTGAGTACATTGCCGCCTCTGATGCTACGAAGGAGGCAGTTTGGATCAAGAAGTTCATCACTGAACTTGGAGTGGTTCCAAGCATTGCCAACCCGATAGAGCTCTATTGTGACAACAATGGAGCAATCGCACAGGCTAAGGAACCTCGATCTCACCAGCGATCCAAACACATACTCCGACGCTATCATCTCATCAGGGAGATCATCGAGAGGGGTGATGTAAGGATATGCAGGACTTCGACAGACAGCAACATTGCTGATCCACTGACAAAGCCCCTTACGCAGCAGAAGCATGATAGCCATTCTAGGTCCATCGGTATTAGATACATGGATGATTGGCTTTTAGTGCAAGTGGGAGATTGTTAGTGTTGTGCCCAAAAAGCCAATCATGAGATGATTGTATTTTTGCACATTGAGTCATGATATTTTATTAAGGCATTAATCCAGCAATTATGTTTGTTGTTTTGTTTCTGCGTAACGTAATAAACATAATTGTAACCCTAGAATAATGATATTCTTAAATGTCCCTAGTCTAGTATTATTGTGGAGCGGGTTGCAATAATACATAATGACTAGCATATGTGGAGACTAATATGAGATATGTAGTCTACATATGGGTACAAGTTGGAGAACTTGTGTACTGGACCGACCCACCATGAGAACACTTCATGGATCGTTATATGAGTGTCATAAGTGATTCTCATAGTGATCATGGTATATGTAGTCCTTCGACCTAAAATCATCAAGGTTCCCTACATGTGAGTCACATACTTTGAGACCTTCCTTTGTTGCTCGTAACTGAGTGAACTTGAAGGAGGTCATTGGGTATGTCACATATCATACGGAGCGATTTGTATGATCAAGATTGGATTTGTCCCTCCTATGTAACGGGAGTGATATCTTCAGGCCCCTTGATAGAGTGAGTCTTAGAAAATGCATGGCCATGCTCCGATGAGTTGATATACGATATCAAAGTCATCAGTTTAAGTTGGTCTACTCAGTAATCAAGAAACCAAAGATTGGGCTACACGAGAGTGACACATTCCATGTCTCGTGCTTAGTCTTGATATCTTGGACAAAGGGACAATGGCATATATCGGTGATGATCATAAAGGTTTAGTTGATTCACCGACAATCTTGTCACTTGGGTAGCAATGATGTGTTGCTAGACAAATGTGATTTATGATCATTGCCAACACGGAAAGAGCCTATTGGGTCGCACACATAGAGCTATTTGGATCATTAGAATGCATGGGCTAATTATTTGGGTTATGGTTTCACTTTAATTTTGTATTAATAATGGGCCAAGGAGTTGAGCCATTATTAAGCCCGAAAGTAAATCCTAATTGGATTAGGGTTTTGAAACCCATTAGGCCTGGAAGTTGAGTCTCACTATAAATACAACTTTTAAGTGAGAAATTCGTAGGTCTCCTTGCCCTAGCCTCCCAAAAGGACAGCCGCACTCTTCTCTTGCAATTCCTTGGAGGACGCAAGCTAGCACTGCGAGCGCAAGAGAAACGCATCTACTGGGACGTTGTGGAAGCGTGGTGATCCCGAGAGGCTCGTGTCGATACCATAGAGAGCCTGAACACGTCAACTACTCAGGTTTTGTGATTCGACTCTACAGTTGAGTGAGAGATCTCAACCCAAAATTAGGTATGAAATTTTTGAACACCCGGTTTACCCCGTTTTACTTGATCCTGGAGGATTTCGGTTAAATTCCGCTGCGCTAATTGGCTCCCGAAACCCAACATGTGCAATCTTGCACTCCAAGCTTCACCATTACCTTCTCCAATCCACTGGAGCTCCAAGTTCATGATAAGTTGGCCTCCTTACCAAGAACTTTAATACTTGCCATTAATTGATTAGCTAACCAAAATCAACGCAAACCTAAAGGTTTCCATAAGCCCCAACTAGCAACTAAGATTACATAGCTCATTCTACCATCACTTAGTTGACATTATCCTACTTGAACAAGGAAATAGTACCAAAAATCAAGTAGGAACCATGAACCTTACCCAAAAAGAAAGCTTGAGCTCTTGGCCAACCTTGATACTTCAAGACCAAGCTCGAAACTTCAAATCCAAGGTCACCTAATGCTGAAACCTTCCATGCCAAACTTGATTTTTTGTTCCAAGCTTCAATCACTAGTAATTTAGCAAGGACCCAGCACCAATTCACCAAGAACACTATGAACTCGGCTTAGACTTGCAAAGATGGAGTTTGACCCGAAATCATGGCGTTAACTTGAGTGGAATCATGCATTAACAGGCAATAGGCCACATGGCCTTAATTTTGGACATAATGTCCTTCTCGGCCTCATATAAAATTGCATGGCCTAATGTAATCGTTCCATTAGTATTAGTGCCACAATTAACACTCGAAAGATCTTTCAAAATGGCCCTCAATTTTTGTTTTCCATCATAAGCCACATAGTCACTTTTCATGTGCATTTTGGACCCAAATGTTCTCGATTTTACAAATGCACCACCACTCACATTTTTAATTGAGTCCTTCATGTTTTTATTGCATTTTTCTTACATTCTTGGCTCAGGCCAAGGACTGAGGGATGGTCCTGACAACTCCTCCCTCCTTAAAGAATTTGGTGCTCTAAATTCTTCAAAAGTCTAGGATACACTTGATGGTAACTCTTGGAAATTTCCTGTTCTACTTCCCAGGTTGCCTCTTCAAGAGTGTGGTTACTCCACTAAACTTTGATCATAGAGATCCACCTTCTTCTTAGCTGATAGCCAAAGGGCTATTACCCTTGGAGATTTCCCAGATTGGCTTGGCGAGTACCACCATCAGGGAACACACATGACCAACCTCGGGAAAAAGGGAAGCCTCCATCATCCTCGGTGTGAACACCACCCTATAACCGAAGGGCCAATGTCTCCGAGATCTGATCACCTATTCGAAGACCATCTTCAGTCAAGACCTTGCCCCGACCTCAACTACCCTCGGAAAGGGCATGTACAAACATCCTCGGATGGCAAGTCCACCAACTTCGGGAGTGTATATCCCCATCCTCGATAAGGGAGAATGTCTCCTAAAGGTGCTCGATTCTGCTGAAGGACCTCTCCTAACAACAATTGGTGGTAATGTCAGGCCGAAGGAGACCTCTTGCCACTAAGGAGTTTCATACTCCGAAGGCTTCTAGTTTCCCGAAAAGGTCTTGTGGAGACATGAAAAAAAAAGTTAAGGAGCCTTTAACATAGAGACCTCACACACGCCCTTGACCTCTGGCCAGAATAGCCTACGGCCAGCTGGAGATACCTATCTCCGAAGGTACGGACCACATCTGACCGTACGCGTGTTATGATCTGAGTGGGCTGTGTCAAATGGCCTCTTCCCTACACCCTCCTATAAAAGCTTGGGAATGACCTTGGTAAGGGCAAACATAACTCTCTCTACTATTTTACTCTTCGCTCTTTGCTCCTTACTTCCCAAATACTGACTTGGGCGTCGGAGGCTCTTCCCCCGAAAACACATTCCGAGGAGCTCCTAACCCTTTTTCTTTAGAGTGTTTTAGGCACCCTCATACTGGAAGTCTCTCCTTCAGGACAACATGTCATATAATGAGGATGCCACCGGGCATCATTTGGCGCCATATGTAGGAACTCCCTCTCAGGTTACCGTTGATGAGACCCGGCGTTCTAAGGACAAAGGACTCCCGAAGTCCCAATCCGCGCCTAAAGCTCCAACAGCGACTGAACCATCTGCCGTAGAGACTTCTTTGCCTGAGGATGAACGTCCTTTGACAGTCACGATGAGCTTTCTGCACGATTTTCACTGCTCTGTTATGGCTGAGATGACACAACAGCTCGACGAAAGGTAGTCTCATCCACCTTCGGTTCAAAGGGCCTCTTCACCAGCTGCCCACTGGGAGAAAAGTCCTATGTCTACTCACCAGAGTTTGGGAAGTAGGTTCTTCCACGATGAGTCCTCCACAGAGGACGTACCCCCCAGACGATGTCGTGCTAAAGAAACGGCGTCAAAAGGCCCCCAAACCTTCTACCGGTGAAGTTCATCGCTAGATGGGAAGTCATAGTCTCCCCACCGATGAAGTTACTCCCCAAAAAGAAGACGTCGCTCTCCATTGCCAAAGGCTACCAGGCAACGAGAAGAGACCAGTACTACCACCCTCATGGAGAAGATCCTAGAGAGGCTAGAAAAAGTAGAGAGGTAGATTTCCTAGAAGCCTATCTGGTCAAGGCTGTCAGAGACCTTCACCAGAGAAGAGTCACCCTTCATCCATGCAATAGTAGAGGCACCCATGCCAAGTGACTTCCGAGTATCACGCTTGGAAACATATGATAGGCGTAGTGACCCCCAAGCCCACCTAACGAAGTATAGACATAACATGGTGTTACTTGGTGCTGATGATGCCACCATCTGCAAGTGCTTTGAAGTTACTCTCTTCGGTCCGGTGACTGTGTGACATAACTCCCTTGGCCCCGGAATGATAATGGGTTTCTAAGAGTTGTCCACCGCATTCAGTCAACAGTTTATTAGAAGCAGACTGACGGCGAAGATGCTCGTGCAGATGTTTGACATAGCGTAAAGGAATGGATAGACCATTTGCGACTATGTCAAAAGGTTGAATAGGGAAGCCCTGAGTGTGCCTAACTTTTGCCCCGAAATCCACATCCTTGCCATGATCAGGGGACTTCGGAGAGATTCACAACTCTTCTATGAGTTCTCCAAAGATCCTCTTGACACCCTTCGGGAATTCTATCAAAGGGCAGAACAATGCATGACAGCCGAAGAGTTGAGGATGGGAGGGCCGAAGTCTAATCACCATCACTCTGAAGGTTAGAGTCACCAACCTCAATATCAGACTGAGGGTGGGGGTAGACCTTGGAAGCAAAAAGGGAAGAGGCAGGTGTCGTTGACTCCCTTGAATACCACAAGGACAAACATACTGATGGCCTTGGAAAGGCAAGGGACTACCATCCAACATCCGAAGGCCATGACCTCAGAAAATAAGAAGAACATGAAGAAGTTTTGCCAGTTTCACCGAGGCCATGGGCACGACACCGAGGACTGCTTCTAGCTGAAAAAAGTACATAGAATCTCTGATTAAACAAGGCTAACTGTGGCAGTACGTGCAAATACTGTCCCCTAAAGGAAGAAAGGAAGAGGAAAGGAAAGGGGAGGACGAAGACTATGATTCCGACCGACGTCGGAACTGAAGTCCTAGGAAGCATCCACCACCTTCGGCTGGAGTAATCCAAACAATCACCACTGGGATACCCTCAGCTGAAAGGAAAAAGAAAGTCCAGGAAATCTTGATGATGGAGTTCGGAAACCTAGAGCAAGCTTGTTCAGAAATATGGGTATACCGTGAAGTTCCCTCACAATGACCCCCTCCTAATTATGGCAAGGATAGGACATCAAAAGATTGCTCATCGATGGCGGTTCCAACACCGATGTTATATTCTCCCACCTACTGCCGAACTTGGGCATCTCAAAAGGTGACCTCAAACTTGTCACCACCCCTACCTTCTTCGGTAGGTCCATCCAAACTCCCTGTCCTCGGGTGCATCGACCTACCTCTGATGTTGAAAGGAACTTCAGTTTAGGGCAAGGAAGAGCTCTATGCCTCCATAATGACAACATTTATCATCATTGATGTCCCTTCTTCATACAATGCCATCCTCGGAAGGCAGAGACAAGGGAATCTCCACATTCACCTAAATGTGAAGTTCTTAACAGTCACCTTCGGCGTGAAGGAAGGGGATGCAGAGATATTCATTGATCAAGCTGAGGTGAGGAAAGTCTTCGTGAAGGCTAGACAAAGTCCAATGAAAGTTAATGCATACACTTCAAAAGAAAAAAGCATACTCGCTGAAGAGGCAATATGAGAAGGAGTAGGTGACTTCAAAAAAATAGAAACAGAGGATGTAGAACTTGTCCCAGGGCAAAGTACCCAAGTGGGGAAATAACTGGCCGAAGGTGACAAGGAAAAGCTTGTATCTTTTTTGTTAATGAACAAAGATCTGTTTGCCTACTCTCCGAAGGACATTCCTGGGGTAAACCCTCGCATAATCCAACATAGCCTTAAAGTACGCCCAAAGGCAAAGCATGTTCGACAAAAAAAGTGAAGCCTCTCGGCACATGAGAAAAGCTTCATTAGAACCAAAGGCCAACAGTTAACAGAAGCAGGCAAAATAAGAGAGATCAAGTACCCCGAATGGCTTAGCAACATTGTTAATGCTACAAAAGAAGGGAGTGATAAACTCTAAATGTCCATCAACTTTCAAAACATAACGATTCCTGTCCTAAGGATTCATATCCTTTGCCACCAATAGATGAATTGGTGGACTCCACTGCCGAATACGGTCTTCTCAGCTTCCATGACGCCTTCAATGGATACCATCAAATTCGGATGGATCCCAAAGATGAGGAGAAAACCACCTTCATCACCAAAGTCGGGACCTACTGCTACGTTAGAATGCCCTTCGGTTTGAAGAATGCAAGGGCCACAAACCAAAGGCTGATGAGCAGGGTGTTTGACACCCAAATTGGGAGGAATATGGAAGTGTATGAAGTGTATGTCGATGATATATTAGTTAAGAGAAAACTACCTAGTAGTCATATCTTAGACTTAAAGGAAACATTCCACCGACTTCGGGAATTCAGAATCCGTCTCAACTAGTACTCAGTAAAAGTCCAACACAACACCTAGTGCCTAAAATACTATAAGAATAGTATTCACATAGTAATGTATCCATAAACCAACTTGCTTGCAAAGACATGAAAACAAGAAAAATAATATAGATACAAAATGTAGATAGATAATAAAGTAAGGTTAGCACATGTATCCAACAACAAAGCATGCGAAACACATACACCACAACACACAGCTTTAAAAGCCTAGGGCATAGCAAGCATCATATGCATTTGTTTTGGATGATTTGTTTAAAAACCAAATAGCTGTAGATGTTAATTCAAGCTTGGCCATAACTTGAATACGATCCTATGCTTTCCCATATCATTGTTTCTAGCTAGAAAACCATAATGCATAAGCACCCATAGCCCATTCAAAGAACCTTGGGTCATTTGGCTCTAAGCCATCACCTAAGGCCATTTCCTTCTAAAAAATTAGAATTTTAGAAGAAGGAATAGAGTTGGATCCCTCAACAATTGCAAGAAAATAGAAACTTGTTGCCTAACCAACTTCGGCCAAGGTAACCTCCTTAATTCTCAAAACTAATCACCTTTATCCTTGTTTGTTTTCTTTGTTTTTCTCACTCTTTCCTTGGTATGAGGTTTTAGCAATTCTAGCAATTTAATTGCCTAAATAATTAAGGTTTTACCATCTCAAGATGCTATTTATAAGTTTCTAATAAGTCTTTGGTCCTTAGGCAAAGTTTTAGGTGATAACTAGTTTTACAACTGTTGCAAGCTTTAACCCTTAAATTTCCATAGTTTAATGGCTCTATAGAATTCCAAGAGGCTACGTTTTCCTAAGCCTTTAATTTAGAGGAGGGCATTAGTCAAAAAGTAAAAGAAAGTAACAAGACCATAACCGATTAAATGCTAGTCTTTTGCTCGGCTTTGTTCCTCATTTCCCTTAGGAAATTTACAATAGCACCAACAACCTTTGTGTCATACATTTCCATGACTTAATGGCCTTAATAAATGTCCAACCAGGAAATTACCTTAGCTTTGGTCAATGTGGAGCAATACAATCGGTCATGACTTTGCCTCCGATGGCTTTTGTCTTGGTTTTGTTTAGCTTTTTGCTCATTATTTCCATTGGAAAATTATGGCACCTCTAGTAAGATTTTACCCTTATTTTCCATGATCCATTGCCTTCAAGTGGCTACCACAAAATTTCTAGTAAAATGCTTTAAACTTGGGTGAATGTTGAAGGTACAATTAGGCCTTAATTTGGTGTTTTTCCTTGTCTTTACCTCCCAATTTCTTTTGGATTTGTTCACCACCCTTGGTAGACTTTTCTGGATATATTTCCAACTTCTAAATCTCATACAAATGTTTAGAAATTTTAAGAAATTGCTCAATATTGAGC
Source organism: Aquilaria sinensis (assembly GCA_005392925.1). Taxonomy (NCBI): domain Eukaryota; kingdom Viridiplantae; phylum Streptophyta; class Magnoliopsida; order Malvales; family Thymelaeaceae; genus Aquilaria; species Aquilaria sinensis. The sequence continues at coordinate 37,380 of SMDT01000601.1, read as the reverse complement.
TCATACAGCTGGTCATAAGCCTTGGAAACTAAGGGTCGACTTTTTTTGACTTAGTGTTAATTTTTCATGCTTATTCATACCCTTTTTTGGACTTTGTTGCATGCATAATTTTCAAGTAATTTATTCACCATTTCTAGCTGCATTTGTTTTATATTCTAGCCATTGAATTGTCAAAAGAATTTGGCCATCAAAGGCTTAACAAGTTAGTTTAGCAAGCTAACCGTCATTAAGCAAAATAAGCCATATTTACGTTTCTTTCTCTTAGTTTTTCTTATTCTTTTCGTCATTGAACTTAAGTTAATATTTATGCATGATTATTGCTATAATTTCTAGCACTAATTTTTTAGAAATTTTAACTATTAAAGACCTAAAATGATTTCTTCGCTTGCTTGCAGCACAAGTTACACACATAGGCCATTTGGCACCATAATGCACTTAGTTGTACACCCTTGCTTCCTTTGACATTTTTTTCAATTTCTTTTTTTCTTCCATCCCATTTGGGCTTAATTTAACTTAGGTATTCATGTCATGGACATTTTCATGAATTTATTTCCACATTGTATACATCACATGGCCGTCCTCGGCCCTTGCCCAGGAAGCCTGTGAGAGCTGGTCTCACAGTGGATTGCAATTGGCTAGTTGTATATGTGCATGGATTAAAATCCCATGACACTAGTTGATTAACCTAGAATATGCAAGATGCATGCTCTTCATCCGTTGACTTGGTTTATTAAAACCATAAAACATTAACTTGGCCAAGTAATTTCTACAGAAAATAAGTACAAATAGCCAAAGCATACAAGATCAACATTTGTGTGAGTTTACTACAAACAACAACTCGTGAGAACATTCATACATAAAGTGTTAGTGTTGTGCCCAAAAGCCAATCATGAGATGATTGTATTTTTGCACATTAAGTCATGATATTTTATTAAGGCATTAATCCAGCAATTATGTTCGTTGTTTTGTTTCTGCGTAATGTAATAAACATAATTGTAACCCTAGAATAATGATATTCTTAAACGTCCCTGGTCTAGTATTATTGTGGAGCGGGTTGCAATAATACATAACGACTAGCATATGTGGAGACTAATATGAGATATGTAGTCTACATATGGGTACAACTTGGAGAACTTGTGTACTGGACCGACCCACCAAGAGAACACTACATGGATCGTTAGATGAGTGTCATAAGTGATTCTCATAGTGATCATGGTATATGTAGTCCTTCGACCTAAGATCATCAAGGTTCCCTACATGTGAGTCACATACTTTGATACTTTCCTTTGTTGCTCGTAACTGAGTGAACTTGAAGGAGGTCATTGGGTATGCCACATATCATGTGGAGGGATTTGTATGATCAAGATGGGATTTGTCCCTCCTATGTAACGGGAGTGATATCTTCGGGCCCCTTGATAGAGTAAGACTTAGAAAAATGCATGGCCATGCTCGGATGAGTTGATATACGATATCAATGTCATCAGTTTAAGTTGGTCTGCTCAGTAATCAAGAAACCAAAGATTGGGCTATACAAGAGTGACACATTCCATGTCTCGTGCTTAGTCTTGATATCTTGGACAAAGGGACAATGGCATATATCGGGGATGATCATAAAGGTTTAGTCGAATCATCAACAATCTTGTCACTTGGGTAGCAATGATGTGTTGCTAGACACCACTCATTGCTTATGATCATAAATGTGATTTATGATCATTGCCAACATGGTAAGAGCCCATTGGGTCACCCACATAGAGCTATTTGGATCATTAGAGTGCATGGGCTAATAATTTGGGTTTTGGGTTCACAATAATTTCGTATTAATAATGGGCCCAATAGTTGAGCCATTATTAAGCCCGAAATTAAATCCTAATTGGATTAGGGCTTTGAAACCCATTAGGCCTGGAAGTTGAGTCTCACTATAAATACAACTTCTAGTGAGAAATTCGTAGGTTTCCTTGCCCTAGCCTTCAAAAAAGGACAGCCTCAAACTAGTCCTCTTCACGGGGTATCACTCGATGCCTAGCGAGTTCTGGCCACTAACTCGCTCCTAGTAAGCCATAGCTTACTAATGCAATCATGTAGCCTTCCCATAGTCGTTGTGCAGGGGAATTATGGTGGAAATTTGTAGACTAGGTCATAAGATCTCCGTGTAGACTAAATGAACAAGGTTTCACCCTGCAACATCATGGCTATGGCACGGCTAGGTCGCCAAGGGTTCTAAACCTTTCACCTGAGCTAATGGTACATAGTTATGCTCATTTGCAACCTAGTTTCCCAGCTTGTTGCACAAGCAACAATGAAACCTCATCAAAATCAAGGAAACTCTTACATCTTGAAAGACTTTTGGAAGTCTCGGAGTACCCCCAGAATCCTTCAACCCCATAGTACCCTAAGAACCCCATTGGGTCTCACTCAATCATCCTAGCAAAATGTGAAATTTCTGCCATTTTTGCCTGTGGCTATTCGTCGCCACAGTTGGTAACGTTCTGCCACATTTTTCCTGAATTGGCGACGCATCACCAATTGTGGCGACGTGTCACCATAGTTGGTAACGCTTGGCCAATTTTTTCCCTGGATTGGCGACGCGTCGTGGGCCTCGACCTGTAATTGGCGACGCGTCGCCAATCTGGGTTTCTGCAGAATTTGGCGCATTTTGCTGCTATGAACTTTGGACACTTGGCAAACATAGTAAACATGCTTGGAAAGCCTCCAAATTTCACACACTCATACACCATGTTGCATTGAACATAACCAACTATCACAAGCCAATCTATGATGTCTCGTAACATCATTCCAATCCTCCCAAATCTCCTAGTCCGCCACAATTCAACCAAAACCTTTAACTAATGCTATTGCTAGAATCACTCAATTCCTTCAAGCAAACTCAAGCCAATAGCATTAATTGAACTTGAAAACATAACTCCCTTACCTCAACTCCAAGTAACAAGCAAGAATCAAACTCTTTTCCAATCAACTAAGTCCAACAAAGTGCTACCTAGGTTCCAATAAAAAACATAAGCACTAAACATCAAAATCTTGCCTTCTAATCAAAACCCAAGCTCCAAACTAATCAATTAACATGAATTCAATCAAGAACACATTGGTTACCTCATTCTAAAAATAGGGGATGGGAGAAAACACTCTTCCAAGCTCCAAAATCATGGTTTAATGCTTAAAGTGAGCTCCTCCTAGCTTATATACCCTTGATAGCTCTTCTTGGCACCAAGAAACTTGGATTGTGAGGTGAATTTAAGGGAGAAATGAGAATGGGGAGGATGAACACGAAAATTGTGGCAACCACCCTCAGTTTCCCCTTCTTAAACCCACTTAACACACAAGCCATCAAAGTATTAAGCTTGTTACAAATAAACCCCCATCTTTTGGTAACTTAGTCATTCTTGATTAAATTCTTGTTTATTCTTCAAGTTTGAGTTAAGGTTTAAAGTTAAGTTATAAAAACTCATTTTAAAACACTAGGGACTCATCCCAGCTCTTCAGGATGCAAAATTACCATTTTGCCCCTGAACCTTATTCAGTGCCTTATCCTTCTCGGAACTTAGTGAACTTTGCTAAACTTATCTATTCTTGCTATGTAAACTTGAAATTAGGTTCCAAACTTAATTTCAAACACTTTACCTTCCTCGGGAGTGCTTGCTACTAGGAGGTCCATAACATTCTCCCCTTTTTCTTGAATTTGGTCCCTAAAATTCCATTGCAACTCTGGAAAAACACTAGGAAACCTTTTAAGCATATCCTGCTCCGTCTCCCAGGTAGCTTCCTCCTCACTATGGTTAGACCAAAGGATCTTAACCGTCGGAATCCACTTAGTCCGAAGTTTCTTGACTTGCCTATCAAGTTTCTGAATAGGTTTTTCCTCGTAGGTCAAGTCTTCCTGAATGGGTATCACTGAAGGATTAACTACCTGCCCTGGTTCCATTGTGCATTTTCTGAGTAGACTAACGTGAAACACGTTATGCACTTGGGATAGGTTAGGTGGTAATGCTAACCGATAAGCAACTTTCCCTACCTTCTCCAACACTTCATAAGGTCCAATATACCTAGGAGCTAACTTGCCCCTTTGCCCAAAATGGCTAACTCCTTTCATGGGCGACACTTTCAGAAGTACTTTGTCCCCAACTTCAAAACTCAAGTCTCTTCTTCTCAAATTCGCATACTTGGTCTGCCTGTCATTGGCTGTCTTAATCCGCTGCTGGATTAACTTAATCTTAGCTGTAGTGTCAGCTATGATTTCAGGTCCAATAACTACCTTGTCTGCAGGATCTGCCCAACAATGAGGTGTCATACATCGCCTCCCATACAAAGCCTCATATGGTGCCATTCCAATAACAGTTTGATGACTGTTATTATAAGCAAACTCGATCAGTGGTAAATGCTGATCCCAATCACCTTTGAAATCAATAGCACACATCCGTAACATATCCTCCAAAGTCTGAATCACTCTCTCAGATTGCCCATCAGTCTGAGGATGAAAAGCAGTACTAAGACTAACCTTGCTCCCTAATGCTTCTTGAAAAGCATTCCAAAATCGTGATGTGAACCGAGGATCTCTATCAGATATAATCTGATCCGGTATCCCATGGAGTCTCACAATCTCCTTGAGATACAACTGAGCCAACTTCTCCAATGTATAAGAAATCTTGATAGGTATGAAGTGTGCCGACTTCGTCAGTCTATCAACCACTACCCATATAGCATCATGCTGACTCCGGGTATTCGGTAACCCCACTAGGAAATCCATAGTAACGGATCCCCATTTCCTCACTGGCAGAGGTAAACTCTGAAGTGTGCCTGCTGGTTTCTGATGTTCAGCTTTAACCATCTGACATGTCAAACACTTTGCCACATGTCCTCCTACATCCCTTTTCAATCCTGGCCACCAAAAATGTGTCTTCAGATCTTGATACATCTTACTAACACCAGGGTGGATATTCAAAGTACTACTATGTGCCTCCTGTAGGACTTGCTGCCTAAGTCCATCCACATTCGGTACATAGAGACGATCTCCATAATGTAGTATTCCATCCTTGTATCTGAATTCCTTCCTCATAGTGCCAAGTTTTGCTTCTCCTGAAATTTTCTTCAACAATGGATCTTTCATCTGAGCTTCTTTAACTCTGACTAACCAAGCTGACTGCACTTCCAAAACGTAGACTAGGGATTTTTCTCGACTTTGCCATAATTCATGCAAAGCTAAGAAACAGTCCCTCAATACTCCTTCAGAGGAGTTCGTAGCCTGATCCTTAGATAGGATCACTCCCGTGTACTTCCGGCTCAACGCATCTGCTACCACATTTCCCTTACCAGCACAGTACTCAATCGAACAATCATAATCTTTTATGTATTCAATCCATCGCCGCTGCCTCATGTTCAGATCCTTCTGGGTAAACAAATACTTCAAACTCTTGTGATCGGTGAAGATTCTGAATGACCTCCCCATCAAATAATGCCTCCACAACTTGAGTGCAAAAATTACTGCTGCTAGCTCAAGATCATGAACAGGATAGTTCAATTCATTAGGCCTCAGCTGTCTTGAACCATAAGCAATCACCTGACTGTCCTGCATCAATACACATCCCAAACCAGAACCAGATGCATCAGTATACACTGTAAAAGCTCTGTTTGGGTCTGGCAAAACAAGTATAGGTACACTGGTCAATCTTTCCTTTAATTTCATAAGCTTCTTCACACTTCGCTATCCACTCAAACTTCTGAGTCTTCTTGGTCAAGGCCGCTAACGGTGTAGCTATCACAGAGAATTTCTCTATGAAACGCCTAGAATAGCCTGCCAAGCCCAAGAAACTCCTGACCTCTGTAACTGTAATTGGTCTCTTCCACTCAACTACTGCCTGAACCTTTTCAGGATCAACAGACAAACCCTAAGCACTAATGATGTGCCCCAAAAACTGAATCCTCTCGGACCAAAACTCACACTTAGACAACTTTGCATAGCTGATTATCCTTCAGCACTTGCAAAACTGTTCTAAGGTGCTTTTCGTGTTCTGATGTACACTGTGAATATACCAAAATGTTATCAATGAAAACTTCAACAAACTGATCCATAAATGGTTTAAAGATCCGATTCATGTCTTCCACAAATACTGCTGGAGCATTCATCACACCAAAAGGTATAACTGTATATTCATAATGTCCATACCTCATCCTGAAAGTAGTTTTCGGGATATCTTCCTCCTTACCTCTGATCTGAAAATGCCCAGACTGAAGATCAATTCTAGAAAACACCTTTGCTCCCTTGAGCCTATCAAATATATCTTCAATTCTAGGAAGCAGATACTTATTCTTGATTGTCAATGCATTCAACTTTCTATAGTCGATGTACAATCTAAAAGTTTGACCCTTCTTCTTCACAAACAAAACCGGAGCCCCACACGGTGATACACTAGGCCTTATAAAGCCTTTCTCTAGCAACTCCTCCAACTGCTTCTTTAACTCATCCATCCCAGGAGCTGACATTCTAGAAGGTGGTATTGAAATAGGTTAAACTCTAGGCTGAAGATGGATTGCAAACTTAGTATCGCTCTTAGGTGGTAACCCAGGTAACTCTACTGTAAACACTTTAGGAAATGGATTGGCTACTGGAATCTTTTCAAGTTCCTCCTCTATGGCCACCCCATTCAATGAATAACACTCTTCTTCACCAACTATGGGGATGGCATCCATAACTCTAAGGTGTAAACTCTTAGCACTAGATGCCAATCCTCATGTGCAAGTCACTCTAGCTCCCTGAGCATCAGTAATGTTGACTGACTGATTCGCATAGTCAATTTGTGCCTTATGCTTACTTAGCCAATCCATTCCCAACACTAGGTCATAAGACCTCAACTCTATCACCCACAACTCACAACAGAAACCATGGTTGCCTAACTGCAAGGGATACCTAGTAACCACTTCATTGGTCACAATAAAACCCCTCCCTGCAGTTCTGATGAGTCTCAACTCACCCGAGATTTCTTGCTGAAATTTAAACTTATCTACCAAGGTAGAAGATATCACTGAAAGAGTAGCTCCTGTATCAAAAAGCACTTTAACACTACCATTCTAAAAAGTAAAATTACCTCAAACGGTGGCCGGTTATCTAGTCACCTGACTCGCCAGCATAAAAACCCTTGGCTTAATTACTGCTACGGCTACACTAGGCTGATTCCTTATAGCAAGGGGTACAGGGGGCAAAGTTTAGGGCGGACCTGGCAAAGGTCGAGGAGCCCTTGCGCATTCCCTCGCCCAATGTCCTCTCTGACCACAAATATTGCAAGTGTCAGTTCCCAAGGTGCGTGGTCTCATGACATGAAACCGCCTACACCTAGGATAAGGACCAAACCTTCTTCTCTTAGATGGACCTTGGTTTTCCACCATTGGTCGCTTCCCAGCACTTTTTCCTAGGTTGGCTAGTCCAACCTCCACCTTTTTGCTAGGTGTTCTGGAATCCTCAAATTCACTTTCTAAGGCTAGTGCCTTTTGAACCACTTGGTGATAGCTCCTGATATCCACTGTCGCCATATACCTCCGAAGCATGAGTTTCAAACCTTGGAAGAACTTTTTATCTTTCAACTCATCATTGCCAATCATGTAAGGAGCATACCGAATAAGAGAATTATAGCACTGCTCATACTCCCACACAGACATTTCTCCTTGTAGCAAATTCTCAAACTGAATCCTCCTTTGATCCTGTGCAACTTCACTGATAAACTCCTGTCTGAACTTTTTCTCGAAGTTTGACCACTTGAGCACCTTTTTCTTGTAGTTTGGGTGGGTACCATTGCTTTCCCTCAGCATCACCATTACATCATCCTGCCATAAACTAGCCCTTCCTCTCAGAAAGAAAGGTACTATAGTCATCTTCTGCTCTGACTCATAACCACCACAAGTGAAAAGTCTATTCATTCTAGACAACCAAACCTCTGCTCTGTCGAGATCGCAAGTCCCATCAAAGGTCGGTGGATCAACAGTCTTAAATTTCTCCAACAATCTCAATTGATGTGGAGTGTCTCCCCTCCTTGGAGCCTCCATCACCTTTGGCTCCTCTTCCTCCTCATGAACATGATTTCTACGTTCATGAGCCCTAGGCACTTGCTGTTTCTCAGCCTTCTTCCCCTGATCCTGATGTGGGTCATTTTCCTCCTGGACAACATCTTTGTCATCCAAGTCTCTGAACATCTCAGTTATAATGGTGTTCATACCCTGCGCCACTTGGGCCATCGTCTGAGTCAACCCCTGTAGTACCCTGGATATCTCATCCAGCCTTGCCACAACTGGGTCACTTGAACCCTCACCAGGTTCCCTAGTTCCCCTTGAAGCTCTTGACCTAGTGTCAACCATAGCAACCTGCAACCAAAGCTAGACAACATTCCCCAGATGTTGGTCAGTACTAACTTCCTAGCACTTGGACATTCCAAACTAGATCTCTGTATTAGCCTCCAATATCTATGAAATAAGCTCTAAGCTCTGATACCAAAAACTGACACGGTCGTCCTTGGTCCCTGCCCAAGAAGTATGTGAGAGCTGGTCTCATAGTGGATTACAATTGGCTAGCTGTATATGTGCGCGGATTAAAATCCCATGACACTAGTTGATTAACCTAGAATATGCAAGATGCATGCTCTTCATGCTTTGAGTTAGATTATTAAAACCAAAAAACATTAACTTGGCCAAGTAATTTCTACAGAAAATAAGTACAAATAGCCAAAGCATACAAAATCAACATTTGTGTGAGTTTATTACACATAACAACTCGTGAGAACATTCATACATAAAGTAGCTAATGCCCTCACCCAAGAGCAATCCTAGAGTCTAGGACTCCTCAAAACATAGACTATGGAGGCAACTAGAGTACTGTATAAACACAAGCCTCAACTGAGATCTTTTTGACTTAATTCCCACCTTGGATACACGTCCTAGTGGCGAGTCTCAAAAGCTTTGTCCAGGTGTTACTAGGCTCTGCAGCCAAAGGAAGACTTGAGTTAGTACTGTTACTTAACCAACAGGTACCTATGTAGACTAGAATCATAGAGATTCTAAAGTGCCATACCTTTACAAAAGCTACTATTGCGATAACCCTCAGCAGTTACCCGGCCCAACAACTTTAGTCTCTGCACAACATAACTAGGGAGTGAGAATTCAACATTCTCAGTAAGGGGTCTTCGATGTACCTGCAAGAAAATTACTAGGACTTTACATATGATAACATATGTAACTTGCTGCGAGCTCACACAGCATGAGGGTCTGATATATGTACATATAACTAGGCCTTTAAGACCTTTTCTCAAACTAGTCCTCCTCATGGGGAATCACTCCGTGCCTAGCGAGTTCTGGCCACTAACTCGCTCCTAGTAAGCCGTAGCTTACTGATGCAATCATGTAGCCTTCCCTTAGTTGTTGTGCAGGGGAATTATGATCGAATTTTGTAGACTAGGCCATAAGACCTCCTTGTAGACTAGATGAACAAGGTTTCACCTTGCAACCTCATGGCTATAGCACGGCTAGGTCGCCAAGGGTTCTAAACTTTTCACCTGAGCTAGTGGTACTTAGTTATGTTCATTTGCAACCTAGTTTCCTTGCTTGTTGCACAAGCAACCATGAAACCTTATAAAACTCGAGGAAACTCTTCCCTCTTGTGGGACTTCTGGAAGTCTCGGAGTACCCCTGGAATCCTTAAAGCCCAAGGTACTTTAAGAACCAGCTTAGGTCTCACCTCAATCATCTTAGCAAAATGCTCTTTTTATTTTCTTTTTCTTTTTTTTTCTTTCCCCCTCTTCTCCTCCCTCCTTCTTTCTTTTTTTCCTCCCCCCCTCCTTCCCTTTTCCCACTTCCCCTTTTCTTTCTCTTTCCCCCCCCCCCCCCTCCTTTTCCCTCCCCCCCCCCCCCCCCCCCCCCCCACTGAAATTTCTGTCATTTTTGCCTATGGTGATTCATCACCACAGTTGGTAACATTCTACCACATATTTCCTGAATTGGCGACGTGTCGCCATAGTTGGTAATGCTCTGCCAATTTTTCCCCTCGATTAGTGACGCGTCATGGACACTTACCTATAATTGGTGATGCATCGCCAATCTATGTTTCTACAGAATTTGGCGCATTTTGCTACTATGAACTTTGGGCACTTAGCAAACATAGTAAACATGCTTGGAAAGCCTCCAAATTTCACACACTCATAGACCATGTTGCATAGAACATAACCAACTATCACAAGCCAATCTATGATGTCTCGTAACATTAATCCAATCCTCCCAAATCTCCTAGTCCACCATAATTCAACCAAAACCTTTAACTAATGCTATTGCTAGAATCACTCAATTCCTTCAAGCAAACTTAAGCCAATAGCATTAATTGAACATGGAAACATGACTCCCTTACCTCAACTCCAAGTAACAAGCAAGAATCAAACTCTTTTCCAATCCACTAAGCTCAACAAAGTGTTACCTAAGTTCGAAGCAAAAACATAAGCACTAAGCATCAAAATCTTGCTTCCTAACCAAAACCCGAGCTCCAAACTAACCAATTAACATGAATTCAATCAAGAACACAATGCTTACCACGTACTAAAAATAGGGGATGGGAGAAAACACATTTCCAAGCTCCAAAACCATGCTTTAATGCTTGAAATGAGCTCCTCCTAGCTTATATATCTTGATAGCTTCTTGTTCCACCAAGAAAACCTTGATTCCAAGGAGAATTTGAGAGCAAAATGAGGGAGGGAAGAATTTGAGAGCAAAATGAGGGTGGGAAAGTTGAAAACGTGGTTGTGGTAGCCATCCTCACTTTCCCCTTCTTAAACCCTCACTTAACACACAAGCCATCAAAGTATTAAGCTTGTTACAAATAAACCTCCATCTTTTGGTAAATTAGTCATTCTTGATTAAATTCTTGTTTATTCTTCAAATTTGAGTTAAGGTTGAAAGTTAAGTTATAAAAACTCATTTTAAAACACTAGGGACTCATCCCGGCTCTTCAGGATGCAAAATTACCATTTTGCCCCTGAACCTCATTTAGTGCCTTATCCTTCTCGGAACTTAGTGAACTTTGCTAAACTTATCTATTCTTGCTATGTAAACTTGAAATTAGGTTCCAAACTTAATTTTGAACACTTTACCTTCATTGGGAGTGCTTGCTACTAGGAGGTCCATAACAATACATATATGCCTGTGACATAGTGTACACGCACATACACACTAATACTTGTTGCATGAATTTTCTAAGACCCAATTAAATCTTCTCAATAGGCACTATCACTAATCACTATTCTTTCTTATTTTAATGAATTTATATTCATGAGCTACACAACCCTCAGTTGATGCCATTTATAGGTGTGACATTCCTCCCTTCTTAAGAAATTTCGTCCTCCAAATTTTTATACAACATAGGAAATAACTCTGGGTAATTCTTAAGCATTCCAGATTTAATTTCCCATGTTGCTTCATATTTTTTGTGATGAGTCCATTGGACCTTTATTGGCTCCTCTTCATAAGCAAGGTTAGGGGCTACTACAATGTTAGAAGTCGGTACTATTTGACTTGGGTTAGATAAGTATCTTTTCAGCATACTTACATGAAATGTATCATGTATATGCCTTAATTTTAGGGGCAGGTCTAGCTTATAAGCTACATTACCAATTTTTGCAATCACTTGAAAAGGTCCAACATATCTGGGTGCTAATTTGCCCTTTTTTTTTAATCTCACAACCCCTTTCATTGGAGAGACTTTTAGCCATACATAATCCCCAACTTGGAACTCCACATCTCTTCTCTTTTTTAGATTTGCATATGATTCTTCTTTATTGTTGGCAGCCTTAATCCTTTGTTGGACCATGTTGGTCTTTTTAGTAGTTTCAAGAATTAGGTTTGGCCCTAATTCAATTTTGTCTTTTGGCTTGCCAACAATGGGAAGTAATGCATTTTTTTTCAATATAACATCTCATAAGGTGCCATTTTAATCAAGTGTGATAATTATTGTTATAGTAGAATTCTATCAAAGGTAGGAGTTGATCCGATTCTCCTTTGAAATCTAAAGCACAATACTTTAACATATCCTCAACGACATGTTTTATTCTTTTAGTTTGTACATTTTTTTTAGGAGGATATGCTGACTTAATTTCAGCTAAGGGCCCTATGCTTTGTGCACTACTTTCCAAAATTTAGAGACGAACCTTAGGTCTCTATCTGAAACTTTGTCATCTAGAATGCCATGTAGCCTGACCATTTCTTTTATGTGTAGTTCTCCTAGTCTATCCAATGGATCTACGAAGTTAATAGGCAAAAAATGGGTATACTGGGTATGTCTATCCACCTTACCCAAATAGTGTCATGTTTCCTTCTGGTCATTGCATGCCTCCTGTTTTCTGATGTTCTACTTTCGCTTGTTAGCACATTAAACATTTGGACACAAATACTCCAATCTCTTGCTTCATATTTGGCCACGAAAAATGTTCTATCAAATTCTTATATATTTTCTATTTTCTAGGATCTATGCTAATTTTGCTACAATAAGCCTCAATCATAATTTGTTCTCTTAATCTATACCTCTGGGCACATAAATCCTATTTCAGAAATTCAACAATTCTTGCCTATAAGAGAATCCCTAGAATAGTTTTCCATGTTTTTGGCTAGATATTCTTGCAAGTTCCTCATCTTGTTGTTGTGTCCTTAATATTTATTCCTTCCAAGTTCGTTTAATGGTCACCACAACTATTTGAGCTTTTTCCCATTCTAACCCTTTTTTTGCCAACCAACTTAAGTTATTCAACTGCTTCATGTTTGCTTCTCTTTTAACTCTTAGTATGCTAGTATACTTGCTACTCAAGGCATCAACCATTACATTGGCCTTGCCTTCTGTGTAATCAATAGTACAGCCAAAATCCTTGAGATACTCTAGCCACCTTTTCTATCTCATACTCAAGCCTTTCTAAGTAATGACATACTTTAGGCTCTTATAATTAGTAAAGACCTGGAATTTATTTCCCAGCAAATAATGCCTTCATCATTTTATGGGAAAGACCACAGCAACAAACAATAGATCATGAACAAGATAGTTATTTTCATGTGGTCTTAGCTACCTAGAACCATAACCAATGGTCTGCTTGCCCTACATTAGCACACATCCTAACCTTACTATGGATGCATCTACATAAACTTTAAAAGATTTAGCAAGGTTGGGTAGTATCAAGATAGGGGTTAAAGTGAGCTTGTTTTTAAGATCCTGAAAACCTTGCTCACACTCTTTTGACCATTGAAATTTTTTATCATTTCTGGTTAATTATGTCAAAGGAGCTATTATTGACAAAAATTTTGATACAAACCTTCTATAATAGCCTACTTGATGTCCGTCTATCGCTCAGCCGGCAGATTTGACAGGATGACCACGTGTGGACGGACCAGCACATGGTAGTATTATCACCTTTCAGTTAGAGGGCGGCACGGAGCCTTGAACCCTCGACCTTAGGCTTTACACTCCCCCAGGGGGAGTCGCGTCTAACCACCAGGCTAAGTGTAAAGCCTAAGGTCGAGGGTTTAAGGCTCCGTGCGGCCCTCTGACTGAACGGTGATAATACTACCACGTGCTGGTCCGCCCACACGTGGTCGTCCTGTCAAATCTGCCGGCTGAGCGATAGACAGACATCAAAATGCGTGTTTTGATGGCGGAGGGTTAGGCATCTACTGACCTGGGAGGACCCCAGGTAGTATTGTCCCTTGTGGCACATTAATGGGCGGAGCGGATCCTTGAACCCAAGACCTCAGGGATTTACAGATGATGCCTTTCAGCATCTTCTTCGTGTGTCATGGTGAAGGCGGCAGGGGCTTATGGAAATGGAGAGAGATCCGGGATGAACGTACTCTGAGAAGATCACCTGAAAAGTCACAAGAAGCAAGGGTTAGGACGTCCCCGGAGTGTTTTTCCGGGGAGGAGCCTCCGATGCCCAAGTGAATATTTTGGAGGTAATGAGATGATCAAGAGTAAAGAAGTATCTTATCTCAATTAAAAGTCCTCTCCCCTTCCTCTAGAATAATTACCAAGTATTTGTAGAGGGGTGAATAGCAATAGTCCTTCTCAGATGGCCAGCCCAGATCATGACACGTGTTCGGTGGAATGCGTTCCATGTCTTTTGGGCAATAGAGGACCCATAGTCAGCATGGCCTGCCAGTCTAGGGCTCTGGGTAACCCGAGAGTGGCGTGCTAGAGTATCCCTGCAGGCGTGTCAGGACGTGACTGGGGGCGGATTATCGGGGATATGTCAGAGGCTCCTTAAATGCTTATGTCGTACTCCCGAGGCCCCTTTTTGGTAGAGGAGACCTCTTCGGAGAACTTGTCTTCCGAGGTCGCTTTTGGTATCGCAGGAGTATATTTCCCGAAGGTGACCTTTCTCGGAGACACCCCCACTTCCGAGGATGGCTTACTCGTCCCCCCGAGGTTGGCATTGTCGTTTCCTGGAATGGAGAAATGCCGAGGCTGGATTTCGGGGAGGTCGAACATCCTTCCTTCCATGGTGGGTGATTTCTCTTCCGAGGTTGGTGCTTTGTCCGAACCCGTGCCTTCGGGGGTGATCGGCACCTTGGCTATCACATGCCCCCTCCCGGGAAGTCGAAGCGGAGACTTCGGCTTTATGCTTTTGGGAAGGCTTCCTTCCAAACTCGTAGCCCAAGAAGTACCCTTCATCCTAGTTCTTTCTGCGACCTCAAGGCACGTGCAGCTTTTGCTTTTGCTTTCTTCTGCTGCAGGTTCGTGAACCGTCATATCCTTTGGTCAAACATGTCAGTTATGGATAAGCGGGCCTGGGTTTTCGCGATGTCAGAGGGGCGTGCCCTAGTTCTTCGCGTTGGATGACACGTGGCCGCTAGTGGATGGCGGGATAGTTATGCCGGTCACACTAATTGCGTCTCTTCGCCTTTGAGGAGTAATAATGAGTCTGTTGCGCTTCCGAGGGATAATAATGACGATGTTTCGCTTACCCTCTTCGGTCTATATAAGTGCTTTTCGCCTCATTTTTTGCCTCATTCTTTGCTTTTGCTCTCCTCTGCTCTAGAGCCTTTTCTTGCCTTTCTCCTTCTTTCCAGCGGCGGTTTCTGCGGCGGAGCGATTTTCGGCAATTTTCATGGCGGCGTTTCAATTTTTCGGCAAAATCTTTGGTGGGTGCTCCCTTCTGTAATTCTTTTCTCTTCTCTCTTTCGAGGTCATTTTTCCGAGGTCCCTTTGTTTCCTTACCCTTTCCGGAGTCGTCCTTTTTCTTCTGTAAAAAATGTCAGATCCGACCCCGTTGAATCCGACCCCGTTGCTAACTGTCCGACCTCTCCCTGAGAGCTTTCTTCCTCTCGAATCTCATCCTTGTACTACCACCCCGGAGAAGGTGAGGAAGTGGATGGCCAAGTATTACCTTCCTTCTTATCTCATCCCGAGGTTGCCCATCCCGGGCACCTACGGCTTTATGTCAGATTCGCATGAGGTTACCGTTTACCGAGCTCAGTTGAAAGCCGGTCTTCGGTACCCTCCTCACCGCGTAATCTGTGAATTTTTCAATTTCCACGGGATCGCCGTGAACCAACTTCCCCCAAATTCTTACTCCTACTTCAACTCTTTTCTCTGCATGTGTGGGGTGTTTAAGATAAAGCCCCACTTTCTTTTCTTCATGCAGTACTACAAACTCCACCCGGTCCCGAAGGGCGGCTTTTATTTCCTGCTTCCCCGAGGGTCCGGGAGCAAAAAGTTTACCTTCACCTTCGACAACAAGGACAGCTGGCGGGGGTGGCAGAAGAAGTTTTTCTTCCTGCCGGTCCCCGAGCTATGGCACCATGTGCCCACCAGATGGGCTTCGGGGACCCTGAAGATGGACGTCGTTGACCCCCGGAGACTCCTGACTCGGGAGCTGGTTGGCGAGTTCGATCAATTTGATAGGCTCATTCGGGCCGTGGCAGACTGGGACCCCGAGGTCCCTCTGCGTTCACTTTACCCTTTTCCCATCAAGTGGGACCTTATGACCGAGGAGGTTCTTCGGGAAATAGGAGTGGTGGACGCGCACAAGAGTGACTTCGGTCTGCCCGTGCCCGTTCTTCCGGGGAAGAAGGCCTGGATAGTCATGCTCCTTCGGGGGGAGATCACTTATGAGTATTTTTCCGAGAGTAAGTCTCTTTCCTGGCTTTGATACCTTTTTTCCTTTTGGACTTACGCTGATACTTTTCCTTTTGCAGAGATGGGCGATCAATCTGCTGATTTTTACAAGTCGCTCTTCCTCGGGCAGGCCGAAAGGGGGGAGCAGACGCGCAAGAAGGCGCCTGCTAAGAGGAAGAAGACGAGCAGCAGCGGGCCTTCTACGGCCAAGAAGACTAAGGCTGTTACTCCTCCCTCTCCCGAAGTCGTTGTGGAGGTGCAGGATCAATCTCCTGCTCTTCCTTCAACGCGGCAGACCTTCCTTCGGACTCTGCCCTTCTTGGGGCAATACCGAGCCCCATTCTACCCGCCGAGCCTTCTTCTGAGCAAAGATCCGCTCAGGAACTTGAAGAGAGCAGAAGAAGGAAGGGGAAGAACATTCCCGGTGAAGTCCGGGAGGGCGAGTCTGAAGACGACGTCGCCGAAGTTCTACCAGGTTGGTTCCTTAGCCATTCTCCTGCAAACCTTAGTATTTTTCGTATCTACGATTTTTTGGATGAATGGCTAAGGGATGACATACTGACGGAACTTCGTCATAAACTTGCAGAGGATATGCTTGTGGCACCCTGGATGGATGCTCACCCCCGGCAAAGGGCTCTTCGGGACAAACGGATCCCTCATGGCAAGGTGCCGATGGAGCCCTTCTGGACGTTCACAGAGGACATCAATTTGTTCTCTGAGGATAGCCAGCTGATGGCTCCTCAAATGGCGACGGGGGTGATGACAAGCGCCACCTTTCAGTCGCTCGTTAACGAATGTCCCAACGAGGAGATCCTCGCGGCAAGGATGACCGAGCACGCCGCCCAGGTAGTTTTCTCCTCTTTGTTTACTTAGAGATTTTTCTTCTAAGCTTTCATCATTCTTTTGATACTCATTCGGGGCCTCCTTTTTTGCAGCTTTTGGCATACAGCGGGTATTTCTGCACTTGGGCGTCGAAGCAAACAGAGGCCCGTTCTCGGTCCGAAGATTCTTTGAGCAAAATGAAGGAGTTTTGCGCCAGGCACGTCCTCAAATATGACGAGCTCAAGATTGTGAAGGAGGACATTGTGAATCTTCGGGCCGAGCTCGCGACGAGCAAGCAGGAACTTCTCCTAGATTTCACTGCCAAGGTTGAAGACCTCGGCTCAAAATGTGCCCTTCTCTCTTCAGAGAACGAGGCTCTTCGGAAGGCGAACGCTGAAGATGGTAAGAGCCTAGCGGAGGCGCTTGCTTTGAACGCCGACCTCGATGCCCAGGTTAAATCTCTGAAGAAGGGGGCTAAGAGCAAGAAGAAGAAGAAGCTAGAGGAGAAGATTGCCAAGCTTACGACCAAACTGGATGCTCTTAGTGCCGAAAAGGACAAGTCTGAGCGAATGGCGAAGGTGGCTTTCCAAGACGGCTTCTGCTTGGCGCGCCACCAAGTCCTTGCTCGGCACTCTGAGCTCGACCTTTCCTACCTGTCCGCTCTGGATTTTCCTGAGGGGCCCCAGGAGGTATGGTCAAAGCCAGATTTTCTCAATCTTCCTCCAGCTAAGCCGGTGCCTCCGACTGAGCCTAATGATGATGACGATGATGATGATGAGACATCGGATGTCCCTGCTCAGCAATAGGCTTCTCCTTACTTTCTTGTACTCCTGCTTGCTTGTATATCTTTGCCTTAGAATTTTTTAATGAAGATTCTTTCTCCAATCTCCATTCATTCTTCCGAATAGGATTTTTCAGAAGTAATTCTAAGCACGCACTTTCGGCGAATTTGTCCGTACTTACTTCTTCGGGAAGAGTAGTTTTAGACTTTTTCCGAACTCCGCCGAGTTTATACTCCATCCAGGAGTTAGTTCCGAAAGGAAAACCATTAAGGAACTAATTTTTCAATCTCGCGACAACATCCGGCTTGTGTCTTTATTGACGACTGCGGGGAAGAGTAACTACAATCTTTCTGAAAAAAGTTCTAAGTGTAGAATTTCTTTAGGGCATCCGAATGCCAGGTATTTTTCAGTTCTCCCCCTTCGGTGTCGCCGAGCTTGTATACTCCCTTTTCGGACCTCGTCCATCCTAATTTGGCTGAAGTACCCCGTGGGACGGTTTTCGGGGTTCGCCCTTTCGCCCGGTGCCCTTGCCCGGGATACCCTATGAGCGTTTGTCTCATGGTGCGGGGAAGAGTAACTACAATCTTTCTAATTGTAATTGGCTAGCTGAGTATGTGTGCGGATTAAATCCGATGCTACTGGTTGATTAACCTAGAAATGCAACATGCATGTTCTTATGCTTTGACTTGGTTTATTAAAACCATAAAACATTAAACAAGAACTCGGCCGAGTAATTTCTGCACAAATATACACAAACTGCCAAAGCATATCAAAATCAACATTTGTGTGAGTTAACTACACATAAACAACTCGTGAAAGCATTCATACAATGAAGTAACTAATGCTCCCACCCAAGAACAATCCTGAGTCAAGGATCTTTATAACATAGATTATGGAGGCAAAAGAAAGTACTGTATCAAAATACAAGACTTTGCTGAGATCTCTTTACCCTAGCTCCCACTTTGGACACCCGTCCCAGTGGCGAGTCTCACAAATCCTCTGCCAAGTGCTACTAGGCTCTACAGCCAAAGGAAGAAACAAGTTAGTACTGCTACCTGACCAACAAACCAACTGAGCACTTAGGCAAACTAGAAAGTCAAGGTTTCTCAACTACCTTACCATTACACACCAAAAAGGTACTACCGTGATAATCCTCAACGATTATCTGGTCCAGCTACTCCAGGCTCTGCATAACAAACAGGGAGTGAGAATTCAACAATTCTCAGTAAGGGGTCTTCAATGTACCTGCAAGAAAAAGCTAGGACTCTGGCTGCGAGCTCACACAGCATGAGGGTACTAGTATATATGCATATAACCAGGTCCGTAGACCTCTCCTCAAGTAGTCCTCCTTACCAGGCCAAGTGCAACTACTTAGCAACCTGGCACTCGGCCCAAGGGCGAACCTTAGCAAGCCACAAACAATCATAAAACCTCTCACCTAGTTGTTATGCAGGGGAATTATGGTGGGACTTTGTAGACTAGGCCGCAGGGCCTCGTTGATGTAGACTAGATGAACAAGGTTTTGCCTTGTGGCCTCGTGGCTATGGCACGGCTAGGCCGACAAGGGTTCTAAACCTCTCACCTGAGCTAATGATAACTAATTATGTTCATTTGCAACATAGTTTCCTTAAAAACTTGCCTTCACTTTGAGTTAATATAAATCTAAAACTGGGACTATTTAAGTGTTTTCAAAACATTGAGGTGATAGTACTCCCTCTTAGTTTCAAGTGGAATCTTGAATCACCTCAATCGGACACCCGAGCGAAAAGTTATGCTGAAAATAAAACCGGGTGTCAAATGCTGTCTTGGCGACGCGTCGCCACAGTTGTCGACGTTTTGAAACATTTTTCTGGATTGGCGACGCGTCGTGGGAACTCGTGGGGATTGGCGACGCGTCGCCAAACCTGCAAAATGCTCAGAAAACCCCAATTTTACTGCTATGAACTTTGGACACTTCCCACACATATCAAACATGCATGGAATGCCTCCAAATTTCATACACACATAGTACATGTTGCATAGAACATAACCAACTATCAAAATCTAAGCTATGATGTATCGTGACATCAAACAAATCCTCTCAATCCCACTAGTCCACCATAATTCACCAAAACGTTTCTCAATGCCTTAGCCAAAAACTACTCAAATTTCTCAAGCAATTCCAAGCCAATAGCATTCCATGAACATAAAAACACTTCTCCCTTACCTCAACTCCAAGTAACAAGCAAGAATCAAAACCCCTTTTCGTTCAACCAAGCTCCCAAAGTTCTACACAAGTTCCAATCCAAAAACAAAGCTCCAAACATCAAATTCATGCCTCCTAACCAAAACCCAAGCTTCAAATCAACCAAATACCATGAATTCAATCAAGAACACAACTCTTACCTCGTTCAAAAACAGGGGATGGAGAAAAACGTCCTTCCAAGCTTCAAAAACATGATTTCAAGCTTGAAAATGCTCCCTCCAAGCTTATATACCCTTAACTGCACCTCTTGACACCAAGATCACTTGATTCCAAGTTCAATTTGAGAGAGAAATGAGTAAGGGAAGGTTAAGAACGTGTTTATGGCAGCCTTCCCTTCTCTTCCCCTTCTTAAACCCTCACTTAGCAACCAAGATCACCAAGGTTTCAAGTTAAGTGCAATTAGGTCCCCCATCTTTGTAACTTAATAGTTCTTGATTAAATTCTTGTCCATTTGTCAAGTTTGAGCTAAGGTTAAGAGTTAAGTTCTAAAAATTCATTTTAAAACACTCGGGACTCGTCCTGGCTACTCAGGGTGCAAAATTACCATTTTGCCCCTGAACTTAGTTCAGAGCTTTATTCTTGTCGGAACTTAGTGAACTTCGGTAAACTCCTTTATTCTTGCTAAGTAAACTTAAATTAAACTTCTAAACTTAATTCAAAACTCTTTACCTTCCTCAAGAAGGGTCATAACATTCTCCCCTCCTTTTGGAATTTGGTCCCCCAAATTCCGTTGTAACTCTGGAAAAACACTTGGATATCTTTTCAGCATATCCTGCTCCGTCTCCCTGGTAGCTTCCTCCTCACTATGGTCAGACCAAAGGATCTTAACCATCGGAATCCACTTAGTCCTTAACTTCTTGACTTGCCTATCTAGTTTCTGAATTGGTTTTTCTTCGTAGGTCAAGTCTTCCTGAATAGGTATTACTGAAGGATTAACTACCTGTCTCGGTTCCACTGTACACTTCCTGAGTAGACTAACGTGAAACACGTTATGCACTTGAGAAAGGTTAGGTGGTAATGCCAACCGATAAGCAACCTTCCCAACTTTCTCCAACACTTCATAAGGTCCAATAAACCTAGGAGCTAACTTGCCCCTCTTCCCAAAACGACTAACTCCTCTCATGGGCCACACTTTCAAAAGCACCTTATCACCAACTTCAAAACTCAAATCTGTTTTCCTCAAGTTCGCATACTTGGTCTGCCTGTCATTGGCTGTCTTGATCCTTTGCTGGATTAACCTAATCTTAGCCGTAGTGTCAGCTATGATTTCAGGTCCACTGACTACTCTATCTGCTGGATCTGCCCAACAATGAGGTGTCATACACCGTCTCCCATACAAAGCTTCATAGGGCGCCATTCCAATAACAGATTGATGACTGTTATTATAGGCAAACTCGATCAGTGGTAAGTGCTGATCCCAATCACCTCTGAAGTCAATGACACACATGCGTAACATGTCCTCCAAAGTCTGAATCACCCTCTCGGATTGCCCGTCAGTCTGTGGATGAAAAGCAGTACTGAGGCTAACTTTACTGCCCA
Source organism: Aquilaria sinensis (assembly GCA_005392925.1). NCBI lineage: Eukaryota > Viridiplantae > Streptophyta > Magnoliopsida > Malvales > Thymelaeaceae > Aquilaria > Aquilaria sinensis. The sequence continues at coordinate 15,863 of SMDT01000601.1, read as the reverse complement.
ATGCTTCTTGAAAAGCATTCCAAAACCGTGATGTAAACCGTGGATCTCTATCAGATATAATCTGATCCGGTATCCCATGGAGTCTCACAATCTCCCTGAGATACAACTGAGCCAACTTCTCCAATGTGTAGGTGACTCTGATCGGTATAAAGTGTGCCGACTTCGTCAATCTATCAACCACCACCCAAATAGCATCATGCTGACTCCGGGTGGTCGGTAGCCCCACTAGGAAATCCATAGTAACGGATCCCCACTTCCTCACTGGCAGAGATAGACTCTGTAGTGTGCCTGCTGGTTTCTGATGTTCAGCTTTCACCACCTGACATGTCAAACACTTTGCCACATGTCCTCTTACATCTCTTTTCAATCCTGGCCACCAAAAATGTGTCTTCAGATCTTGATACATCTTACTAACACCAGGGTGGATACTCAAAGTGCTGCTATGTGCCTCCTGTAGGACTTGCTGCCTAAGTCCCCCAACATTCGGTACATAGAGTCGATCACCATAATGCAGTATTCCATCTCTGTATCTGAATTCCTTCTTCAAAGTACCAGACTTAGCTTCACCTGAAATCTTCTTCCATAAAAGATCTTTCAACTGAGCTTCTCTGACCCTGACTAACCAAGCTGACTGAACTTCCAAAACGTAGACTAGGGATTTTTCTCGACTTTGCCATAATTCATGCAAAGCTAAGAAACAGTCCCTCAATACTCCTTCAGAGGAGTCCATAGCCTGATCCTTGGATAAGATCACTCCTGTGTACTTCCGGCTCAAAGCATCTGCTACCACATTCCCCTTACCGGCGCAGTACTCAATCGAACAATCATAATCTTTGATGTACTCAATCCAACGCCGCTGTCTCATGTTCAGATCTTTCTGAGTAAACAAATATTTCAAACTCTTGTGATCAGTGAAGATTCTGAATGATCTTCCCATCAAATAATGCCTCCACAACTTTAGTGCAAAAATCACTGCTGCAAGTTCAAGATCATGAACAGGATAATTCAACTCATTAGGCCTCAACTATCTCGAACCATAAGCAATCACCTGACTGTCCTGCATCAGCACACATCCCAAACCTGAACCTGATGCATCAGTATAAACTGTAAAGGCTCTGTCTGGATCTGGCAAGACAAGTATAGGTGCACTAGTCAACTTTTCCTTCAACTTCATGTAAGCTTCTTCACACTTCGGTGTCCACTCAAACTTCTGAGTTTTCTTGGTCAATGCTGTCAACGGTGTAGCTATCACGGAGAATTTCTCTATGAAGCGTCTGTAGTAACCTGCTAACCCCAAGAAACTCCTGACCTCTGTAACTGTAGTCGGTCTTTTCCACTCAACTACTGCTTGAACTTTTTCAGGATCAACTGACAAACCCTGAGCACTGATGATATGCCCCAAAAACTGAATCCTCTCAGACCAAAACTCACACTTAGACAATTTTGCGTAGTACTGATTATTCTTCAGCACTTGCAAAACTGTTCTAAGGTGCTCCTCATGCTCTGCTGTAGACTGTGAATAAACCAGAATATCATCGATGAAGACCTCAACAAACTGATCCAGAAATGGCTTAAAGATCCGATTCATAGCTTCCATAAACACTGCTGGAGCATTAGTCACACCGAAAGGCATAACCGTATACTCATAATGTCCGTACCTTGTCCTGAAGGCAGTCTTCGGAATGTCTTCCTCCTTAACTCTGATCTGAAAATACCCAGACCGAAGATCAATCCTGGAAAACACTCTCGCTCCTCTGAGTCTGTCAAACAAATCATCAATTCTAGGAAGTGGATACTTATTCTTAACTGTCACTGCATTCAACTTCCTGTAATCGATGCACAACCTGAAAGTTCCATCTTTCTTCTTCACAAATAACACTGGAGCTCCCCACGGTGATACACTTGGCCTTATAAAGCCCTTCCTTAGCAGTTCCTCCAACTGCTTCTTCAATTCATCCATCTCAGGAGCTGACATCCTATAAGGTGGTACTGAAATAGGCTCAACCCCTGGTTGCAGATGGATAGCAAACTCAGTATCCCTCCTAGGTGGTAACCCAGGTAACTCCACTGGAAACACCTCAGGAAACTGATTAGCTACAGGAATTCTCCCCAATTCCTCCTCTATAGCGACTCCATTCAACGAATAATACTCTTCTTCACCAACTATAGGAATGGTATCTATAAGTCTAAGGTGTAAACTCTTATCACTAGATGCCAACCCTCCTGTGCAAGTCACTCTAGCTCCCTGAGCATCAATAATGTCAACTGAGTGATTCACACAATCAATTTGTGCCTTATGCTTACTCAACCAGTCCATTCCCAACACCAGATCATATGATCTTAACTCAATCACCCACAACTCACAACAAAAATCATGATCACCTAACTGCAAGGGATACCTAGTAACCACTTCATTGGTCACAATAGAACCCCTCCCTACAGTCCTGATGAGTCTCAACTCACCCGAAATTTCACGCTGCAAACTAAGCTTATCTACCAAGGCAGAAGATATCACTGAAAGAGTAGCTCTCGTATCGAAAAGTACTCTAACACTACCGTTCTGAAAAGTAAAATTACCTCGAACGGTGGGCGGTTCTCTGGCCACTTGACTCGTCAGGGCATAAACTCTTGGCTCAACTGCTGCTGTGGCCACACCAGGCCGATTCCCAATAGCAAGCGGTACTGGAGGTAAAGTCTGAGTTGGACCTATCATCGGTCGAACTCTTAGGTAGTCCCTCGCCCAATGCCCTCTCTGGCCACATATATTACAGGTATCTGTACCCAGCGTACATGGTCTGCCACCATGAAACCGTCTGCACCTTGGACATAAACCTGACCTCCTCATCTTGGATGGATCCTGATTCCCCACCATTGGTCGCTTCCCAGCACTTTTTCCCAAGTTGGATGGTCCAGCTTCCACCTTTTTCATGGGTACTCTGGAATCCTCGAATTCCTTTTCCAAGGCCAATGCCTTCTGAACCACTTCGCGATAGCTCCTGATATCAACTGTCGCCATATACCTCCTGAATACAGGTTTCAAACCCTGGGAAAACTTCTTAGCTTTCAGCTCATCATTCCCCAACATATATGGAGCATACCGGATAAGTGAATTGTAGCGCTGCTCATACTCCCGTACTGACATCTCCCCCTGTGTCAGATTCTCAAACTGGATCCTCCTCTGATCCTGTGCAGCTTCACTGATATACTCCTGTCTGAACTTCTTCTCGAAGTCTGACCACTTGAGCACCTTTTTCTTGTGCTCTGGATGAGTACCATTACTCTCCCTCAGCAACTCCATCACATCATCCCACCATAGACTGGCTCTCCCTCTCAGAAAGAATGGTACCAAAACCATCCTCTGCTCTGACTCATAACCACCACAAGTGAAGAGTCTGTTCATAATGGACAACCAGTCCTCTGCTCTGTCAGGATCTCCGGTCCCATCAAAGCTAGGTGGATCAACAGTCTTGAACTTCTCCAATAATCTCATTTGATGTGGAGTGTCTCCCCTCCTTGGAGCCTCCATCATCTCTGGTTCCTCTTCCTCCTCATGAACTTGATTTCGGCGTTCATGAGCTCTAGGCACTTGCTGTGGCTCAGCATGCCTTTCCTGCTCCTGTTGTGGTTCATCCTCCTCCTGGACAGCACCCCTGTCCTCATAATCTCTGAACATCTCTGTCACAAGGGTATTCATACCCTGTGCCACCTGAGCCATAGTCTCTGTCAACCCCTGTAGCACCCTGGATATCTCATCCAGCCTCACCACAACCGGGTCACTAGAACCCTCACCAGGTTCTTAGAACCCTCACCAGGTTCTCTAGTTCCCCTTGATGCTCCCGACCTAGTGTCAACCATGGTAACATGTAACCACAGCCAGACAACAATCCCCAGATGTTGGTCAATACTAACTTCCTAGCACTTGGACTTTTCCAACTAGATCTCAGTCTAAGCCTCCAATATCTATGAAATAAACCCTTAGCTCTGATACCAAAAACACTGACACGATCCGCCGTGCCCCTGCCCGGGATACCCTGTGAGCGTTTGCCTCACGGTGGATTGTAATTGGCTAGCTGAGTATGTGTGCGGATTAAATCTACTGCTACTAGTTGATTAACCTAGAAATGCAACACGCATGTTCTTATGCTTTGACTTGGTTTATTAAAACCATAAAACATTAAACAAGAACTCGGCCGAGTAATTTCTGCAGAAATATATACAAACTGCCAAAGCATATAAAAATCAACAATTTGTGTGGTTAACACAACATAAACAACTTGTGAAAGCATTCATACAATGAAGTAACTAATGCTCCCACCCAAGAACAATCTTAAGTCAAGGACTCTTTATAACATAGACTATGGAGGCAAACTAAAGTACTGTATCAAAATACAAGACTTTACTAAGATCTCTTTACCCTAGCTCCACTTTGGACACCCGTCCTAGTGGCGAGTCTCACAAATCCTCTGCCAAGTGCTACTAGGCTCTGCAGCCAAAGGAAGAAACAAGTTAGTACTGCTACCTGACCAACAAACCAACTGAGCACTTAGGCAAACTAGAAACTCAAGGTTTCTTAACTACCTTACCTTTACACACCAAAAAGGTACTACCGTGATAATCCTCAACGATTATCCGGTCCAGCAACTTCAGGCTCTACATAACAAACAGGGAGTGAGAATTCAACAATTCTCAGCAAGGGGTCTTCAATGTACCTGCAATAAAAACCTAGGACTCTGGCTGCGAGCTCACATAGCATGAAGGTACTAGTATATATGCATATAACCAGGTCCGTAGACCTCTCCTCAAGTAGTCCTCCTTACCAGGCCAAGCGCAACTACTTAGCAACCTGGCACTCGGCCCAAGGGTGAACCTTAGCAAGCCACAAACAATCATAAAACCTCTCACCTAGTTGTTATGCAGGGGAATTATGGTGGGACTTTGTAGACTAGGCCGCAGGGCCTCGTTGATGTAGACTAGATGAACAAGGTTTTGCCTTGTGGCCTCGTGGCTATGGCACGGCTAGGCCGACAAGGGTTCTAAACCTCTCACCTGAGCTAATGATAACTAATTATGTTCATTTGCAACATAGTTTCCTTAACAACTTGCCTTCACTTTGAGTTAACATAAATCTAAAACTAGGACAATTTAAGTGTTTTTAAAACATTTAGGTGATAGTACTCCCACTTAGTTTCGAGAGGAATCTTGAATCACCTCAATCGGACACCCGAGCGAAAAGTTATGCTGAAAACAAAACCGGGTGTCAAATGCTGTCTTGGCGACGCGTTGCCACAGTTGTCGACGTTCTGTAACATTTTTCTGGATTGGCAACGCGTCGTGGGAACTGGTGGGGATTGGCGACGCGTCGCCAAACCTGCAAAATGCTCAGAAAACCCCAATTTTACTGCTATGAACTTTGGACACTTCCCACACATATCAAACATGCATGGAATGCCTCCAAATTTCATACACACATAGTACATGTTGCATAGAACATAACCAACTGTCAAAAGCTAAGCTATGATGTATCGTGACATCAAACAAATCCTCTCAATCCTGCTAGTCCACAATAATTCACCAAAACGTTTCTCAATGCCTTAGCCAAAAACTACTCAAATTTCTCAAGCAATTCCAAGCCAATAGCATTCCATGAACATAAAAACACTTCTCCCTTACTTCAACTCCAAGTAACAAGCAAGAATCAAAACCCCTTTTCGTTCAACCATGCTCCCAAAGTTCTACACAAGTTCCAATCCAAAAACAAAGCTCCAAACATCAAATTCATGCCTCCTAACCAAAACCCAAGCTTCAAATCAACCAAATACCATGAATTCAATCAAGAACACAACTCTTATCTCGTTCAAAAATAGGAGATGGAGAAAAATGTCTTTCCAAGCTTCAAAAACATGATTTCAAGCTTGAAAATGCTCCCTCCAAGCTTATATACCCTCAATTGCACCTCTTGACACCAAGATCACTTGATTCCAAGCTCAATTTGAGAGACAAATGAGTAAGGGAAGGTTAGGAACGTGTTTATGGCAGCCTTCCCTTCTCTTCCCCTTCTTAAACCCTCACTTAGCAACCAAGATCACCAAGGTTTCAAGTTAAGTGCAATTAGGTCCCCCATCTTTGTAACTTAATAGTTCTTGATTAAATTCTTGTCCGTTTGTCAAGTTTGAGCTAAGGTTAAGAGTTAAGTTCTAAAAATTCATTTTAAAACACTCGGGACTCGTCCCGGCTACTCAGGGTGCAAAATTACCATTTTGCCCCTAAACTTAGTTCAGAGCTTTATTCTTGTCGGAACTTAGTGAACTTCGGTAAACTCCTTTATTCTTGCTAAGTAAACTTAAATTAAACTTCTAAACTTAATTCAAAACTCTTTACCTTCCTCAAGAAGGGTCATAACACGAGGTCTCCTTTCCTTATTCCTTTAGGCCTGGCATGGATGTTTGCGGCTATGGCCACTCTTTGTTGAAAGGCCTTTCTTCTGGGCTCGGCCATCTCTCTCTGCTCATCTACCAGGTCGAGCTTGGTTCTCAACCCGAGGTCATTTCCTCCTTCATCGAACACCTGTATTCTAATTGATGGCCGTACTACCTCAAAAGTGATAATAGCCTCTGTGCCAAAGACGAGGGAAAAAGGTGTCTCACCCGTACCCCTTCGGGGCGTTGTCTGATAGCTCCACAGCACACTAGGAAGTTCTCCTGGCCATTTTCCCTTTGCTTCCCCTAATCTCTTTTTCAAACCATCTTTTAAGGTCCTGTTAGACACCTCTACTTGTCCGTTGCTCTGGGGATGAGCTACTGGGGCGAAGTGCATCTTTATTTCGAGGTTGGTGATGAATTCCTGGAACCCTTGTCAATAAACTGGGAACCATTATCGACGACTACCACCCTCGGTATGCCAAACCTGCATGTAACTCCTTTCCAGACAAATTTTTGTATATCCTTTACTATGATAGTTGCTAGGGGCTCTGCCTCTATCCACTTTGTGAAGTAGTCTACTGCGACCACATAGAATTTCACTCCTCCAGGTGCTGTTGGGAGTGGGCCGATGAGGTCAATGCCCCATACTACAAAGGGACAGGGGTAGTCAGTTGAGTTTATTAGTTCCGAGGGCAATCTTTGAACTTTTGCGTGTCTCTGGCAACTGTCACATTTTTTGACGAACTGTCTTACGTCCTTTCTTAATGTGGGCCAAAAATACCCTTGGCGAAGTATCATTCCTGCCAAAACGTCAGTCCTGATGTGGGCACCGCAAATTCCCTCGTGGACTTCCTCGAGGATTGCCCAAGTGTCCTTTTTGCCAATACATCTTTGCAATGGACTTGCAAATCCCTGTCGGTATAGTTCTTCCCCTATCAGGAAGTATCGTCCGGAACGTCTTCACACTTTTGCCCCTTCGTGAGGGTCTTCAGGAAGCTCCGAGGTTGTAAGATACCTCTTTATAGGATTTTCCCATCCTTCTTCCGAGGTTGTTGTGCTCATTACCGCAATGTTGGGGTGACTCAATATTTCGGTGAAGTTTTTTGACTTCGCCAGACTATCTGCCTCGGTGTTGCTTCATCGAGGCACATTTTCAATATGCACCGTGTCCAATTCCCGGAAGAGTTTTGACGCAAGCTCATGGTATTTTGCCAAAGTTGGATCTTTTGCATTGTAGTCCTCTGCCATCTGTCGGACCACCAGCCGAGAATCACTATAGGCTTTCAGGTTTCTCACACCAATCTTTCTAGCCAGGCGTAACCCTGCTATGAGAGCCTCGGACTCTACCGCGTTGTTGGTGACACCAAACCCGAATTTGATGGCTTTCATTACTTCCTTGCCTTCGAGGCCACGAATGACTACCCCAGCTCCCTGGTGTTCAGAGCCGGAGGCCCTCTCCACGAACAGGGTCCATTCTGGCTCACTTTTGCCAAGGTCAAGCTGATCATTCTGGGCGAAAGGTACTTCGGCAATGAAGTCTGCCAGGGCTTGGGCTTTTATTGCTTTCCTTGGTTCGTAAGTGATATCATACTCACTGAGCTCTATGCACCATTTGGAAAGCCTTCCCGAATGGTCTACCCTCTTCATGACATCCCGAAGGGGTAGATTACTTCGGACAATGATGGGATGAGCCTGAAAATATGGACGCAGTCTCCTACTTGCTAGTACTAAGGCATAGATAGCTTTTTGTAGTAAGGGGTACCTGATTTCGGCTCCATGCAGAGATTTGCTCACGTAGTAGACTGGCCATTGCACCGCTTCTTCTTCCTTTACGAGAACTGAGCTCAGTGCTTTTTCAACAACAACAAGGTATAGCACGAGGGGTTCTCCCTCCTGAGGTTGCTGAAGAGTGGGTAGTTGGGCCAGATAAACTTTGAGTTCTTCCCAGGCCTTTTGGCAATCCTCGTTCCAAGGATGATCGTTGTTTTCGAGGTTGCCACTATTTTTTGCTGCCTTAGTGAGTACCTTAAAGAATGCTCGGCAGTGATCTCTGTACCTGGAGATGAACCTGCTAAGGGAGGTTATTTTGCCCGTGAGCCTTTGCACATCCTTTGTCATGACAGGAGTTTGGAATTCAAGTAGAGCTTAGACTTTTTCCGGGTTGGCATCGATACCCCTTTCCGATACCATAAATCTGAGGAACTTGCCCAAACTTACGCCGAAGACGCATTTCTCAGGATTGAGATGAATTCCAAATGCTCTAAGTTTGTGCAAAGTTTCCTCCAAGTCAGCAATGTGGCTGCCAGGCAATCTGCTTTTGACTATCATGTCATCCACATAGACTTCCATGTTTCTCCCTATTTGACTGTTGAAGACTTTGTTCATCAGCCTCTGGTAGGTAGCTCCTGCATTTTTGAGCCCGAAGGGCATTCTTACATAACAATACGTACCGAATTCGGTGATGAAGGCGGTTTTTTCCTCATCCTCAGGATTCATCCTGACTTGATGGTATCCACTGGAAGCTTTTAGAAAGCTTAGGAGTCTATATTCAGCGGTCGAGTCCACCAGTTGATCTATCGGCGGGAGAGGATACGAATCGTTAGGACAAGCATCATTTACATTTCGTAACTCAATACACATTCGGAGGTTGTTGCTCCCTTCTTTCATGGCGATGACTACATTGCTTAGCCATTCGGGGTACTTGACTTCCCTGATTACTCTTGCATCGGACAGGTGTTGGACTTTGGTTTTGACGAAGTTGTTCTTGTGCGCGGAGAGGCTTCGCTTCTTTTGGCGTAGTGGCTTTGCCTCTGGGTTTACTTTGAGGCTATGTTGTATTATGCTAGGGTCTACCCCAGGCATGTCTTTCGGCGAGAAGGCGAACAGATCTTTATTCATTAGTAGGAAAGATACAAGTTTTTCCTTGTCTTCTTCGGCCAATTTTTTCCCTACTCGGGTGTTTCGGCCTGGGACAAGCTCTACCTCTTCCGTTTCTACTTTCTCGGGATCCTCTGTTCCTTATTCTTCCGACCTTTGTGCGGGTAGAGCCTTCATTTCTGTAGTCTGTTCACAGTTCATCGCCGGGGCTTTTCTCACCTTTACAAACACCTTTCACACCTCCCCCTGGTCAATAAAGATCTCAGCATCTCCATCCTTGGTGGTGAAGGTGATGTTAGTATTGTGCCCAAAAAGCCAATCATGAGATGATTGTATTTTTGCACATTGAGTCATGATATTTTATTGAGGCATTAATCCAGCAATTATGTTTGTTGTTTTGTTTCTGCGTAACGTAATAAGCATAATTGTAACCCTAGAATAATGATATTCTTAAACGTCCCTAGTCTAGTATTATTGTGGAGCGGGTTGCAATAATACATAATGACTAGCATATGTGGAGACTAATATGAGATATCTAGTCTACATATGGGTACAAGTTGGAGAACTTGTGTACTGGACCGACCCACCATGAGAACACTTCATGGATCGTTATATGAGTGTCATAAGTGATTCTCATAGTGATCATGGTATATGTAGTCCTTCGACCTAAGATCAACAAGGTTCCCTACATGTGAGTCACATACTTTGATACTTTCCTTTGTTGCTTGTAACTGAGTGAACTTGAAGGAGGTCATTGGGTATGTCACATATCATGCGGAGGGATTTGTATGATCAAGATGGGATTTGTCCCTCCTATGTAACGGGAATGGTCAAAGATATCTTCGGGCCCCTTGATAGAGTGAGACTTAGAAATATGCATGGCCATGCTCGGATGAGTTGATATACGATATCAATGTCATCAGTTTAAGTTGGTCTACTCGGTAATCAAGAAACCAAAGATTGGGCTATACGAGAGTGACACATTCCATGTCTCGTGCTTAGTCTTGATATCTTTGACAAAGGGACAATGGCATATATCGGTGATGATCATAAAGGTTTAGTCGATTCACCGACAATCTTGTCACTTGGGTAGCAATGATGTGTTGCTAGACACCGCTCATTGCTTATGATCATAAATGTGATTTATGATCATTGCCAACATGGCAAGAGCCTATTGGGTCGCACACATAGAGCTATTTGGATCATTAGAGTGCATGGGCTAATTATTTGGGTTATGGTTTCACTTTAATTTCGTATTAATAATGGGCCCAAGAGTTGAGCCATTATTAAAACCGAAATTAAAAATTCCTAATTGGATTAGGGCTTTGAAACCCATTAGGCCTGGAAGTTGAGTCTCACTATAAATACAACTTTTAAGTGAGAAATTCGCAGGTCTCCTTGCCCTAGCCTCCCAAAAGGACAGCCGCACTCTTCTCTTCCAATTCCTTGGAGGACGCAAGCTAGCACTGCGAGCGCAAGAGAAACGCATCTGCCGGGACAGGGTGGACGAAGTGGTGGAAGGCTGGTGATCCAGAGAGGCTCGTGTGGATACCATAGAGAGCTTGAACACGTCAACTGTTCAGGTTTTGTGATTCGACTCTACAGTTGAGTGAGAGATCTCAACCGAAAATTAGGTATGAAAATTTTTCGAACACCCGGTTTACCCCGTTTCACTTGGATCCTGGAGGGTTTCGGTTAAATTCCGCTGCGCTGTTTGGCTCCCGAAACCCAACAGTGGTATCAGAGCTACTGGTGAAACCCTAAATCGGGATTGAATGTTGAATCGCATGATGTTATGTGTTCGGTTGCTTTTCGGCCATGATTAATTAGATTGATTCATGATGCATGAAACCGGAACTCGTAATGAACATATGACATATATGAAGAAACGACACTAATTGGTTAATGAGATTAACCCAAAATTGATAGGTATGAGATACCTATATGGATTAGGATTCTTGCAATAGTTGCAAAAACCCTAGCTTTGTTCGGATTCGGCCTGTTCGGGCACCGAAAGTAAGGTATTTTTGGTGGCTCGAATGGAGGAGTCTCGGGTGCCTACTTGCTCGAAATAGAAGATCTCGGGCAAAGCAATTGTAAGATAATTTTTTGCGCTGGGGGGGCGCTGCGCCCCTTGCAACCCTTCGCAAGGGTGCATTCCATTGACGCCGTCCGCTGAGCAGTAAGCGGAACCACCGCCCGCTAACCGGTCAGCGGAACCACCGCCCACTGACCGGCTAGCGGGACCACCGTATGCAAAGCGCCACATAAATAAAATCTTGTTAATCAACACGCGAAAATTGGCTTGCATCTTTGTTGAATGAGTTTTTACATGATATGTTGATTGGTGTTTGTAGCATGGTGCATGGTTATAGCCATGGATTGGTTGTACTTTTAAATACGGGTTGCATGTTGTGCCTTCTCTATTCACTCTTGTTGTACCTTTTCTTTTCACCTTACTCTTTTCGAATGTAACTTGAGGTTTCTATTTTTGATTTAATGCTGCATTATAGGATCGTCCAAGTTGGTATGTCCAAGGATCATCCAAGGTGGTATGTCCAGGAGGTATGTCCAAGGAGATGACAACAAAAAGGCAGCCAAGAAAGGAAGATAAGGAGCTTGTGAAGACTCTTTTCTTTTCTTAGGCTTTTATGATATTCTCATTGGCTTGAAAATATCGCATAGTTTGGGCTATAACCATGTCACATTTATTTTCTTGTAAGCATGAGATGCATGTTTTATATTTGTATGTGATGCATGTATAAAACAACCGGAGATAACAAATTGGTGAGATCAAAAGAAAAAATCTCTCAAACAAATATTAAGTCATTAAATGTGATGCCTTCCAAATGTTGGCACTCGTCAAGACTTTGATCAACATTAGGTGGGTTTGCCAAAGCAAAGCACCTATGTTCATCTTGGTAAGGCGCAATGGGATAATAGTGATATCCAAACTACTAACTTTGGGTTCGACTTAACTAAGTCATCCTAATAGGAGTAGGGACTTAGAGGCATAGAGTTGGGCTTAAGTTCATGAGATGAGCTTGGACAAGTGTTGTTCACCCAACTATCCAAGAGTTGCATAAGATGCAATTGGCAAGGAGTTGCCTACCTAAATAGCTGTAACTTGAGAGAAAAGCCAAAGCTGACTCAGGTTGTGGTCAAATATGGATCTTGGCCCACTAGAATACCTTAGCGCCGAGGTGTTCCGAAATAATATCGAGGGTTATTATTTTGAGGAAAATAGTGGGAGTATCGTTTAATAAAAGTCCTTATTAAATGAATTAAAATACATGACTCTTACACTGCATATTTACTGTTGTAGATAACCATGGCACAAAACACATCGACACTTTCGTTGCGATCGATCCTTGAGAAGGAAAAACTGAATGGGACCAACTTTCTCAAATGGTACCGAAACTTGAGGATAGTCCTCAAAGCAAGAGAGAAAGGCTTATGTCCTAGAGCAGCCCATTCCGAATGAGCCTGCTGCCACTGCTCCAAGAGCTGAAAGGGATGCTCACAAGAGGCATTCTGATGATGCTTTGGATGTTGCATGCCTCATGCTTATTACCATGGAATCTGAGCTTCAGAAGCAACATGAGAACATGGGGGCGTTCGATATGATCGAACATCTCAAAATGCTTTTCCAAGAGCAAGCTAGGCATGAGAGGTTTGAGACCTCTAAGGCATTGTTTCAGTGCAAGATGTCTGAGGGAAGTCCCGTGGGTCCTCATGTGCTCAAGATGATTGGGTACATTGAGAATCTTGAGAATTTGGGATTTGCTCTTCAGAAAGAGTTGGCTATTGATGTAGTCTTGCAATCGTTGCCTGAAAGCTACAGTCAGTTCGTCATGAACTATAACATGAATGACCTTGACAAGTCCCTCCTGAATTGCTCAACATGTTGAGAACTGCTGAGCAAAACCTTAAGAAGGCTAAGCCCATTTTGATGGTTCAAAAGGGCAAGGGAAAGGGAAAAGCCAACAAGAAGAAGGATAAAGCTAATGGAAAGTCCAATGCTAATTCTTCTTCAGCTGCACTGAAACCAAAGGGTGGTGTGGCAAAGGAAGGGGAGTGCTTCCATTGTAAGCAACCTGGACACTGGAAGCGCAACTGCAAGCTCTATCTTGAAGAACTTGCTAAGGAAAAGGGAAGTAAGACTTCCACTTCAGGTATTTTTGTTATAGAGGCTAACTTTTCTACTTCCTCATCTTGGGTATTGGATACTGGATGTGGATCTCACATTTGTGCAAATGTGCAGGATCTAAGTAGAAGTAGAAGATTGGCCCGAGGTGAAGTGGACCTACGTGTTGGAAATGGAGCAAGGGTTGCTGCCTTAGCCGTAGGGACTTATGTTCTCACTTTACCTAGTGGATTAGTTTTAGAATTAGACAACTGCTACTTTGTGCCTACTATTAGTAGAAATTTGATTTCTGTTTCTTGTTTGGACAAGAAAGGTTTTTCATTTATAATAAAGGACAAATGTTGTTCTATTTATTTGAATGAAATCTTTTATGGTAGTGCTCAACTTAGCAATGGGTTGTATGTTCTAGACCTCGAAGATCCAATCTATAATGTGAATACCAAGAAGGTCAGATTAAATGATTCAAACCCGACCTATCTCTGGCACTGTCGCTTGGGCCATATAAATGAGACCCGCATATCCAAGCTCCATAAGGATGGACTCTTGGACTCATTTGATTTTGAATCATATGAGACATGTGAGTCATGTTTGTTGGGCAAGATGACCAAAGCCCCATTCACAGGGCAAAGTGAAAGGGCTAATGACTTACTAGGACTCATACATAGTGATGTATGTGGCCCTATGTCTACACAAGCTAGAGGAGGTTTCCAATACTTCATTACTTTCACTGATGACTTCAGCAGATATGGCTATGTGTATCTTATGAGACACAAGTCAGAATCCTTTGAAAAGTTCAAAGAATTCAAGAATGAAGTAGAGAATCAACTCGGGAAGAGTATCAAAGTGCTTCGATCAGATCGAGGTGGAGAGTACTTGGATCAAGAATTCCTTGACTATCTGAAGGAGTGTGGTATAGTATCACAACTCACTCCACCAGGTACACCTCAATGGAATGGTGTATCTGAAAGGAGAAATCGAACTCTGTTAGACATGGTTCGCTCTATGATGAGTCAAGCTGACCTTCCAAACTCCTTTTGGGGACATGCTCTAGAGACAGCCGCTTTTACACTAAACCGAGTTCCATCTAAATCGGTTCAAAAGACACCATATGAGATATGGAGTGGGAGGCGTCCCAATTTGTCTTTTATGAAGATTTGGGGCTGTGATGCTTATGTGAAACGTCAATCCTCTGACAAACTAGGGCCCAAATCTCAAAAATGCCTTTTTGTTGGGTATCCCAAAGAAACAAAGGGTTACTATTTCTACAATCCTTCTGAGCAAAAAGTGTTTGTTGCTCGAACTGGTGTCTTTTTAGAGAAAGAGTTTATCTCTAAAGGAACTAGTGGGAGGAAAGTAGAACTTGAAGAAATTCAAGAACAACAAGGAGACATCGAACCTGAAATGGAACCTGAACAGACACCACAAGATGTTGTGGTTCAAGAGTCTGTTCCTGTAGCACAGAGCCCACGTAGGTCTGGTAGGATTCGGCGTGAGCCTGAGAGATATGGATTTCTCGTGACTCACACTGGTGATGTGATGCTCATGGATCAGGATGAGCCCACAACCTACCAACAAGCTATGTCGGGGCCTGACTCTGAGAAGTGGCTAGTGGCCATGAAATCCGAGATGGAATCCATGTATGAAAACCAAGTATGGACTTTGGTTGACCCACCTGAAGGGGTAAAACCCATAGGGTGCAAATGGGTTTTCAAGAAGAAAACTGACATGGATGGTAATGTGATTACCTTTAAGGGACGATTGGTTGCAAAAGGTTTCAAGCAAATTCATGGTATTGACTATGATGAAACTTTTTCACCAGTTGCTATGCTTAAATCCATCCGAATTTTGTTTGCTATTGCTGCACACTATGATTATGAGATATGGCAAATGGATGTCAAAACTGCATTCCTAAATGGAAAGCTACTTGAGGATGTGTACATGACACAACCTGAGGGTTTTGTCACTCCTGAGAATGCCAATAAAGTGTGCAAGTTGCAAAGGTCCATTTATGGACTGAAGCAAGCTTCTCGAAGTTGGAATCTTCATTTTGATGATGCAATCAAAGAGTTTGGTTTTATCAAAAATGAAGATGAACCTTGTGTCTACAAGAAGGTTAGTGGGAGCGCTATTGTCTTCTTGGTGTTGTATGTAGATGACATACTACTCATCGGGAATGACATTCCTGAGCTACAGTCTGTGAAGACTTGGCTAGGGAAATGTTTCTCTATGAAGGACTTGGGTGAAGCAGCCTATGTGTTAGGCATCAGGATCTATAGAGATAGATCTAGAAAGCTTCTTGGCCTAAGTCAAAGTACATATATTGACAAGGTGCTAAAGAGGTTTAGCATGCAAGATTCCAAGAAAGGATTCTTGCCCATGTCACATGGTATCACTCTTTCTAGATCTCAGTGTCCGAGTAC
>SMDT01000599.1:0-155169 GCA_005392925.1 Aquilaria sinensis | reverse complement strand
GCCCCTGATCTGAGTGGCCTGCAGTCGGCTAGAGGCCCCCATGCCCAAGGGTACAGGTTTCATCCAACCAAACACATGTCATAATTTGAATGGGTCACATCCTTTTATATATATTAAGGAAGTGGCCTCAATAAGGGGGACACGCAAAAAAGGAAAGGGAAGAATCTCTCTGCCCCCTACTTACCTTTCACCTTCAAACACTGACTTGGGCGTCGGAGGCTCCTCCCCGAAAAAACACTCCGAAGACCTCCTAACCTTTATTCTTTGAGTCTTTCAGGTGGTCTCCCTTAGGAAATCTCACCTCCGGACGTTCCTCCCTCACCGGATGTCCCTCATAGTCTCACCATGTCATACAATGAAGATGCTGATGGGCATCATTTGGCGCCGTCTGTGGGAACCCACTCCCAGGTGGCCATCGTTGAAACTTGGCGTTCCAAGGATAAGGAGTTCCCGAAGTCCCCTTCCGCGCCAGAGGTTCAACCGGTAACCAAGCAACCCGTAGCGGGGACGTCCTCGCTTGAGGATGAACATCCTCTAACTATTACCTTTAGCTTCTTGTGTGATTTTCAGCACTCTGTTGTGGCTGAAATGATGCAGTAGCTAGACCAAAGATGGCCACAGCCACCTACGGACCGAAGGCCCTCTTCACCAGTACCTCGTCGGGAGAGAAGCCCAAAGTCAACTCACCGGAGTTCGGGAAGCGGGGACCAAGGTGATGAGTTGTCGACGGAAAACATACCCCCCAGGGTTCGACCTGTGGGAGAAATGGGGCCCAAATGGCCCAGGACTCCCTGCCGAAGGAGTTCTTCACCAGAAGAGAAATCACAATCCCCTCGGCACCGAAGTTGCTTTCCAAAAAGGAGGCGTCGCTCTTCATTGCCGAAGGCCTCTAGGCAGCAAGAAGAAGACCCCTGTACCACACTCCTCATGGAAAAAATCCTAAAGAAGTTAGAGAGGGTCAAAAGACAGGTAGCTCAGGAGCCTGTCTGGTCTATGTTGTCAGAAACCTTCAACGGAGACGAATCGCCATTTACCCGAGCAGTAGTTGAAGCACCCATGCCTAGTGACTTTCATGTGCCTCGTTTGGAAACCTACAATGGCCGAAGTGACCCCCAGGCTCACCTAACCAAATACAGGCGTAGTATGGTGTTGCACGGTGCTGATGACGCCACCCTGTGCAAATGCTTAGAGGTCACCCTCGCTGGACCAGCAATGGCATGGTACAACTCGTTGGCCCCCGAAACTATCATGGGATTCCAAGAGTTGTCTACCGCTTTCACGCAGCAATTCATTAGAAGCAGGCCAACGACAATGATGCCGGTTCAAATGTTCAACATAGCGCAAAAAAATGGAGAAACTATTCACGACTATGTCGAAAGGTTCAACCGAGAAGCCCTGAGCATTCCAGACTTTAGGCCAGAAATACGTATCCTCACCATGATACGTGGACTTCGGAGAGACTCATAGTTGTTTTACGAATTCTCTAAGGACCCCCCAGACACCCTCTGTGAGTTTTACCGAAGGGCTGAGCAACGTATGACTGCTAAAGAGCTGAGGATGGGGAGCCCAAAGCCTGACCATGTCCGCACCGAGGGGTCGAGCCAACAAACTCGCTAACCAACCGAATCAAGAGGACGACCTTGAAAACTTAGAGGGAAGAAACCAATGACTTTTACTCCCCTAAACACCACAAGAACGAACATCCTCATAGCCATAGAAAGGCAAGGAACTCAAATTCAGTGACCGAAGGCCATGACCGCAGACAACAAAAAGAACATGAAAAAGATTTGTCAGTTCCATTGGGACCATGTGCATGATACCGAGGATTGCTTCCAGCTGAGGAAATACATAGAATCCCTGATAACACAAGGCCAACTTCGGCATTACCTGTGAATGCCCTCCCCAAAGGGGAGGAGGGAAGAGGAAGGGAAAGGAGATGACAAGGAATATGACTCTGACAGATGCCAAAATCAAACTCCCAGAAGGTATCCGCCACCTCCGGCAGGAGTAATACAGATGATCACCACAGGACTGCCGTCAGCAGAGAGGAAAAGAAAAGCCAGGGAGATCTCAGTGATGGAATACGGAAATCTTTCAAAAAAGCTTGTTTGGAAATATGGGTCTACCATAATATTCCCTCATGACGACCAACTGCTGGTCATGGCAAGGATAGGGAGTTGGGACGTCAAGAGAGTACTGCTTGATGATGGCTCTAATGCTGACGTCTTGTTCTCTCATCTACTACCGAGTTTGGGTATCTCAAGGACCGACTTCAAGACTATCACTTCTCATACTTTCGGAGTGGTACCGTCCGAACTCCCCGTCCTCAGATGGATTGATCTTCCCCTGATGATAAGAGGAATTTCACTGAAAAACAAAACCGAGCTGTTTACCTCCACAATGACAAGGTTTATCATCATAGATGTCCTTTCGTCATATAACGCCATCCTTGGGAGGCAAACGCAAGAAAACCTCCACATCCACCCGGATGTGAAATACTTGATGGTCACCTTCGCGGCAAAGGATGGAGATGCTGAGATCTTCATCGACCAAGGGGAGGTAACAAAAGTATTTGTCAAAGCAAGAAAGGCCCCGGCGACAAACTACGCACAAACTACGGGAGCAAAGATCGGACTCATAGGAGAGCCAAAGGGAGAAGGAACAGAAGATTCCAAGAAAATAGAAACGGAAGATATAGAACTTGTCCCAGGCTGAAATACCCGAATAGGGAAAAAATTGGCTGAAGGTGACAAGGAAAAACTTGTATCTTTCCTATTAATGAATAAATATCTGTTTGCCTACTCGCCGAAGGACATGCCTATGGTAGACCCTCGCATAATTCAATATAGCCTTAAAGTATGCCCAGAGGCAAAGCTCATCCGTCAAAAAAAGTGAAGCCTCTCGGCGCACAAGAACAACTTCGTTAAAACCGAAGTCCAACACTTAATAGAAGCAAGTGTAATTAGGGAAGTCAAATACCCCGAGTGGCTTAGTAACATGGTTATTGCCACAAAAGATGGGAGCGATAAGCTCCGAATGTGCATTGACTTCCGAAATGTGAACAATGCGTGCCCTAAGGATTCATATCCTCTGCTGCCAATAGACCAGTTGGTGGACTCAACTGCCGAGTATGGTCTCCTGAGTTTTCTCGACGCCTTCAGCGGGTATCATCAAATCAAAATGGACCCCGAAGATAAAGAAAAAACCGTATTTATCACTGAGGTTGGTACATACTGCTATGTTAGAATACCCTTCGGACTTAAGAATGCGGGGGCCACATACCAAAAGGTTGATGAATAGGGTCTTCAGCTCCCAAATTGGGAGAAACATGGAGGTCTACGTCGATGATATGATAGTTAAGAGTAAACTACCTAAGAGTCACATCACGGACTTGGAGGAAACATTTCACCAACTGAGAACCTTCGGAATCCACCTCAATCCCGAAATGTGTGTCTTCGGCATAAGTGTGGGTAAGTTCTTCTGATTTATGGTGTCGAAAAGAGGTATCGATGCCAATCCGGAAAAGGTCAAAGCGCTACTAGGATTCTGAACTCCTTCCACAACAAAGGATGTGCAAAGGCTCACATGGAGAATAACGTCCCTTAGCAGGTTCATTTCCAGATATGGGGATCACTGCCGACTGTTCTTTAAGGTCCTCACCAAGGCAGGAAGAAACAGTGGTGACCCTGAAAGCGATGTGCATCCTTGGAACGAAGACTGCTGAAAGGCCTGGGAAGAGCTTAAGGTCTACTTGACTCGTCTGCCAACACTTCGACAGCCACGGGAAAAGGAACCCCTACTACTATACCTCGCAGTCACAGAAAAGGCACTAAGTTCAGTTCTTGTGAAAGAAGAGGGGGCGGAACAATGGCTAGTATACTATGTGAGCAAGTCTATGCATGGCGCCGAAGTCAGGTACCCCTACTACAAAAGGCTATTTCCAAGGCCACCCCATTATTGTCCAAAGTAACCTGCCTCTTCGGGATATCATGAAGAAGGTAGACCACTCAGGAAGGCTTTCCAAGTGGTGCGTAGAGCTCGTCGAATATGATTCACTTATGAGCCGAGGAAGGCAATAAAACCCCAAGCTTTGGCGGATTTCATTGCCGAAATACCCATTGCAGAAGGCATTCAATCCAACCTCGGAAAAATTGAACTAGAGTGGACTCTGTTTATAGATGGGGCCTCCGGCTACGAGCACCAGGGAGCTGGAGTAATCATTCGCGGCCCTGAGGGTATGGAAGTCACGAAAGCCATCAAATTCGGGTTTAACGTCACTAACAATATGGCAGAGTATGAAGCTCGCATAGCAGGGTTACGTTTGGCTAGAAAAATTGGCGTGAGAAACCTAAAGGCCCACAGCGATTCTTAGCTAGTGGTCCGACAGATGGCAGGGGACTATAGCGCGAAGGACCCAACTTTCGCAAAATATCATGAGCTTGTATCAAAGCTCATTCAGGAGTTTGACGCAGTACACGTTAAGAACGTGCCTCGTCGAGACAATGCTGAAGTGGATAGTCTGGCCAAATCAAGGAAGTCGACTGAGGTATTGAGCCACCTGAGCATAGCAATAGTGAGTATAGCAACCTCAGAAAAAGGATGGAAAATCCCATAAAGAGGTATCTTACAACCTCGGAGCTTCCTGACAACCCTCGCGAAGCTGCAAAAGTGCGAAGATGTTCCAGATGATATTTCCTAATCGGAGAAGAATTGTACCGGCAGGGGTATGCAAGTCTACTACAAAGGTGCGTCAGCGAAGAGGACACTGGGAATGTTCTCGAAGAAGTCCGAGGGGACTTATGGTTCCCACATCGGAACTGACGCCTTGGCAGGAGTAATACTCCGCCAGGGGTACTTCTGGCCCACCCTAAGAAAAGACGCGAGGCAGTTTGTCCAGAGATGTGATAGCTGCCAAAGACACGCCGACATTCAGAGGCTACCCTTGGAATTTATAACCTCGGTTAACTACCCCTGCCCCTTTGCTGTTTGGGGTATTGACCACATTGAGCCACTCCCAATGGCACCTGGAGGAGTAAAGTTCTGCGTGGTCGCAGTGGATTACTTCACTAAATGGGTCGAGGCAGAGCCCCTGACAACCATTTTGGCAAAGGACATACAAAAATTCGTCTGGAAGAGCATTGTATATAGATTTGGCATGTCGAGGGTGATAGTGGCTGACAATGGTTCCCAGTTTATTGACAAGGGATTCCATGAATTCATCACCGACCTCGGGATAAAATACACTTCACTCTAGTAGCCCATCCTCAGAGCAACGGACAAGTAAAGGTATCTAACAGAACCATAAAAAATGGTCTGAAAAAGAGATTGGGGGAAGCAAAGGGGAAATGGCCAGGAAAACTTCCTAGTGTGCTATGGAACTATCGGACAACACCCCGAAGGGCCACGGGTGAGACGCCTTTCTCGCTCGTCTTCGGCATAGAGGCCATTATTCCTATCGAGGTAGTTCTGCCATCAGTCAGGGTACAAGTGTTCAATGAATAAGGGAATGACCTCAGGTTAAGTACTAAGCTCGACCTAATTGGCGAGCATAGAAAAATGGCTGAACTTAGGAGAAAAGCCTTTCGGCAAAGAGTGGCTACAGCTACGAACCTGCGCATTAGGCGAAAAGGGATAAGAAAGGGAGACCTCGTTCTCCGAAAGGCTGAGTTCAAACCTCGAAGACTGTCTCATGGGGTACTTCGAGCAAACTGGGAAGGGCCTTATTTGGTCCTTGACGAGGTTCGGAACGGAGTCTATAAGCTCGGCGATACCGAAGGTGGAGAGCTGAAGAATACATAGCACTCAGACGCCTTGAAGAAATTCTACACTTAGAATTTTGAAAAGAAATTGTACAAGTTAGAAAATTTTTCTAAGTACAGACAACTTTCAGGAAAATAACTCCACCCAAGAGTTCTCGCCAAACAAAGTTCAAGTATGTACTTGCGAAAATCACGTATTCCTTCCGAAGTTGATTGGGTAATTTTCCAAAAAAAAAAAAAGTGCGTCCACCAAACACGGCTGATGAAAATAGGCCAAACTTTGCCAAGGGGTATTCGTCAAAAGTTAGCATTTCCCTGAAGATGGTCGGCAAAAAGAGCAAAAAAATATCTTCCCAAGGGACCCAAACTGAAAGTGGTCCAAACAACTCTTGGACACAAAGATTATTGCTCAAGGACTTGACCAAATTTTAAGGGAAGGGAAAATGTCATTGAGAAGGCCTTATTACGAGGAGGAGATTACAAGAAGAAGATTACAAAGAAAAAGAAGAAGACAAAGTAAAAGCCCTAAAACATCTAAGGGACCCCGGCGCCATGAGATGCTCCATCCCCAATGTCCTTAGCCGCCGCCTTCGGTGCCGGAGGTGGGGAAAATTGCAGGTTGAAGAGCTCAATCTTTGACCAGGTCCAGTGAGGCCCCTCGGGGATGTTCAGGGTAGCCAGGAAAGAGAGGTCGAGGTCTGGATATTTCTCCAAAACTTGGTGTCGAGCTAGACAAAAGCCATCTTGAAAGCCGACCTTGGTCGCCTAGTTAGCCTTGTCTAACTCAACAGACAAGTCTTCCACCTCATTTTACAAATCGGTGACCTCCTTCTCCAGCTTCTTCATTTTGTTCTTCTTCTTCGTCTCCTTCTTCAGGGCCTCAACCTCAGCCTAAAGTTCGGCGTTGTTAGCAAGGGTCTTCGCTAGGAGAGTGGAATCTTCCTCTTTCTCCTTTCGATAGGCCTCGTTAGCCGAGGTCAGACTCACGACCTTCGTGCCAAGGTCGGACATCTTCTGGGAAAAATCCTTCAAGAGCTCCTCTTGGCCCTTCAAGAGTTCCTCCCGGAGTTTGGCAACCTCCTCCTTGGCTATTCTACTTAACTCGGCGTTCTTAATGACCGAGTCAGCGCAGAACACCTTGGCCTTCTTCAAACGGTTTTCGGCCCAAGCACGGACCGAAGATTGTTTTACCGCCCAAGCTCTAAAGTATCCACTATACCCCAAAAGCTGCAAAAAATGGGGGAGGACACTTGGTAAAACTCGCACAAGGAAAGCCAAACAGTTAGAAAAATTTGGGAGAAAAAATAATAAAGGGCCTGAAGAGTACCTGAGCAACATGCTCAGACATCTTTGCGGCAAGGACCTCCTTGTTCACGCACTCTTCGGCAACCGATTTGAAGGAAGCCTGGGTGACGACCCCCCTCGCCATCTGGGGAGCCATTTACTGGCAGTTGTCGGAGAACAAATTCATGTCTTCCGTGAAAGCCCAGAAAAGCTCCCTCGGGACATTATCCTTCGGGATATGGGAATCCCGAAGGGCCCGCCTACAAGCGTGCTCCACCATCCATGACGAAGGCGCCATTTCCTCTGCAAAGTGAAGATACGATTCCATTAAGACATTGTTTTTTAGCCATATATCTATAAGATTGAGAGTGCGAAAAATGTCTAAGGAACAAACCTAGCGGCACCTCGGTGACGTCATCATTGGAGTCCCGAACCTCCTCCACTTTGGCAGGGACATGTTTGCCTTTGCTTCTCCTGTGCTCTTCAAGTTCCTCAGTAGAAGGGCCTCCTGCTGAAGAGCCTAGAAGATACGCCGAAGTAGTGGGACTTCGGGGAATGAAGCTGGCGGCAAGCTTCGGTGGCAGGAGGGCCTAGACCTCAGGTTGATCTTCGGCCTCCTCGACATCTTTTGGAGGCAGGGCAAGGGGGTCCTTCTTCACCTTCTTAGCCAAAGATGGACCGCCTCCAGATGTCTTTTGCCGCTTCGAGGCCCCCTTCTTCGTCTGTTCCCCCTTCTCGGCTTGACTGAGGAAGAGGGATTTGTAGAAAGCAGCTGACTGATCGTCCATCTCTGAAAAAGCAGGAAAATATCAGTGTAAGTCCAAAGGGATACTTATACTAAAAATTTAGAAAGGAACTTACTTTCAAAAAGGGCTTCATAAGTGAGCTCCCTCCGAATGAGCATCACCAGCCAGGACTTCTTCCCGTCAATTGCAGGAGTTGGCATACCGAGGTCCGTCTTGTGCTCCTTAACCACCCCTAGCTCCTGAAGAACCTCCTAGTTCATGAGACTCCACTTGATGGGGAAGGGATATAGGGAGCATGGGGGTACCTCGGCATCCCAGTCGGCGACAACTCGGATACGGCTGTCAAAATCCTCAAACCTCACTGCCAACTCAGGAGTTAGGAACTTCTTAAGATCAACGATGTCCGTCTCCAGCTTTCCCCGAGCCCACCTAGTCAGTATATGTGACCATGCCTTCGCCACTTTCAGGAAGAAGAACTTCTTTTGCCACCCTCACCAACTATCTTTAGTGTCGAAGGTGAACATGTATTTTTTGCTCCCAGATCCCCGAGGTAGCATAAAATAAAAGCCACCCTTTGGGACCGAATAGAGCTTGTAGTACTGCATGAACATGATGAAGTGGAGTTCAACCTTGAAAACCCCACACATGCAGAGAAAAGCATTGAAGTAACAGTAAGAGTTGGGCGGAAGCTGATTCACGGCTATGCCATGGAACTGGAAAAGGTCACAAATCATCTTCGGTGGAGGAAACCGAAGTCCGGCCTTTAGTTGTGCCCAGAAAATGGTAAACTCGTCACGACTGTTCATAAAGCTAAAGTAACCAGGATAAGGTAGTCTGGTGGTGGTATAAGAGGGAAGAAAGAACTTGGTCGTCCATTTCGCTAACTTTTCTGAAGTGGAGCAACGGGGGTGAGACATGAGAGGTTGCCAGCTCTCGGGAATAGCTTGGACAGACATAAGGGGGACAGGAGAAGACATGGTCAATAAAAGAAAACAACTTCAGAGAAAAGAATCAGGGGACTTCGAGGACTAGAAAAAAGTAGGAACCGAAGAGACTGAAGGACCTACGGGAGGAAAACCTACCAAAATGTTTGCCGAAGTCGGGATTAAAAGACGCCGTCGTAAATGGTTACCAGAAATTGTTCCGCCGCTTGCACCGCCACAAAAAGAGATGGAAGTGCTCAAAGACAGAAGAGAGTAAGAGAGAGATAAAGGAAAACAAAAAAAGGGAATGAGGGTTTATATAGACCGAACAAGGGTAGCCAAATCGTCGCCATAATTACCCTGCGAAGGTGAATCATCGTCATAATTATCCCTTGGAGGTGAAAAGACGCAGCTGGCGTAACCGACACGACCACCCCCAATCATCGTGTGCCACATGTCATCCAATGCGCGAAACGAGGACACGATTTCTGACACCATGAAAACCTAGGCATGCCTATCCAAGCTGACACTCCTGGTTACAAGATGCGACGGTCCACTGACCTGTAGCAGAAAAAGTAAAAATGAAGAGACTACGCACCTCGAGAGTACCCGAGGACTAACCAAAGGACAAGTAATGACGACCGACTTTGAGTCCTGTAAGGTGCCTCTAGGAAGCCTACAAGCTGAAGTCTCCACTTCGGCTTATCGAGGGGGCGCATGTGATAGCCAAAGTGCTATCGCCCTTTAAACCTATAAGCTCGGGCAAAGCGCCACACTCAAAAAGTCGAGCATCACCCGTAAGGAGTACGGGCACCAACCTTAGAGAAAGGAAGTCTGACGCGTTGGGCATCCAACTTCGGTGGCCCACCAATGCCCCTGGGAACGATAATGTTGACCTCAGGAACATGGTGCATCGCCCCCCTCGGCAAGGCAAGCAAACCAGCCTCAGAGGAGAAAGACCCTCCACCTTCAACAAGAGAGAACGCGCCCGAAGGGGGACCTTTAGTGCCAAGAGGACTCCCGGATTACTAAAGATGACTTCGAAAGAAGGACCCCTATTCTGAAGAGCTCCCTTTTACCGAAGGGACCTCGTGAGTACAATAGAAACAATTAAGGAGTCTCTGACATGTCGCCCTCGTATGCAACATGCCGCTTGATGACCAGAGACATCTTTGTTGGAAGACATTCTGGCTTCGGGAGGGACTTCCTGAGGGGGAGAACGCCTGGAGCTCAAATTTCCCAGGGGAGTGTGCCTGAAAATACTCAGAAAAGAGGGTTAGGAGGTCCCCGGGGTGTTTTTCCGGGGAGGAGCCTCCGACGCCCTAGTTAGTGTCCTGAGAGGTGAAAAAGGGGGAGCACTAGGAAGTTTAGTGGCCTTGCCTGTTTGTGTTTTCTCAAGGAGGAAGAGTCCAATCGTTTGCCAGGGTCTATTCCCTGGTATTTATAGGAGTGCCCAGCCCGTTCAGATGACGACACGTGTTCGGTCGGATGTTCTCTGAGTTTCTAGGCGTAGGGGACAAGTAGCTGGTGGTAGGCTCCTTGAGCCTTGAACCGAGACAGGTTGTGACAAGACCTGGACGGTGTCGGCGTGTCAGACCGCTATTTGGGGCGACATGTAACGCCTGTGGGCGACATGTCAGAGGCTCCTTAAATGCTCATGCCGTACTCCCCGAGGTCCTCTAGGCGAGGTCGTCCTTTAGTATGGACGCCCATCTTTGGGAGTTATGCTCGTAGTTCGGAAAGTCCTTTAGTTCGATGGTTCTGCCTTCGGAGGATTCTCTCCTGCTTGTAAGGGCTAGGTCTCTGTCCCGAAGGCACGTTTTATGTAAGGGCCTGGGCACTTACCAACCCCTTGGGGCGAACCCACCAGCGCCGCTTACAACTGACCTGGGTGCTTCGCAAGCCACTTAGTGGTGTTCAGGGGTGTGAAGGTTGGGAGTTTCCTTCCCCGCATTCTCCGAGGTCGGCCTGCCTATTCGGCTGGATATCGGTTTTGCTGGCTGGATCCTTCGGCCCGGTGGTGATCGGACTTTGGTCCACCCATTCTCAGCTCTTTGGCCATCATGTGCTGTTCGGCCCTTCGGTAGAACTCGCCAAGTGTGTCCGAAGGGTCTTTGGAGAATTCGTAAAATAGCTGTGAATCCCTCCGAAGGCCCCGTGTCATCGGGAGGATGCGTATTTCAGGCCGAAAGTCTGGGACACACAAAGCTTCTCTGTTAAACCTTTCGACATAGTCGTGGATGGTTTCTCCACTTCTTTCCACTATGTCGAACATCTGGACGGGCATCTTCGCCGTTGGCCGACTTCCAATGAATTGTTGTGTGAAGGCCGTAGATAACTCCTGGAACTCTGTGATGGTTCCTAGAGCTAATGAATTGTACCAGGCTGTTGCTGGTCCTGTGAGGGAGACCTCAAAACATTTGCACAAGGTGGCGTCGTCGGCACCGTGCATCATCATGCTGCGCCTATACTTGGTCAGATGAGCCTGTGGATCAGTTCGGCCATCGTACGTTTCTAGCCGAGGTACTCGGAAGTCACCTGGCATGGCTCCCTCAACTACAGCTCGGGTGAATGGGGACTCATCCCCACAGAAGGTCCCAGATAGCCTGGCACAGACGGGCTTGCGGGCTACCTGTTTTTCCACCCTGTCCAACCTCGCCAATATCTTCTCCAAAAGGAGCATGGCGTTAGGCTCTTCCTCCTGGTGCTTGTAGGCTTCGTTGCAAGGAGATTGCCTGTGCCTCTTCGGGGAGTGACTTCAACGCCGAGAGGATGGGGACTTCACCTCGGGTGATGAGTTCCTTTCGTATGGGACTTTAGGTCGCTTAGACCCTGCTTGTCCCGCAAGTCGTGCCCCGAGGGGCATGTTTTCTGTCGAAGACTCCTCACGGGGGTCCCCACTTCCCGAACTGTGGTAGGTTGGCTTGGGGCTTTTCTCCCAAGGGCGTACTGGTGAGGGAGGCCTTTGGGCCTGAGTTGGTTGCGGCCACCTTTGGTCTATCTGTTGCGTCATTTCAGCCACAACAGACCGTTGAAAGTCGCGCAAAAAACTCATGGTGATGACAAGAGGATGCTCCTCCTCCGGCAAAGAAGTCCCTGGAATGGTTTGCTCAGTAGCCGGTTGAACTTCAGGCGCGGACGGGGACCTCGGGAGTCCCTTGTCCTTCGAACGCCGAGTCTCAACGACGGCGACCTAAAGGTGGGTTCCCACAGACGGCACCAAATGATGCCCAGAGACATCTTTGTTGGAAGACATTGTGGCTTCGGGAGGGACTTCCTGAGGGGGAGAATGCCTGGAGCTCAAATTTCCCAGGGGAGTGTGGCTGAAAATACTCAGAAAAGAGTGTTAGGAGGTCCCCGGGGTGTTTTTCCGGGGAGGAGCCTCCGACGCCCTAGTTAGTGTCCTGAGAGGTGAAAGAGGGGGAGCACTAGGAAGTTTAGTGGCCTTGCCTGTTTGTGTTTTCTCAAGGTGGAGGAGTCGAACCTGATAGCCAAACGCTATCGCCTCTATCTGGCCGAACTCCCTGCCACAAGAATGGCCAGAAGAAGCTGGCGCTACCCAAGAAAAGGTGTGATCATGCACCTAGGGAGATAGCCGAAGAGCTCCGAGCCCGGCACGCCAGGAAAACCCGAGAACACTACTTGCCCCCCCAAAGGTTGTGAACAGATCGCGTTCGGAAAAGCGGCACCAGACATAGCGAGCCGAACATGATATCCCCGAAGGCGGAACTCCCTGAAACTGGGAACCCCCGAACTGAGGGCTTGTTTCCCGAAGAGGCTCTGTCCGTACCAAAGGACGACCTCACCCAGGGACCTCGGGAGTACGGCAGGAGCATTTATGGAAGCATTTAAGAAAGCCTCTGACACGTCCTTTCACAGACGTCACAAGGCCGCCTCAAAAGGTGCTCTGACACACGGATGCCATCAGAATCACATCATGGCCCATCTCAGCACATGGCTCAAGGCAACCTGCTACCAGCTATCTGTCTCCTACGCCCAGAAATTCAGGAACATCCGACCGAACACGTGTCGCGATCTGAACGGGCTAGGCACTCCTATAAATACCAGGAATTAATACTTGGCAGGAGGTTGGTTGGCAAAACACTGCTCCCACACTCTGAGAAAATTACCAGGCGAGACTCTTCAGCCCTGTGTGCTATTACCTTTGCCTTTTTCTCAGCCAACCACTGACTTGGGCGTCGGAGGCTCCCCCCCCGGAAAAACACTCCGGGGGCCTCCTAACCCTTTGTTTCTGAGCTTTCAGGCACACTCCCTTGGGCGATCCATCCTCCAGGCGTTCTTCCTCCCAGAAGTCTCTCCACCAGTCACCATGACTATAAATGATGAGGCTCCACGCCATCATTTGGCGACGTCTGTGGGAACCCGCTCTGAGATCGCCGTCGTTGAAACTCGGCGTTCTAAGGACAAGGGGCTCCCAAAGTCCCCGTCCGCGCCTGAGACACAACCGGCTGCTGAGCAAACACTCCCAGAGACTTCTGTGCTCGAGGAAGACCGCCCTCTAGTAATCACTATGAGCTTCCTGAAAGACTTTCAGCGTTCGGTCGTGTCTGAAATGACACAGCAGATCAACCGAAGATGGCCACAACAAGCACAGGCCCAGAGACTTCCCTCACCAGCACGCCCTTGGGAGAGAAGCTCGAAGTCCACTCATTGCAGTTTGGGAAGCGGAGATCCGCGCGAAGAATCGTCCACAGAAAATACTCCCCTCGGGAAACAGCCTGTGGGGCAGAAGAGGTCTGAGCGACCGAGGGTCTTGCAGCAAAGAAGTTCGCTGCCTGAGGCGAGGTCCCTGTCCCCTCAGTGCCGAACTCGCTCCCCGAAGAGGCGCCGGCAATCTCGCTTCCCTGAAGAAGGGCCTAGTGCCACAGTGCTTATGGAGAGGATATTAGCACGGATAGATAGGGTGGAGAAACAAGTGGCCAGAAAACCCGTTTGGGCCAGACTCTCGGGAACATGCTGCGAAGATGACTCCCCATTCATTCAGGCCGTTGTTGAGGCAGCCATGCCAGGTGACTTCAGAGTACCTCGGTTGGAGATTTATGATGGCCGTACTGATCCACAGGCCCATCTGACGAAGTACAGACACAGCATGATAATGCACGGTGCTGATGACGCTACCATGTGCAAGTGCTTCGAAGTCACCCTCACAGCGCCAGCAACTGCATGGTACAATTCATTGCCTTCAAGGACCATTACTGAGTTTCAGGAGTTGTCCACGGCCTTCACGCAGCAATTCATTGGGAGCCAACCTACTGCGAAGATGCCTGTCCAGATGTTCGACATAGAGCAGAGGAACGGAGAAACCATCCGAGACTATGTCGAAAGATTCAATAGGGAAGCTCTGAGCGTCCCAGACTTCCGGCCCGAAATCCGCATTCTTGCCATGACACGGGGCCTTCGGCGAGACTCACAGCTATTCTACGAGTTCTCAAAGGACCCCCCGGAGACCCTCGGAGAATTTTACCGAAGGGCAGAACAGCACATGACCGCCGAGGAACTAAGAATGGCAGGGCCGAAGTCCGATCACCACCGCGCCGAAGGGTCCAATCAACAAGCTCGGCATCCGACCGAACAAGCAGGACGACCTCGGAGGATGCGGGGAAGGAAACCCCAAAGTTTCACACCATTGAGCACTACACGGAGCAACATTCTCATGGCGCTGGAAAGGCAAGGGACGCAGATTCGGCGACCAAGGGCCATGACCGCCGATAATAAGAAGAATGCAAAAAAGTTCTGCCAGTTTCATCGCGACCACGGTCATGAGACCGAAGATTGCTTCCAGCTGAAGAAGTACATAGAGTCGCTGATAAAACAGGGCCAACTTCGGAAATACCTGAGGATGCCATCCCCGAAAGGCAGAAAAATGGAGGAAGAAAGGGCCGAAGATGAGGACTATGACTCCGACAGGCGGAGAAACCGAAGTCCAAAAAGGCGTCCTCCACCTCCGGCAGGGGTTATCCAAACAATCACCACGGGGCTCCCATCCTCGGAAAGAAAGCGAAAGGTCAGAGAAATTGCAATCACGGAATATCAAAATCCAGCAAAAAAGCTGGCCCGCAAAAATGGATCCACCATCGTCTTCCCCCACGACGATCCACTGCTGATCATGGCGAGGATAGGGAACTGGGACGTCAAAAGGGTGCTACTTGATGACGGATCAAATGCGGACGTCCTATTCTCGCACTTACTGCCGAACTTGGGCATCTCCAGCAGCGAACTTAAGCCAGTCACCTCGCCCACCTTCGGGGTCGGACCATCCGAACTGCCTGTTCTCGGATGGATCGACCTCCCACTGATGATGAAAGGGACTTCGGTAGACGGAGCAGCTGAGTTGTACGCCTCCACAATGGCAAGGTTCATCGTCATTGATGTCCCGTCCTCGTACAACGCCATCCTTGGAAGGCAGACACAGGGAAGCCTGCACATTCGCCCTGATGTGAAGTACTTGACCGTCACATTCGCCACCAAGGATGGAGATGCAGAGATCTTCATAGACCAGGCCAAGGTGAGAAAGGTGTTTGTGAAAGCACGAAAGGCCCCGGCGAGCAACTTCGCACAAACAATGGAGGCAAAGGCGCCAGAAAAAGGCAAAGAAGAAGATCTCGCAAAAGCGGAAATGGAAACAGTAGAACTTATCCCAGGACAATCTACCCGAATAGGGAAGAGCTTGGCCGAAGGTGAGAAGGAAAACCTTGTATCCTTTCTGCTGAAAAATAAAGATCTGTTTGCCTACTCGCCGAAAGATATGCCAGGGGTAAACCCTGGCATAATACAGCATAGCCTCAAAGTAAGCCTGAAAGCAAAACCTGTCCGGCAAAAGAAACGAAGCATCTCGGCCCACAAGAGCAACTTTGTCAAAACCGAGGTCCAGCGTCTGTTAGACGCCGAAGTCATCAGGGAGGTGAAGTACCCCGAATGGTTAAGCAACGTGGTCATTGCCACAAAAGAAGGTAGCAGCAAACTCCGGATGTGCATCGACTTCAGAAACTTGAACGATGCTTGCCCAAAAGACTCATACCCTCTGCCGCCAATAGATCAACTGGTAGATTCAACTGCTGAGTATGGGCTCCTTAGTTTCCTAGACGCCTTCAGTGGCTACCATCAAATAAGGATGGACCCCGAAGATGAAGAAAAAACCGCCTTCATCACGGAGGGAGGAACATACTGCTATGTCAGAATGCCCTTCGGGCTAAAAAATGCAGGAGCCACCTACCAAAGGTTGATGAACAAGGTCTTTAAAGACCAAATGGGGAGAAACATGGAGGTGTATGTTGATGATATGGTAGTCAAGAGCAAACTGCCTGGCTATCACGTTGCAGACGTAGAGGAAACCTTCCAAAAGCTCAGAGCCTTCGAGATTCGGCTGAATCCTGAAAAATGCATCTTCGGGGTAACCTCAGGAAAATTCCTTGGATACATGGTATCTGAAAGAGGCATTGACGCTAATCCCGAGAAGATTAAGGCGCTGCTTGAGTTCCGAACTCCTGCCACAGTTAAAGACGTGCAGAGGCTCACCGGAAGAATAACCTCTCTGAGTAGGTTTATTTCCAGATATGGAGATAGGTGTCGACCCTTCTTCAAAGTCCTCACAAAGGCAGCAAAGATGGAAGGCGACCTCAGAAGGAATGATCGTCCTTGGGATGAAGATTGCCAAAAGGCCTGGGAAGAACTCAAAGTCTACTTGGCTAGCCTGCCGACTCTGCGACAACCTCGGGATGGAGAGCCCCTCGTTTTGTACCTCGCCGTCACGGAGAAAGCTGTAAGCTCGGTCCTCGTGAAAGAAGAAGGGCCAAAGCAATGGCCAGTCTACTATGTCAGCAAATCCCTGCATGGCGCCGAAGTCAGGTACCCTCTGCTTCAAAAAGCTATATACGCCTTGGTGCTTGCAGGGAGAAGGCTGCGACCATACTTTCAGGCTCACCCCATCATCGTTCGAAGTAGTCTACCACTACGGGATGTTATGAAAAAAGTTGATCATTCGGGAAGGCTCTCTAAGTGGTGCATAGAGCTTGGCGAACACGAAATCATATATGAACCTCAGAAGGCCATAAAAGCTCAAGCACTAGCAGATTTTATCGCCGAAATACCCACCACTAAGGAAAGCCATTTGGATCCAAACGGAGGTAAGCTGGAGTGGACCTTGCATGTTGACGGAGCCTCGGGATCCGAACACCAGGGAGCTGGAGTAATTATCAGAGGACCCTATCGCCGAAATACCCACCACTAAGGAAAGCCATTTGGATCCAAATGGAGGTGAGCCAGAGTGGACCTTGCATGTTGACAGAGCCTCAGGATCCGAACACCAGGGAGCTGGAGTAATTATCAGAGGACCCGAAGGCCTAGCGGTAAAGAAGGCTATCAACTTCAGCTTCAGCGTCACTAACAATGTGGCTGAGTATGAAGCCCTCATAGCGGGATTACGCTTGGCCAAAAGGATTGGCGTGAGAAACTTAAAAGCTCACAGCGATTCCCAGCTGGTAGTTCGGCAGACGGCAGGAGATTATGGGGCGAAGGACCCAACCTTGGCAAAATACCACGAGCTGGTAGCAAAGCTCATCCAAGAGTTTGACGCCGTACGGATCGAAAATGTACCACGGCGGAATAACACTGAGGCAGATTGCTTGGCGAAGTCTAAAACATACACCGAGGTGCTAGATCACTCGAGCATCTCAGTGCTGAGCATAGTGACCTCGGGAAAAGGATGGAAAGATCCCATAAAGAGATACCTCGCAGAAAATGTGCTACCCGAAGACCTCGGCGACGCTTCAAGATTGCGAAGACGCTCTGGCCGATTCTTCCTAATTGGCGAAGAGTTAAACCGACAGGGATATGCAAACCCGCTGCAAAGATGCGTGGATGAAGAGGATACTGAAATGGTCCTTGAAGAGGTCCACGAAGGCATGTGTGGTTCACATATTGGAACTGATGCCCTTGCGGCGGTGATACTTCACCAAGGATACTTCTGGCTTACCCTGAGAAAGGATGCAAGGCAGTTCATCCGAAAATGCGGAAGTTGCCAGAGACATGCGAACATCCAGAGGGCACCCTCGGAAATGGTAACCTCGGCAGACTATCCTTGGCCCTTCGCTGTCTGGGGTATAGACCTTATTGGGCCACTCCCCTCAGCCCCCGGAGGCGTGAAATTCTGCGTGGTAGCAGTAGACTATTTCTCCAAATGGGTCGAGGCAGAACCCCTAGCAACTATCTCGGCAAAAGAAGTGCAAAAGTTTGTGTGGAAGAACATAGTATGCAGATTCGGCATACCGAGGGTACTAGTGGTTGATAATGGATCCCAATTCATAGACAAAGGATTCCAGGAATTTATCAGCGACCTCGGAATAAAAATGCACTTCGCCCCAGTAGCTCACCCCCAAAGCAACGGGCAGGTGGAAGTATCTAATAGGACCATAAAAGATGGCCTGAAAAAGAGACTGGGGGAAGCAAAAGGGAAATGGCCAGGAGAACTCCAAAGCGTATTATGGAGTTACCGAACGACGCCCCGAAAAGCCACAGGGGAGACTCCCTTCTCACTCGTCTTCGGTACAGAGGCTATTATCCCAATAGAGATAGTTCAACCTTCAGTACGGGTGTAAGTATTTGATGAAGGTGGAAAGGACCTCGGCCTCAGAACCAAGCTCGACCTCGTCGGCGAACACAGAGAAATAGCCGAGTTGAGAAGAAAAGCTTTTCAGCAAAGAGTGGCCGCGGCTATAAACTTACGGGCCAGGCCAAAAGAAATCAAGAAAGGAGACCTCGTTCTCCGAAAGGCTGACTTTGCGCCTCGGAGGCCATCCCACGGAGTACTTCGCGCAAACTGGGAAGGACCTTATCTGGTCCTCGCCGAAGTACGAAAAGGCGTGTACAAACTTGGCGATGCCGAAGGCGTAGAATTGAAAAACACTTGGCATTCAGACGCCTTGAAAAAATTCTACGCCTAAGCTTGAGCGAAGGAATCATACTGTACGAAAAATATTCTAAGTATAGAAGTATCTTGAGAAAATTTCTTAAGTGCAGAATTGTACAGAATTCCGCGAAGATGCTCGCGACGAACGCAGATATGACTTTCCGAAGTCCCTTGAGCCATCACGCTCGGGAAAGATGGGAAAAATCTCTCAGCGGTACTCGCCGTAATAAGCGCAGAGACAGTTTTCCAAAGTCCCTTGAGCCTTCAAGCTCGGGAAGGATGGAAAATAAAAAATCTCGCAAAAGGTTTCTTAAGTCTTTTGAGCGAACATGCTCGGGACAAGGGGAAATGAAAATTTTTGACTAAAAGGATTCCGAGGTCCCTCGAGCGAATGTGTTCGGGAAAAATGGAAATGCAAAAACCTGCAAAAAGACTTAGTCAAATTCTTCAGACTTTCCAAAAAAGCCTCTTGAGCGAACAGGCTCGGCCAATGGAAAGATCTCTCATACTTAGTCAAGTTTCTTTGATCGCAGGTTTTCCGAAGTCTCTTGAGCAAATGTGTTCGGGGCAATGGAAATAAAGAAACTTGCAAAAACACTTAGCCAAAAAAGTCTTCATTAAGGAGTAAGCTGCTTTACAATAAAGAAGTGCCCGAAGAAGGAATACAAAATAGAAGGGAAGGAAAAGGGGCCCTAAAATAGCCTAAGGGTTCGCGGCGTCCCGAGAGCCACTCCCTTGCCCGCCCTTTTCCACCACCTTTGGCGCTGGAATTGAAGGAGGAAGGTTCAAATGTTCGACCTTGGACCATTCCCACCGAGGTCCCCCAGGAATGTTTAGAGCCTCTAGAAAAGAGAGGTCCAGATCTGGGAACCTCTGGAGGACTTGGTGCCGAGCAAGGCAGAAGCCGTCCTGAAAGGCGACCTTGGCCATTTGATCAGACTTGTTCTTCTCAAGCTCGAGGTCGTCAAGCTCGTCCTTCAGATCCGCGATCTCCTCTTCCAGCGCCTTTATCTGCTCCTTCCCCTTCGGATCCTTCTTCAAGGACACGACCTCGGCTACAAGGATGTTTTTCTCAGCTATCAGCGCCAGTATGATCTTGTTAGATTCTGACTTATCCTTTAGAAGCTCCTCGTTGGCGGCCAGCATTCCATTTATCTGCTCGCCGAGGTCAGCAATCTTCTGGGAGGAGTCCTTCTCAAGTTCTTCTTTCTCCTTCCGGAACTCCTCCCGAAGGGCAGCAACTTTCTCCTTCGCAGCATCCGCTAGCTGCTGGTTTTTGGCGATCAACTCCAGGCGTGTGGCCTTCGCCTTTTCTAAAGTATCTAAGGCCGTAGTTCGGAACACAGCCTCCCTGGCCACCCGAACTCGGAGGTAGCCAGCATACCCCAGCAGCTGCGAAGAAGATAAACGCAAGGTCAGTAAGAGCCAAACACTTAGGAAAAAATTGAAGGAAATAGGTCTGAAGAGTATACCTGAGCAGCATGCTCGGTAACTTTCATGGCAAGATCGTTGTCCTCCGGATAGGTCACCGCAATAGCCTTGAAGGAGGCCTCAGTAAGCACCCCCTTCGAAATTTCCTTCGCCATTTGAGGACAGTCCTCGGAGTACAAATTCATGTCCTCCGTGAACGTCCAGAAAGGCTCCTTTGGTATCTTCCCTTGCGGGACTTTGGCGTCGCGACGGGCCCGCGCCTTCGCGTGTTCGGCCGCCCAGTTCGGGGTAAGTAACTCCCCTGCAGGGCGAAAAAGAGAAGCAGGTCAGAGACAAAGGAAATTTCAGAAAAAACAAAAGAGCCATACTTGTTCTGAAAAACAACAAACCTGGCGGCACTTCGACCACGACGTCCTCGGAGTCCTGAGACTCCTCGGTCGAAATCCCCTTGCCCTTCTCCTTGCGCCGCTCCTCGGCAGAAGGAGCCTCTACCACGGCCTCTAAGAGGGCCTGCGGCGCGGAGGGGCCCTGGGGAGGGACGTCGGCGGAAGGGACCTCGGAAGCAGCAGCCTCAGACGCCGGAATCTCAGCTGTCCCAGGCTCCTCGGCAGTCTCCTCGGGAATTTCTTCTAGAGGAACCTGGGCAATTCTCTTTGCCCGTTTCCCCGAAGGCCCCGCACCAGTAGACTTCCGCCTTCGGGAAGCCGCCTTCTTTGTCTGATCGCCCTTCTCCACTTGGCCGGAGAAAAGAGACTTGTAATACGCGGCAGTCCCGTCGCCCATCTCTGAAAAAGAGGAAAAATATCAGCGTAAGTCCGAGGAAAAAACAGCAAGGGAGTAGAAGACAACTCACTTTCGACAAGCGTTTCGAAAGAAATTTCCTCCTTAAGAAGCTGGACCAACCAGGAATCCTTCCCGGTGATGGCAGGAGCTGGCATCTCGAGGTCAGTCTCGTGCTCCTTCACCACCTTTAGCTCCCGAAGGACCTCTTTGGTCATCAACTTCCAGTTGATGGGAAAAGGGTAAAGGGCGCGCGGAGCGACCTCGGGAGCCCAGTCAGAGACAGACCGAATACGGCCGTCGAAGTCTGCGAAAGTGGAAGCCAACTCTGGAGTCAGCAACAACCTCGGATCAACGACGTCCGCATCTAACTTTCCCTGAGCCCACTTGGTCGGAACATACGACCAGGCCTCCTCCATCTTCAGGAAAAAGAATTTCTATTGCCACCCCCGCCAACTGTCCTTGGTGGCGAAGGTGAACATGAATTTTTTGCTCCCGGATCCCCGAGGTAGCAAGAAATAGAAGCCACCCTTCGGGACCACCAAGAGCTTGTAGTACTGCATGAAGATTGTAAAATGGGGTTTTATCCCGAACACGCCACACGTGCAGAGGTAGGCGTTAAAATAGCAGAACGAGTTCGGGGGAAGCTGGTTCACAACAATGCCATGAAATTGGCAGAACTCGCAAACCATCTTCGGGGAAGGATACCGAAGTCCGGCCTTCAGCTAGGCTCGAAAAATGGTAACCTCGTTACTATGGTTTGAAAAAGCAAAATGGCTAGAGCGAGGCAGCCTTGTCTTGGCGTAAG
Source organism: Aquilaria sinensis (assembly GCA_005392925.1). Taxonomy (NCBI): domain Eukaryota; kingdom Viridiplantae; phylum Streptophyta; class Magnoliopsida; order Malvales; family Thymelaeaceae; genus Aquilaria; species Aquilaria sinensis. Next base: position 133,513 of record SMDT01000599.1, on the reverse strand, counting down.
AGGGAAGAAAGAACTTTTTCTTCCACATCTCTAGTTTTGCGGGCGTCGTGCAACGAGGATGGGCTAAAAGAGGCTGCCAGCTCTCAGGAATGGGCATTTTCGACATGAAAATGAGTTTGAAAATGAAAGAAAATAGTTTCCAGAGAAAAACTCAAAAGAACAGAGGGATCAAAACGCTCTGGAAAACAAAAACCCACCGAAAGATTTGCCAAAATCTGAGGACGCCGTCGTGAAAGTTGGCTGGAAAAAAGCTCTGATTAAGGTAGCTCCGCCACAGAAAGCAAGAAAGTGCAAGAACAGGGGCAAAGCAGAGAAAAGAGCAGAAGAAAAAGCAAAAGGAACTTATGATGGAATGGGCTATTTATAAGCCAGAGGTGGGTAACCGAAACATCGTCATAAGTACCCTTTGGAGGCGAACCGTCGCCGTAACTGCTCTCTGCACCTGAAAAGGCGCGCCCTCTGTAACCGACGCGACTCTCCTCCAATGGCAAAGCGCCATGTGTCAACCGCTGCACAAAAATGGGGGACACGTCCTCCAAACGTCCCTTGAAAACTGGGACACGTCTTCTGACATCCCTGGAAAACTGGGACGCGCCGCTCAGACTGACATGCTTGGCCAAACAGACCTGCAGAAACAAAGAGCAGGCCAACTCGAGGACGCCAAGAGACAGGCTATGGCCGAACAGCTCATGACCTTTGGGCAAGAGGTGTATCTTCGGCACAGGCTCCGCCTCGAAGACACCAAAGAACAGGCCAAGGCCGAAGAGCCGATGATCTTCGGGCAAAAGGTGCATCCTCGGAACAGGTTGAGCTTCCAAAGAGACTCCCATAAACAACCTCGGAAAAAGATGCAAAATCGAAGTCTTCACTTCGGCTTTCCAAATGGGGGCATGTGATAGCCAAACGCTATCGCCTCTATCTGGCCGAACTCCCTGCCACAAGAATGGCCAAAAGAAGCTGGCGCTACCCGAGAAAAGGTATGATCATGCACCTCGGGAGATAGCCGAAGAGCTCCGAGCCCGGCACGCCAGGAAAACCTGAGGACACTACTTGCCCCCCCAAGGTTGTGAACAGATCGCCTTCGGAAAAAAGGCACCAGACATAGCGAGCCGAACATGATATCCCTGAAGGCGAAACTCCCTGAGACTGGGAACCCTCGAACTAAGGGCTTGTTTCCCGAAGAGGCTCTGTCCGTACCAAAGGACGACCTCACCCAGGGACCTTGGGAGTACGGCAGGAGCATTTATGGAAGCATTTAAGGAAGCCTCTGACACGTCCTTTCACAGACGTCATAAGCCGCCTCAAAAGGCGCTCTGACACGCTAACGCCATCAGAATCACATCATGGCCCATCTCAGCACAAGGCTCAAGGCAACCTGCTACCAGCTATCTGTCCCCTACGCCCAGAAATTCAGGAAACATCCGACCGAACACGTGTCGCGATCTGAACGGGCTAGGCACTCCTATAAATACCAGGAATTAATACTTGGCAGGAGGTTGGTTGGCAAAACACTGCTCCCACACTCTGAGAAAATTACCAGGCAAGACTTTTCAGCCCTGTGTGCTATTACCTTTGCCTTTTTCTCAGCCAACCACTGACTGGGGCGTCGGAGGCTCCCCCCCCGGAAAAACACTCCGGGGTCTCCTAACCCTTTGTTTCTGAGCTTTCAGGCACACTCCCTTGGGCGATCCATCCTCCAGGCGTTCTTCCTCCCAGAAGTCTCTCCACCAGTTACCATGACTATAAACGATGAGGCTCCACGCCATCAGAACCATTTGCCAGGGTCTGTTCCCTGGTATTTATAGGAGTGCCTAGCCTGTTCAGATGACGACACGTGTTCGGTCGGATGTTCTCTAAGTTTCTGGGCGTAGGGGACAAGTAGCCGGTGGCAGGCTCCTTGAGCCTTGAACCGATACAGGTCGTGACAAGACCTGGATGGCGTTGGCGTGTCAGACCGCCGTTTGGGGCAGCATGTAACGCCTGTGGGTGACATGTCAAAGGCTCCTTAAATGCTCATGTTGTACTCCCCGAGGTCCTCTGGGCGCGGTTGTCCTTTAGTATGGACGCCCTTCTTTGGGAGTTATGCTTATAGTTCAGGGAGTCCTTTAGTTCGATGGTTCTGCCGTCGGAGGATTTTCTCCTGCTTGTAAGAGCTAGGCCTCTATCCCGAAGGCGATCTGTTTGGTCCCCCGAAGGAGCTGGCAATACCTTTGGATTTCCTGGCGTATTAGCCCAAGTCCTGACTTCGTGGTGCTCGAGTTCGCTCCTGCCGAGGTCAATGACAGTGCTTCTTTTTGGCTGACGCCAGGCTTCCCGAACACAACTTCGGCAGGAAGTACGTATAGGGAGAGGCGATTGCCCTTTGGCTATCACCGCCCTCAAATGTGCTCTGACATGACGTCGCTGCGCACGTCCTATCACGCAGGCCTACTCTGGCCTTGGCCCCTGACCTGAGCGGCCTGCAGTCGGCTAGAGGCCCCCATGCCCAAAGGTGCAGGTTACATCCGACCGAACACGTGTCATAATCTGAACGAGTCACATCCTCCTATATATATTAAGAAAGTGGCCTCTGAAAGGGGGACATGCAAAAAAGCAAAAGGAAGAATCTCTCTGCCCCCTACTTACCTTTCACCTTCAAACATTGACTTAGGCATCGGAGGCTCCTCCCCAGAAAAATAATCCGGGGACCTCCTAACCTTTATTCTTTGAGTGTTTTAGATGGTCTCCTTTAGGAAATCTCCCCTTCAGACGTTCCTCCCTCACCGAAAGTCCCTCCTAATCTCACCATGTCATACAGTGAAGATGCTGATGGGCATCACCTAGCTCAACAACCCTCAACGGTTGTTGGCTCAATGATGCCTAAATCTACACAGCAAAAAGTAAAGGAGTGAAAACCAAAGATTCTCAGTAAGGGGTCTTCAAGCTGCAAGAAAAATCCTGAGGACTCCTCATATGAGAACATATGTAACCTGCTGTGAGCTCATATAGCCTGAAAGTCTGATATATGTACATATAACTTGGTCCCTTGAGACCTCTCCTCATCCCAGTCCTCCTCATGGGATGTCACTCTGTGCCTAGTGAGTTCTGGCCACTAACTCGCTCCTAGTAAGCCTTAGCTTACTACTTGATGCAATAACATAGCCTTCCATTTGTTGTTGTGCAAGTGAACGTGGTGGATGCTCCTTGCTTGTGCTGTAAGAAGTCTAGTCGGTGTACTAGGCCTCTACATAGTTCGTCAAGTCCTTAGACTTGACTAGGTCGCTTGTGTACTAGGCCTTTACCCATTTAACTTAGGAAGGATGTACTAGGCTTCCACTTGTGCCTCAAGGCATGGCTTGGCTAGGCAACAAGTGCACTAAGCCTTCATCCATGGTGCTCCTGTTTCCACCATTACTTGGTTCACACTAGTTGAGTGGTAATGATCATGGATGGATTCATTTACTAGGTTCTTTGGAACCTACCTTAGTGTACTAAGGTTCTTGCATAAGAACCTTAAATACAAAGGCCTAACTATGCTTTTGATGGCATTAAACCCTGCACCTAACTAATGGTGCTCTATTATGGCCAAACATGCATTCAAAACATTCCTTTACTTTGAGTTGAAATAACTTTAAAACTAGGTTATTTCAAGTGTTGTTAAGGCATCGAGGTGATAGTACTCCCTCTTAGCTTCACGTGAAATCTTGACTCACCTCAATCGGACACCCGAGTAAAATCTTATGAGGAAAACAAAACCGGGTGTCAACGCTGTCTCGGCGATGCGTCGCCACAGTTGTCGACGTTTTGCCAATTTCTGAGGTATTTTGAGATGCATCGTGGGAAATTCTATGGATTTGTGACGCATCACCGAACCTATGAAATGACTAGAAAACTTCCTATTTTGCTGCTATGAACTTTGGGCACTTCTGAAATATATCAAAAATGTATAGATAGCCTTCAAACTCCATATACATGAAGTACACATTGCAGAGACCACAACTAACCATCACAAGCCTTCCTATGATGCATTATAATAGCATCCAATCAAGCCAAACACACTAGTCCACCATGATCAAACCAAAGCACTAACTAATGCTATTGCCAAAACTACTTGATTTCATCAAGCAAAGTCTATCTAATAGCATTAATCAAGCTGGAAAACAAAACTCACTTACCTCAGTTTCAATCCCTAAGCAATAATCACTCCTCTATTCAACTAAAAACCAAGTTCCTCAAAGTCTACCTAAGTTCCAAGCAAACAAAGGGGAAAAAACACCAAATTACTAACTTCTAACCAAAATCCAAGCATCTAAACATCTAATAAACAAGAATTCACCAAGAACACAAGTGTTACCTCATATAAAAAGTAGGGAATAGTGGGAAACTCGGTTCCATGCTCCAAAAACTTGAAATCATGCTTGAAACAAGCCTTTCATAGCTTGTATATCCTTGGTGGCTTCAATTTCCACGAAAATCTCTTGCTTTTAGGCTTGGATTGATGGAGAATTGGTAGAGAGAAGGGTGAGCTTGGGTTGAAATGTGAAGATGGTAGCCCTCCCTTCCTTTACCAATTTATATGGTCTTTTAAACCCCAAGCCACCAAACTATTCAAAAAGTTACAAATAAGTCCCCTCATTTTGGTAACTTTAATCAAACTTGGTTAAATCTTGTTTATTTGAACTAAACTTGAGTTAAAAAGTAGAAGTTAGGTTTTAAAAACTCAATTTCAACTATCGGGACTCAATCTGACTCTTCAAGATGCAAAATTACCATTTTTTCCCCAAACCTCATTTAGTGCCTTAAATTTCTCGGAACTTAGCAAACTTTGCCTAACATACCTATTCTTGCTATGTGAACTTGACATAAAGTTCCAAATTAGCTTTCCACTAGGACAGCCATAACATTCTTCCCACCTTGGAGAATTTGGTCCTCCAAATTCAATCTCCCCATCTTAAGTGACTATGGCTACCATTCACATCAAGCTAGTAGCTGCCAACTTTGACCACTTGACTGGCCAAGCAACCTCAAACTACTGCTCTAGTGCACTAGGTTGACTCCTTGTGGCAACAACTGTCAGGGATAAACTTCCTAGGCAGGTCTTAACTTAACCAAGCCCAAAAATGTAACTAGTCTAATAACCACTTGTACTGCTGGCAACACTTCTTAGGTGTAAGATAAGAGTGATACACTGTTTACACTTCTAGGTCTTGCTCTTCACCTCAAAATCGACTCTTATTCCTTCGTCTCAAGTTGACTCTTGGACTATAGGCATGTTACCCTTGTTCCTACTAGGTCGTATGAGCCAACCTCCACCTCGTAGTTTCATGTCTTCAACTCATCCTCATGTCTCTTTGGTGTAGCTTAACCCATTCAAGTTGGTGGGTTCAAATTCTGGAACCTCTGGAGTAATCCACTTATCTCAATGGTACTCCCCACCTTGGAAGAATCCATATCCTTCTACATAGCCTACCTTATGAATGAGGTCCAAAACAACTTCATAGGATGGTGGTCACATCCTGGCTACTTGCAACAAGGTGTTGCCTTACCTTGGAGTAAGCCAAACCAACTGCCCCAATATTGCCACACTAGACTGCTAGGATCCAGTCCTAGACCTTGGCATCCGAAAGCAAACCTAGCCCAGTTTGACCATCGCAACCTGCAGCCAAAGCCAAACGACAACTCACAGATGTTGGTTAGTACTAACTACCTCAACACGAGGACAAACCACTAGATCTTAGTAACTAGCCTCCAATGCCATGACTGAAGCTCTGATACCAAAAACTGACATGACCCCTCATGGGCCTGCCCAGGAAACTTGTGGAAACTTATCCCACGTTAGTTGCAATTGGCTAATTGATTACATGCACACTAGTTAAAACCTTTATGCTTCTAGTTATTTAATCCTACTATGTAATCATGCTTGAGTTTATGCTTTGACTTAATCAATAAAATAAAGAAACAATACTTGAAACATTGCCATGGCATAATTTAATAAAAGCAATATCAAAATAGTCAAAGCATTCAAAGCAATTAAGTGGAATTAACTACACAAAATCAATTGTGTGCAAGCATCCAAACAAGAGTAGACCATGCTCGCACCCAAGAGTGACTCTAAAGTAAATTACTCAACATGACCATTGGAGGCAAACTAGTGTATTAAAACTATACACTAAATGACTATACTGAGATCCAAAACCAAGCTTCCGCCATAGAGCAAACTCCCAATAGAAAGCTTCGTAAGCCCTCCCTTATGCTTTCACTAGCCTCTGTATGCCAAAAAGACAACTATAGTTAGTACCATAACTTAACCAACAAGCAACCCATAAACTAGAATCAGAAAGATTCAAATAAACTAAATACCTACTCATAAGCCTAGCTCAACAACCCTCAACAGTTGCTGACTCAACGACGCCTAAATCTGCACAACAAAAAGTAAGGGTGTGAGAATCAAAGATTCTCAGTAAGGGGTGTGACGGCCCTTGGAGCTATAAGTCTAATCAGCCAGGTAATTAGTTAATTTAATAAATTATGCTTTAGATAATTTATTTGCAAGCTAAGTCTCCATAATTTAGGGTCCAGTAGTTAAAAATGAATAAAATTAATCATTTAAGCAAGCTGGGCTAAGAAGGGTATTTTGGTCATTTCATATAACGACCCATTTTTATTGCACGGTTGGGTAGAGCATAAGAAAATATTAAATTTGATGTATCACGGTTTTTCGTTATTTCCACTCTATCATCGTGAAATTTTGGATTAACTAGATTGTTCATAAGTGGTTTAAATGTAACATTGATAAAGGTAGCGACAAAATTGAATATAAATAAAAGTCTGAGACTGGACGTGTAATTAATCTGTGAAGAAACAAGGCGCGAGTAATGCCAACTTTGGTCCTAAAGTTTTAAACGTGTTACGGATAAACCTAAATTTAGTGGAGTATACAAAAAGGGCACTGACCACGTGATTTTTAAAGTGAGGTGGTGGCGTTTTAGTTAAGTCAACCGGGTCATTTGTTTTATGTTTAACCATCCAAAAGTTCACCCCTCTTCCCAGAAATGCCATGGACGAACTTGCTTAAGCTCCCAACATCCAAATTCTTAAATTAAAGACAAATTAGCAGGGATTTGGGGTTGAAATCATGTATTCTTGCATAAGGAGCTAAAGTTGAGCTCAATTGTTGTAGATAAGTAAAAAAATTATTTTTCCCCTAATTTTTTCTGGTTTCGTTTCAGACCTGGGTTGCTGGAAACTATGTTCCATGTATGTTTATTGAATAAACTAAATATGGGAAGTTGAGAAATAACTTAAATTACAAAGAAATGGTGTTTGGTTAGGAGGCTATGGATTGATGTATTATACGTAGCTTTTCCTATATAGTTTTGATGTTTGTGGCTAGAGGAAGGAGCTGGAATTAATATTGCTTGATTATTGCTAAGTAGAAAAGACTAACAAGCAAGGAAAAGGAAAATATTGGGTCTAAGTTTTATTGAGGGCCAATTATGTGGAGACCAATGTAAAACTTAATTTAGTCATTTAAACCATATGGGGCTTTGTTAATTATAAGCCTAAATATTGGTTATTTATGTGTTAAATGATCAATATAGGTATTGAGCATAAGCTACTAAGAAGAGACCTAAGTTTGGCTTGAAACCAAGACAAAAAGAATCAAGTGCCTTGAGCTTGCAAACTAAGTTATCTAAGGTAAGGGTTATTTAATTTTTATGCTTATGTGTTCAATAAATTTGGCTATGATACTTGTATATCAAGTGGCCAAATTATTGATAAATTTAACAAGCATATGATTTGAGTACTGATGACTATTTGAGAAGCTTATATGATTGAGTTTGGTAAGAAGCTAAACTGTGAAGTGCATATGAAGTGTGTAAGTGCATATTTGTAAACGTGTATCTATAGGCAAAAAGGACCTTAATATGGTCTAATTTATGGTGAGTATGATGGGTTAGGAACCTACGATACCTAAGGTCACACTGATGGGCTAAGACCTGGATGGACCTAAGAGGGGGAGGTGTCCTTAACTACTTACGAAACCTTATAAGGTAGCACTAACACATGCACTAAATAAGCAAATAGTTCACTCCTGTACATAAAATAAGGGATATTAGCAAATACTAAGAAGCTTTGAAAGTAGTATTTGTATGGCCAAGTTGGACTTGTCAATTGTAAGGCAAATGGGTAAAGGAAATGTGGGAACTAGCTACTCCCATAGTTATTGGCCAATAATATGAGTTCCTAGCACTATGATTTGAGCTCAAGTGCATGAGGCATACATATATAGATATCTTTATGGATATTATGCAAGATCCTATACTGTTGTTTTTCTTGCAAGTTATAACCCTTACTGGGAATTTTTGGTTTTCACATCCCTTATATATTTTGTGTACAGATACTGGTGGACCTGGAGCTAATAAGCAATAAAAGAACTGGTTGTTAGTATTTTGATACCAGGTGTGCAAAAGTTAATTAATATCATAGATTGTTGTTGAGTTTCTTTCCTGCAGGTTCCTAATTACTAGAATACTAACTTACTGGCCTTTGTTATACAGAGGCAAGCAACAGGGAATACCTAAACACTGTAGTGACTTTTTTTGGCAGTGTAACTCAAGTGAGACCAAATTCCCAGATTCTCATTGTGTAACATATGTGTAACACTTTTGTGTAAGATGTATATATATGTGTGTGGAACTTATGCATTTGGTAAATGCTATGGAACTAGTGGTTGTGTTCCCTAATAGCTTGTATGGATTCACAATGCATAATAGTATGTTTTATATAAATGCATGTTTGAAGTGATGGCCAGCTGCATCGATTATATATTATTTTTATGGTCATTGACCTATAGCCATAGTAAGGCATAGTATAAAATAGTATTGCATCAAGGATTTAATCAATTAATAGGCCCACTAAGAACAAATTTACATAGGCCTAACACTGATATGAGTGTAAGGCTCCTGGGGTCCTATGTGACTAAGACAGGATTAAGGTTCAAGGCCTGTGACAAGGGATCTTCAAGCCGTAAGAAAAATCTTGAGGACTCCTCGTATGAGAACATATGTAACCTGCTGTGAGCTCATACAGCTTGAGAGTCTGATATATGTACATATAACTAGGTCACTAGAGACCTCTCCTCATCCTAGTCCTCCTCATGGGGCATCACTCAACACCTAGCGAGTTCTGGCCACGAACTCACTCCTAGTAAGCCTTAGCTTACTGCTTGATGCAATAACATAGCCTTCCCTTTCTTGTAGTGCAAGTTAACATGGTGGATGCTCCTTGCTTGTGCTGTAAGAAATCAAGTAGGTTTACTAGGCCTCCACATAGTGCATCAAGTCCTTAGACTTGACGAGGTCACTTGTGTACTTTGCCTCCACCGATTTAACCTACAAAGGATGTAATAGGCTTCCACTTATGCCTCAACGCATGGCTTGGCTAGGCAACAAGTGCACTAAGCCTTCATCCTTGGTGCTTCCATATCCACCATTACTTGGTTTACACTAGTGGAGTGGTAATGATCATGGATGGATTCATTTACTAGGTTCTTTGGAACCCATCTTAGTGTACTAAGGTTCTTGCATAAGAACCTTAAATATGAAGGCCCAACTAGGCTTTTAATGGCACTAAACCTTACACCCAACTAATGGTGCTATATTACGACCAAACATGCATTCAAAACTTTCGTTCATGTTGAGTTGAAATAACTTTAAAACTAGGTTATTTCAAGTGTAGTGAAGGCATGGAGGTGATAGTACTCCCTATTAGCTTCACGTGGAATCTTAAATCACTTCCTCTTAGCTTCACATGGAATCTTGAATCACCTTAATTGGACACCCGAGTGAAATGTTATAAAGAAAACAAAACTGGGTGTCAATGCTGTCTCAGCGGCCCGTTGCCAATTATGGCGACGTGTCATCACAGTTGTCGAAGTTCTGCCAATTTCTAAGGTATTTTGCGACACATTGTGGGAACTTGTATGGATTGGCAACGTGTCACCAATCCTACGAAATGCCCAGAGAACTTCCCATTTTGCTACTATGAACTTTGGGCACTTCTCAAATGTATCAAACATGTATAGATAGCCTTCAAACTTCACATACATGAAGTACACGTTGTAGAGACCACAACTAACTATCACTAGCCTTCCTATGATGCATTATAATATCAATCAAGCCAAACACACTAGTCCACTATGATCAAACCAGACCACTATCTAATGTTATTGCCAAATCTACTTGATTTCATCAAGCAAACTCTGTCCAATAGCATTAATCAAGCTAGAAAACATAACTCCCTTACCTTAGTTTCAATCCAAAAGTAAGAATCACTCCTTTCTTCAACCACAAACTGAGTTCCTCAAAGTCTACATAAGTTCCAAGCAAACAAAGGCATAAAACATCAAATTGCTAACTTCTAACCAAAACCCAAGCATCTAAACATCTAACAAACAATAATTCACCAAGAACTCAAGTGTTACCTTGCATAAAAAATAGGGGATAGTAGAAAACTAGGTTCCAAGCTCCGAAAACTTGAAATCATGCTTGAAACAAGCCTTTCATAGCCTGTATATCCTTGGTGGTTTCAATTTCCACAAAAATCTCTTGCTTTTAAGATTGGATTTGATGCCCAGAGACATCTTTGTTGGAAGACATTATGACTTCGGGAGGGACTTCCTGAGGGGCAGAACGCCTGGAGCTCAAATTTCCCAGGGGAGTGTGCCTGAAAATACTCAGAAAAGAAGGTTAGGAGGTCCCCGGGGTGTTTTTCCAGGGAGGAGCCTCCGACGCCCTAGTCAGTGTCCTGAGAGGTGAAAAAGGGGGAGCACTAGGAAGTTTAGTGGCCTTGCCTGTTTGTGTTTTCTCAAGGAGGAGTCGAACCATTTGCCAGGGTCTGTTCCCTAGTATTTATAGGAGTGCCCAGCCCGTTCAGATGACGACACCTGTTCGGTCGGATGTTCTCTAAGTTTCTAGGCGTAGGGGACAAGTAGCCGGTGGCAGGCTCCTTGAGCATTAAACCGAGACAGGTCGTGACAGGACCTGGACGGCATCGGCATGTCAGATCGCCGTTTGGGGCAGCATGTAACGCCTGTGTGCGACATGTCAGAGGCTCCCTAAATGCTCATGCCGTACTCCCCAAGGTTCTCTGGGCGAGGTCGTCCTTTGATATGGATGCCCTTCTTCAGGAGTTTTGCTCGTAGTTCGGGGAGTCCTTTAGTTCGGTGGTTTTGCCTTCGGAGGATTCTCCCCTGCTTGTAAGGGCTAGGCGTCTGTCCCAAAGGCGATCTGTTTGGTCCCCCGAAGGAGCCGGCAATACCTTTGGATTTCCTGGCGTATTAGCCGAAGTCCTGACTTCGTGCTGCTCGACTTCGCTCGTGCCGAGGTCAATGACAGTGCTTCTTTTCGGCTGACGCCAGGCTTCCCGAACAAAACTTCGGCGGGAAGTACGTACTCGGAGAGGTGATAGCCCTTCGGCTATCACAGGCCCCCCTCGAAAAAGCCGAAGTGGAAACTTCGGTTTGTCAGCTTTCGGAGGGCGCCTCTTTGGGCCTTGGGTGTAGCAGCTGTGCCGAAGACGGACCTTTCGTCCGAAGACGTAGGCTGTTCGACCATAGCCTATCCTTTGGTGTCTTCGACGTAACCTACTTTTTTCCTTTTGCAGGTCTGTGTAACGTTGCGTCTCGTAACCAGGCGTGTCAGTCTAGAGCGGCGCGCCTAGGATTTTGTGGTGTCAGAAGGCATGTCCCTCTTTTGGCATGATTGCTGACACGTGGCACATTTGTCATTGGCAAGGGCTGCATCGAATACAGCAGGCGCAACTTTTCACGCTCAGTAATCAGTTATGGCGATTGTTCGCCTTCGTGGGGTACTTATGACGCCGGTTCGCCTACCCCCCTCGGCCTATATATACTCTTGTTCCTTCATAACCTCCTTTTGCTTCTGCTTTTGCTCTCTTCTGCCTTTCAACTATTTTTGCGTTTTCCCCTGCTTTTCGCGGCGGTGCTGTTGACAGAGTTTTTTCCGGCCACCTTTCACGACGGCGTCTTCAAACCCAAATTTTGGCAAAGCATTTGGTGGGTTTTAGCTTCCCGAGTCTTCTATTTTTCAAGCTTTTTCTCGAGGTCATTTTTGCCTTTTTCCGAACTCATTTTTCAGCCGACATGCCTATTCCCGAGAGCTGGCAACCTCTTCTGTCTCACCCTTGCTGCACCACTCTTGAAAAACTAGAAAAATGGAAGAAAAAATTCTTCCTTCCCTCGTATGCCGTTACAAGGTTGCCACGTTCTGACCAATTTAGCTTTTCGAACCGTAGTAACGAGGTTACTGTTTTCCGAGCCCAATTGAAGGCCGGACTTTGGTACCCTCCTCCGAAGATGATTTGCGACTTTTGCCAATTCCATGGCATTGCCGTAAATCAACTTCCGCTGAACTCGTACTGCTATTTTAACGCCTTCCTCTATATGTGTGGCGTCTTCAAAATAGAACCCCACTTTATTATCTTTATGCAGTACTATAAGCTCTTCGTGGTCCCGAAGGGTGGCTTTTACTTTATGCTACCTCGGGGATCAGGGAGCAAAATGTATATGTTCACTTTTGCCACTAAGGACAGCTGGCGAGGGTGGCAACAAAAGTTTTTCTTTCTGAACATGGAGGAGGCCTGGTCCCATGTTCCGACCAAGTGGGCTCAGGGAAGGCTGGAGATGGACGTCGTAGATCCGAGGATAATGCTGACTCCCGAGTTGGCTCCCGTATTCGTGGACTTTGATAGATGTATCCGAGCCGTCTCCGACTGGGATTCCAAGGTCCCTTCGCACTCTCTCTACCCCTTCCCCATCAATTGGAAGCTGATGACCGAGGAGGTTCTTCGGGAGCTAGGGGTACTGAAGGAGCACAAGACGGACATAAGGATGCCGGCTCCTGCCATCGCTGGGAAAGACTCTTGGCTGGTGCAACTCCTTCGGGAGGAAGTTACTTACGAAAATTTTTATGAGCGTAAGTTATCTTCGAGAACCTTTGTTATAATTTCATCTTGGACTCACACTGATGTCTTCTTTCTTTTCCAGAGATGGGCGATGACACTGCTGCTTTCTACAAATCCCTTTTCCTCGGTCAATCCGAGAAAGGTGAGCAAAGGAAGAAGGCCATTTCCCGAAGGCGAAAAGCGACTGGGGCTGGGCCTTCTTCTAAACGGTCGAAGAAGACTGTTCAGCCTCCTCAGCCGAAAGTTCTTGAGGGGGTAAGCGGAGAGCCCGAAGTTGCCGCCACTCCGCCGCCCGTGGTTGCTGCTGTCGACGTCCCTCCTCGGAGTCTTACTTCGTCGCAGGCTCTTCTGGATGCCTTGGTAGAGGCCCCTTCTGGCGAGGAGCGGCGCAAGAGCAAAGGCAAGGGGATTTCTACCGATGAGGTTTTGGATTCTGACGATGACGTGGCCGAAGTGCCACTAGATTCATTTTCTAGCAAACTGTGATGCCTTCACATTTTTTAGATTTACTTGCCTCGACCAGCTTTTTGTTTTACCGTGCAGGGGAGTTACTTACTCCGGGTTGGGCAGCTGAGCATGCCCGAAAGCGAGCCCTTCGGGATGCCCGTATCCCGAAGGGGAAGATCCCGAAGGAGCCTTTCTGGTCGTTTACGGAGGACATGAATTTGTACTCCGGAGACTGCCAGCAAATGGCCAAACAGATCTCGAAAGGGATCCTTACCGAGGCCTCCTTCAAGGCCATTGCGGAGGCTCACCCGAGCGATGATTCCCTCACCGTGAAAGTTTCCGAGCACGCTACCCAGGTATGCTTCGCGCCTTTCTTTTTCCTTTTGATTTCTTCTAAGTATTTGGCTCTCTTTTTTGCTTTACGGACTTTGCCTTTATTTCTTTGCAGCTGCGGGGGTACGCTGGTTTCCTCAAAGTTCGGGTGGCGAGGCAGGCGGCGTTCCAAGTCTCGGCCTTAGAAGCCATAGAAAAAACTAAGGCCATGTGCTCGGAATTGGCTGCCAAGAACACGCAGCTGGCTCAAGCTACCGAGAAGGAAGTTGCTACCGTTCGGGAGGAGTTCCTAAAAGAAAAAGAGGAACTTTTGAAGGACTCCTCCCAGAAAATTTCTAACCTCGGCTCCCAGGTGGCGGAGCTGATTTCGGCGAACGAGGAGCATCAAAAGGAGAAGTCACAGGATAAGGTTCTCCTGGCGAAGGCGCTTGCTGAGAAGGCTGCGCTCCAAGCCGAGGTTGATTCTTTGAAGAAGGGGCCAAAAAAGAAAAAGATGAAGGCACTGAAGTAGGAGGTCGCAGTTCTGACGAAGGACCTTGAGGACCTTGGGGTCGAGAAGGATAAATCCGACCAGATGACCAAGGTTGGTTTCCAGGACGGGTTTTGCCTCGCTCGGCACCAAGTTCTTCAGAGGTTCCCAGATCTGGACCTCTCTTTCTTGGAGGCCCTAAACATTCCCGAGGGGCCTCGGTGGTCTTGGTCCAAGATTGAGCACCTGAACTTGCCTTCTTCTTTCCCGGCACCAAAGGTGGTGGAAAAAAGGACGCAGGAGCTGGTGGCTCCCGGGACGCCGAGATTCCTTAGTTTGTTCTAGGTTCCTTTGCCTTTTTTTCCTTCTTTTTTGTACTTCTCCCTTTGGCACTCCTTATTCTCTGTAGGAAAATTCATTTCAATAAAGACTTTTTCTTTTTAGAAAATTTGGCTAAGTCTTTTTGTGAGATTTTTCATTTCCCATTGTCCCGAACACGTTCGCTCAAGAGACTTTGGAAAATCATATCTGTGCTCGTTTCGGCGATCACCTTCGTGGAATTCTGACTTGTACAATTTATGCTTAGGAACTTTTCTGAGAAACTTTTGTACTTAGAATATTTTTTCTAACTTGTACAATACCATTTTCCCATCAAAATCCTAAGCATAGAACTTTTTCAAGGTGTCTGAATGCCAAGTATTTTTCAATTCTACGCCTTCGGGAACGCCGAGCTTGTACACCCCTTTTCGCACTTTGGCAAGTACCAGGTAAGGTCCTTCCCAATTTGCGCGGAGTACCTCGTGGGTTGGCCTTCGGGGTGCAAATTCAGCCTTTTGGAGAACGAGGTCTCCTTTCTTGATTCCCTTTGGCTTGGCCCATATGTTTATGGCCACAGCCACTCTTTGCTAAAAAATTTTTCTTCTCAGTTCAGCTATTTCTCTGTGTTCGCCGACGAGGTCGAGCTTGGTCCTCATGCCGAGGTCATTTCCCCTTTCATAAAAAACTTGCACTCGTACTGATGGTCGTACTAGCTTGATTAAGATGATAGCCTCTGTACCGAAAACAAGTGAAAAAGGTGTCTCCCCTGTGGCTCTTCGGGGTGTTGTTCGGTAACCCCATAACACGCTTTGGAGCTCTCCTGGCCATTTCCCTTTTGCTTCCCCCAGTCTCTTTTTCAGACCATCTTTTATGGTCCTATTAGATACTTCTACCTGCCCATTGCTTTGGGGGTGAGCTACTGGGGCGAAGTGCATTTTTGTTCCGAGGTCACTGATAAATTCCTGGAATCCCTTGTCTATAAACTGGGACCCATTATCAGCTACTAGTACCCTCGGTATGCCGAATCTGCATACAATGTTCTTCCATACGAACTTTTGCACCTCTTTTGCCGAGATAGTCGCCAGGGATTCTGCCTCGACCCATTTGGAGAAATAGTCTACTGCTACCACGCAGAACTTCACGCCTCCAGCCGCTGTTGGGAGTGGCCCAATGAGGTCTATGCCCCAGACTACAAAGGGCCAGGGATAGTCAGCCGAAGTTACTAATTCCGAGGGTGTCCTCTGGATATTCGCGTGCCTTTGGCAATTACCGCATTTTCGGACGAACTGCCTAGCGTCCTTTCTCAGGGTAGGCCAAAAGTATCCTTGGCGAAGTATTACTGCTGCCAGGGCATCGGTTCCGATGTGCGAACCACAAGCGCCTTCGTGTACTTCTTCGAGGATCATTTCAATATCCTCTTCGCCAACACACCTTTGTAGTGGATTTGCATATCCCTGCCGATATAATTCTTCGCCAATTAGGAAGAATCAACCGGAGCGTTTTCGTACTTTTTCAGCTTCGCTGGGGTCTTCGGGGATCGTATTGTCTCCGAGATATCTTTTTATCGGGTCTTTCCAGCCTTTTCCCGAAGTTACTATGCTCAGCACTGTGATGCTCGGGTGGTTTAGCACCTCGGTTCATGTGTTTGATTTTGCCAAGCAATCTGCCTCGGCATTATCTTGTCGAGGTACATTTTCGATTCGTATGGTGTCGAACTCCCGGATGAGCTTTGCTACCAATTCATGGTATTTTGCCAAGGTTGGGTCCTTTGCCCTGTAGTCTCCTGCCGTTTACCGAACTACCAGCTGAGAATCGCTGTGGCCTTTCAAGTTTCTTATGCCAATTTTTCTGGCTAGGCGCAATCCTGCTATGAGGGCTTCATACTCAGCCATATTGTTGGTGACGTTAAAGCTGAACTTGGTAGCCTTCATTACTTCTAGGCCTTCGGTACCTCTAATAATTACCCCAGCTCCCTGGTGTTCGGACCCTGAGGCTCCGTCAACATACAAAGTCCACTCGGGCTCACCTTCGCCAGGATCCGGATGGCTATCCTTGGTGGTCGGTACTTCGGCAATGAAGTCTACCAGGGCTTGAGCTTTTATGGCTTTCCGAGGTTCATAAGTGATGTCGTGTTCGCCAAGCTCTATACACCACTTGGAAAGCCTTCCTGAATGATCAACTTTCCTCATGACATCCCGTAGTGGTAGATTACTTCGGACGATGATAGGGTGAGCCTGAAAGTGTGGTCGTAGCCTTCTTCATGCTAGTACCAGAGCAAATATAGCTTTCTGCAGTAAGGGATACCTGACTTCGGCACCGTGCAGGGACTTGCTTACATAATAGACCGGCCATTGCTTCGGCCCTTCTTCTTTCACAAGGACCGAGCTCACACCTTTTTCTGTGATGGCGAGGTATAACACGAGGGGCTCTCCCTCGCAAGGTTGTGGCAGAGTGGGCAGACTGGCTAAGTAGATTTTGAGTTCTTCCCAGGCCTTTTGGCAGTCTTTATTCCAAGGATGATCATCATTGACACGGCCGTCCCTGGCCCCTGCCCAGGACACCTGTGAGAACTTGGTCTCATGGCGGATTGCAGTTGGACTCATTGATATGTACACGGATTAAATCCATGTCACTAGTTGATTATCCTAGAATATGCAATATGCATGCTCTTTATGCTTTGACGGGTTATTTAAAACCATAAAATGTTAATGTGACCACAATTTTTCATATAAAACAGGCAGAGCAGTCAGAGCATACAAATCAACCTTTATATGAGTTAACTACACATAGCAACATGCGTGAGCATTCATACATATAGTAGCTAATGCCCCCGCCCAGAAAGCAATCCTCAAGTCCATGACTCTTCATTTCATAACAAAGGAGGCAACTAGAGTACTATGTACACATACAAAATCCTCTACTGAGATCTTCTCATACTAACTCCCACCTTGGATGTGAATCCCAGTGGCGAGCTTTAGAGACTCCTCTGGACCCAACTAGGTCTAGCTATGCCTGACTATGTCCAATGTGCACTAGGCTTTGTAACCAATGAGCAAATTAGTTAGTACTGTGCAAGACCAACAAGCATCCAAACAAATAAATACTAGAATCAACAAAACTCAGGTATTCTACCAGTGCACCAAAAACTACTACCAGAGTAACCCTTAACGGTCACTCGGCCCAACTCCTTCTGTATCTGCACAACAAAATAGTAAGGGTGAGAATCCAAGATTCTCAGTAAGGGGTAACCTCATGTACCGACAGTAAAACTGTGGACAGATATGAAATAACTCATGCATACTCTCTGCTGGCTCTCGCAGTGTGAGGGACCTCTCATATATGTAAATATATGGATATGCATGCTCAGATCCCGAAGGACCACTCCTCACATAATTTTCTTACTTTCTCATGGGCGTCACTCCGTGGTTCACAAGTCTAGCCCTCAACTTGTGCCTCGTAAGCCTTAGCTTATGCCTGACTTATTATATAACCTCTCCTTAACTTTGTTGTGCAGGGGAATTGTGGTGAGAACTATGTAACTAGGTTATTAAACCTCATAACCTCGGTGCATTTGAAACCTTTCCTTACAACCCCGTGATTTCCAACACTGCCAGGTTGCCAAGGGTTCTAAAACTTACACCTCAAGCTCATGACACTTGGTTATATTCACTTGCAACTTAGTTTCCTTGCCTACTCAACAAGTAACTTCAAAACTTTTCAAAACTCAAGGAAACTCCCACTTCTCGAAGGACTTCAAGAAGTCTTGAAGTACCCCCGGCATACTTGAGGGCCAAGGTACCCAAAGGACCTCCTTGGGACTCACTCAATCATCCTAGCAAAATGTGCAAATTCTGCCTTTAAAAATTATCCTCACTTTGACTCAAAACAACATAAAATCTGGGGAATTTTAGATGTTTCTAAAACTTGGAAGTGATAGTACTCCCTCTTATCTTCGCGTGGAACTTTGAATCACCTCAATCGGACACCCGAGCGAAAAGTTATGCTAAAAACAAAATCGGGTCTCCAATGCTGTTTTGGCGACGCGTCGTCAACCGTGGCGACGCGTCGCCACAGTTGTCGACGTTCTGAAACATTTTTCTGGATTGGCGACGCGTCGTGGGAACTCGTGGGGATTGGCGACGCGTCGCCAAACCTGCAAAATGCCCAGAAAACCCCGATTTTACTGCTATGAACTTTGGACACTTCCCACATATATCAAACATGCATGGAATGCCTCCAAATTTCATACACATATAGCACATGTTGCATAGAACATAACCAACTATCACAATGCCATTAATGATGCTCTATAACATCATCAAATCTTCCTCAAACCTCATAGTTCACCACAATTCAACCAAAACTCATACTCAATGCTATGGCTAATTTCAATCAATTTCTCACAACAAACTCAAGCCACAAGCATTGTTCAAGCTTAAAAACACTACTCCCTTACCTCAACTCCAAGATACAAGCTAGAATCACTCCTCTTTTCAAGCAACCAAGTGCAAGAAATCCTCACCTAAGTTCCAATCAAAACCAAAGCACCAAACATCACAATCTTCCTCTCTAACCAAAACCCAAGCCTCAATTCACTCAAATAACATAGAATTAACCAAGAACACAATGCTTACCTCGTATCAAAAATAGGGGAGTAGAGAAATCATGCTTCCAAGCCTCCAAACCTTGTTTTCTAGCTTGAAACAAGTTCCTCTTGGTTGGTATCCTTGGATGGCAACTCTAGGAATCAAGATCACTTGATTTCTAGCTTGAATTGAGAGAGAAATGAGTGCTTGAGAGGGGAAAACGTGGTTATGGCAGCCATTAGCCACCTTTCCCTTCTTAAACCCTCACTCAACCCCTTAAGCCATCCAAGTTACAACCCTTAAACACATAAACCCCCATCTTTTAACACATGCTCATTTCTTGATTAATTCTTGTTATTGTTTCAAGTTTGAGTTAAGGTTAAAGGTTAAGTTACAAAACTTAACTTAAAACACTCGGGACCCCACCCGGTTACTCAGGGTGCAAAAGTACCATTTTGCCCCTGCTCCTCATCTCGTGCTTAAACCTCCTTGGAACTTAGTGAATTTTTGTAACTCTTTTATTCTAGCTTTGTAACCTTGAAATTAAAGTTCTAAACTTAATTTAGAACATTTTACCTCTCTCGAGAGTGCTAATTACTAGGAGGTCCATAACAATCATTTCCAAGGTTGTCCTCCTTTTTTGTTGCCTTAGTGAAGACTTTGAAGAACGCTCGACACCGGTCTCCATATCTGGAAATAAACCTACTAAGAGAGGTTATCCTTCCAGTGAGTCTCTGCACATCTTTTATTGTGGCGGGAGTTCGGAATTCGAGTAAAGTCTTAATTTTTTCTGGGTTAGCATCAATGCCTCTTTCTGATACCATGTACCCAAGAAACTTTCCCGAGGTCACTCCGAATATACACTTTTCGGGATTAAAGCGGATCTCGAAGGTTCTAAGCTGGTGGAAAGTTTCCTTTAGATCCGTGACGTGGTCACTAGGCAGCTTACTCTTAACTATCATGTCGTCGACATAGACTTCCATATTTCTCCCTATTCGATCACTAAAGACCTTGCTCATCAACCTCTGGTAGGTTGCTGTTGCATTTTTTAGGCCGAAGGGCATCCTGACGTAACAGTACGTTCCCCCCTCGGTGATGAAGGAGGTTTTCTCCTCATCTTCGGGGTCCATCCTTATTTGATGATACCCACTGAAGGCGTCTAGGAAACTTAGGAGCCCGTATTTGGCAGTTAAGTCTACCAATTGGTCTATCGGTGGGAGAGGGTATGAGTCTTTAGGGCAAGCATCGTTCAAGTTCCTGAAGTCGATGCACATTCGGAGCTTACTGCTTCCTTCTTCTATGGCAATTACCACATTGCTTAACCATTCGGGGTATTTGACCTCCTTGACGACACCAGCGTCTAACAAGCGCTGGACTTCGGTTTTGACAAAGTTACTTTTATGGACCGAGATGCTCCGTTTCTTTTGCCGGACAGGTTTTGCCTCCGGACTTACTTTAAGGCTATGCTGTATTATGCCAGGGTTTACCCCTGGCATATCTTTCAGCGAGTAGGCAAATAGATCTTTATTTGTCAGCAGAAAAGATACAAGTTTTTTCTTGTCACCTTTGGCCAAGTTTTTCCCTATTCGGGTATTTTGGCCTGGGACAAGTTCCACTTCTTCTATTTCCGCCTTCGCGAGATCTTCTGCCTCGCCCTTCTTTGGTGCCTTTGCCTCCATTGTTTGTACGAAGTTGTTTGCTGGAGCTTTTCGTGCCTTGACGAACACCTTCTTTACTTCGCTCTGATCGATGAAGATTTCTGCGTCTCCATCCTTGGTGGCGAAAGTGACAGTTAAGTATTTCACATCAGGGCGAATATGTAGATTTCCCTGTGTCTGTCAGCCAAGGATGGCATTGTATGACGAGGGGACATCCATGACAATGAACCTTGTCATTGTGGAGGCAAATAACTCAACAGTCCCGTTTACCGAAGTCCCTTTCATCATTAGGGGAAGATCCATCCATCCGAGGACGGGTAGCTCGGATGGTCCCACCCCGAAGGTAGGCGAGGTGATAGGCTTGAGGTCGTTGCTGGATATGCCCAAGCTCGGTAGCAAATGTGAAAACAGGACGTTGGTATTTGATCCATCGTCAAGTAACACTCTCTTTACGTCCCAGTTTCCTATCCTTGCCATGACCAATAGTGGGTCGTCATGGCGAAATATGACGGCGGAACCATCCTTTCGGGCCAGCTTCTTCGTTGGACTCTGATATTCCATGACTGTTATTTCTCTGGCCTTCCTCTTTCTTTCCGAGGATGGAAGTCCCGTCGTGATTGTTTGTATTAACCCTGCCGGAGGTGGAGGACGCCTCTTTGGACTTCGGTTCCTCCTTCTGTCGGAGTCGTAATCCTCGTCATCTGCCTTTCCTTCCTCCTCTTTTCTCCCTTTTGGGGAAGGCATTCACAGATAACGCCGAAGTTGACCCAGTTTGATCAGCGACTCTATGTACTTTTTCAATTGGAAGCAGTCTTCAGTGTCGTGGTCGTGGTCGCGGTGGAACTGGCAGAACTTTTTTATGTTCTTTTTGTTATCAGCGGTCATGGCCCTTGGCCGCTGAATTTGGGTCCCCTGTCTTTCCATTGTCATGAGGATGTTGGTCCTTGTGGTGTTCAGGGGTGTGAAGGTTAGGAGTTTCCTTCCCCGCATTCTCCGAGGTCATCCTGCCTGTTCGGCTGGATATCGGTTTTACTGGCTGGATCCTTCGGCCCGGTAGTGATCGGACTTTGGTCCACCCATTCTCAGCTCTTCGGCCGTCATGTGCTGTTCGGCCTTTCGATAGAACTCGCCAAGTGTGTCCGGAGGGTCTTTGGAGAATTCGTAAAACAGCTGTGAATCCCTCCGAAGGCCCCGTGTTATCGCGAGGATGTGTATTTCGGGCCGAAAGTCTGGGACACTCAAAGCTTCTCTGTTAAACCTTTTGACATAGTCGCGGATGGTTTCTCCACTTCTTTGCGCTATGTCGAACATCCGGACGGGCATCTTCGCCGTTGGCCGACTTCCAATGAATTGTTGTGTGAAGGCCGTAGATAACTCCTCAAACTCTGTGATGGTTCTTGGAGCTAATGAATTGTACCAGGCTGTTGCTGGTCATGTGAAGGTGACCTCAAAACATTTGCACAAGGTGGCGTCGTCGGCACCGCGCATCATCATGCTGCGTCTATACTTGGTCAGATGAGCCTATGGATCAGTTCGGCCATCGTACGTTTCCAGCCGAGGTACTCGGAAGTCACCTAGCATGGCTGCTTCAACTACAGCTTGGGTGAATGGGGACTCATCCCCACAGAAGGTCCCAGATAGCCTGGCCCAGACGGGCTTACAGGCTACCTGTTTTTCCACCTTATCCAACCTCTCCAATATCTTCCCCAAAAGGAGCGTGGCGCTAGGCTCTTCCTCCTGGTGCTTGTAGGCTTCGTTGCAAGGAGATTGCCTGTGCCTCTTCGGGGAGTGACTTCGATGCCGAGGGGATGGAGACTTCGCCTCAGGTGATGAGTTCCTTTGGTATGGGACTTTAGGTCGCTTAGACCCCGCTTGTCCCGCAAGTCGTGCCCCGAAGGGTATGTTTTCTGCCGAAGACTCTTCACGGGGATCCCCACTTCTCGAACTGTGGTAGGTTGGCTTGGGGCTTTTCTCCCGAGGGCGTACTGGTGAGGGAGGCCTTTGGGCCTAAGTTGGTTGCGGCCACCTTCGGTCTATCTGTTGCGTCATTTCAGCCACAACAGACCGTTGAAAGTCGCGCAGAAAACTCGTGGTGATGACAAGAGCACACTCCTCCTCCGGCAAAGAAGTCCCTAGAATGGTTTGCTCAGTATCCAGTTGCACTTTAGGCGCGGACGGGGACCTCGGGAGTCCCTTGTCCTTGGAATGCCGAGTCTCAACAACGGCGACCTGAGGGTGGGTTCCCACAGATGGCACGAAATGATGCCTAGAGACATCTTTGTTGGAAGACATTGTGACTTCGGGAGGGACTTCCTGAGGGGCAGAACGCCTGGAGCTCAAATTTCCCAGGGTAGTGTGCCTGAAAATACTCAGAAAAAAGGGTTAGGAAGTACCCGGGGTGTTTTTCCGGGGATGAGCCTCCGACGCCCTAGTCAGTGTCCTGAGAGGTGAAAAAGGGGGAGCACTAGGAAGTTTAGTGGCCTTGCCTGTTTGTGTTTTCTCAAGGTGGAGGACTCGAATCGTTTGCCAGGGTCTGTTCCCTGGTATTTATAGGAGTGCCCAGCCCGTTCAGATGACGACATGTGTTTGGTCGGATGTTCTTTGAGTTTTTGGGCGTAGGGGACAAGTAGCCTGTGGCAGGCTCCTTGAGCCTTGAACCGAGATAGGTCGTGACAAGACCTGGACGGCGTCGGCGTGTTAGACCGCCGTTTGGGGCGGCATGTAATGCTTGTGGGCGACATGTCAGAGGCTCCCTAAATGCTCATGCCGTACTCCCCGAGGTCCTCTGGGCGAGGTCATCCTTTGGTATGGACGCCCTTCTTCGGGAGTTATGCTCGTAGTTCGGGGAGTCCTTTAGTTCGGTGGTTCTACCTTCGGAGGATTCTCTCCTGCTTGTAAGGGCTAAGCCTCTGTCCCGAAGGCGATCTGTTTGGTCCCCCGAAGGAGCCGGCAATACCTTTGGATTTCCTGGCGTATTAGCCGAAGTCCTGACTTCATGGTGCTCGACTTCGCTCCTGCCGAGGTCAATGACAGTGCTTCTTTTCGACTGACGCCAGGCTTCCCGAACACAACTTCGGCGGGAAGTACGTACTGGGAGAGGTGATAGCCCTTCGGCTATCAGGATTGATGGAGAATTGGTAGAGAAAGGGGTGAGCTTGAGTTGAAATGCGAAAGTGGCAGCCCTCCCCTCCTTTACCAATTTATATGATCTTTTAAACCCCCAAGTCACCAAACTATTTAAAAAGTTACAAATAAGTCCCCTCTTTTTGGTAACTTTAATCAAACTTGGTTAAATCTTGTTTATTTGAACTAAACTTGAGTCAAAAGTAGAAGTTAGGTTTTAAAAACTCACTTTCAACTATCGGGACTCAACCCTACTCTTTAGGTTACAAAATTACCATTTTTCCCCCGAACCTCATTTAGCACCTTAAATTTATCATAACTTAGTAAACTTTGCCCAACATGCCTATTCTTGCTATGTGAACTTCAAATAAGGTTCCAAATTAGCTTTCCACTTGGACAGCCGTAACATACCAATAACGTAAAAGTTAACTCTTAGTGCTCTCCCTGTTGTCATGTTTCTGGCCTCTTCACTTGAAAAACTCTGCCAACTCTCTGTACTGGAGGCCGAGGCATTGCCGGGACTGACCTCTACTGTCACTCCTTAGGTGCTTGCCCTCTAGGTCCTGCCCCAATAGGCCTTACTGGACATTGGTCTTCCAGCCTCCTTTGAGCCTGTGGATAGACCTTGATCCAAGGATCCATGGATCCAAATCGTAGACATGGTTGGGTGTCAAAATAGAAAGGTTTTTTTCCATGAAACTTTTTACACTTATGGCACCTGAGGTGTTACCCATACCAGGGCAGTGCAATTAGGGTTCCAAAACTGTGCATTTAGACATCCAGGATTGATGAAGTTCTGTAGGCCATTAAACACTACCCTTAGTGTGCATACCCAAGTAGCCCTCTTGGGCACTATGTAAACACATGCATATTGGTCTAACCATCACACACATATTCATATTTCATGCACACCATGGCAGCAAAGAAGGAAAACATTAGCACAAATCTTAATCTTGGCTACCACTCATTAGGCAATCTTGCTAAGTTCTAGTGACCAGCCACTGCGCCTGTAACTTCCACTAATAAATTGTATCATTCTAGCCATATACTGTTAGTGTTGTGCCCAAAAAGCCAATCATGAGATGATTGTATTTTTGCACATTAAGTCATGATATTTTATTAAGGCATTAATCCAGCAATTTGTTAGTGTTGTGCCCAAAAGCCAGTCATGAGATGATTGTATTTTTGCACATTGAGTCATGATATTTTATTAAGGCATTAATCCAGCAATTACGTTTGTAGTTTTGTTCCTGCGTAACTTAACAAACATAATTGTAACCCTAGAATAATGATATTCTTAAAAGTCCCTGGTCTAGTATTATTGTGGAGCTGGTTGCAATAATACATAACGACTAGCATATGTGGAGACTAATATGAGATATGTAGTCTGCATATGAGTACAAGTTGGAGAACTTGTGTACTGGACCGACCCACCATGAGAACACTACGTGGATCGTTATATGAGTATCATAAGTGATTCTCATAGTGATCATGGTATATGTAGTCCTTCGACCTAAGATCATCAAGGTTCCCTACATGTGAGTCATATACTTTGATACTTTCCTTTGTTGCTCGTAACTGAGTGAACTTGAAGGAGGTCATTGGGTATGTCACATATCATGCAGAGGGATTTGTATGATCAAGATGGGATTTGTCCCTCCTATGTAACGGGAGTGATATCTTCGGGCCCCTTAATAGAGTAAGACTTAGAAAAATGAATGGCCATGCTCGGATGAGTTGATATACAATATCAATGTCATCAGTTTAAGTTGCTCTACTCAGTAATCAAGAAACTAAAGATTGGGCTATACGAGAGTGACACATTCCATGTCTCGTACTTAGTCTTGATATCTTGGACAAAGGGACAATGGCATATATCGATGATGATCATAAAGGTTTAGTCGAATCATCGACAATCTTGTCACTTGGGTAGCAATGATGTGTTGCTAGACACCGCTCATTGCTTATGATCATAAATGTGATTTATGATTATTGCCAATGTGGTAAGAGCCTATTGGGTCACACACCTAGAGCTATTTGGATCATTAGAGTGCATGGGCAAATAATTTGGGTTTTGCTTTAACAATAATTTCGTATTAATAATGCGCCCAATAGTTGAGCCATTTTGAAGCCCGAAATTAAAGCCTAATTTGATTAGGGCTTTGAAACCCATTAGGCCTGGAATTTGAGTCTCACTATAAATACAACTTCTAATGAGAAATTTTCAGTTCTCCTTGCCCTAGCCTCCCAAAAGGGCAGCCACACTCTTCTCTTGCAATTCCTTGGAGGACGCAAGCTAGCACTGCGAGCGCAAGAGAAACGCATCTACCGGGACGTGGTGGAAGCGTGGTGATCCCGAGAGGCTCGTGTGGATACCATAGAGAGCTTGAACACGTCAACTGTTCAATTTTTGTGATTCGACTCTATAGTTGAGTGAGAGATCTCAACCGAAAATTAGGTATGAAAATTTTCGAACACCCGGTTTACCCCGTTTCACTTGGATCCTGGAAGGTTTTGGTTAAATTCCCCTGCACTGTTTGGCTCCTGAAACCCATAACATACCCCCTATTTTATTTACTCCATTTCCAAGTAGAGACTTAGAGAAAACCTAGGAATTTTATTTTACATCAATAGCCCACCTATGGACCAAGTTATGGATTTTTTAAGTTGGTTACAAAATTTTGACCAAATGAACAGTAATTTAGCCAAATTTCCAACATTTATATATTTGGCTACTGGGCTCCAAATTCAGAAATTCAAAATCCCAACTCAACCTCTAGATGTTATCTAGGTTTGGTCAAAATTTCATACCAGGATTCCTTCTACACAGGGAGATATAGAACTTTAAGTCCAGAGTCAAAAATCTGGTCATTTTATGACCATTTTGCCCATACAAAATTTCATAAGTGTGCAAACACTTCATTCACAAGGGAAAAACCATCCAAATCTATCCCATATATATCCATTACACATATGAATTACATTCCCTTGCTTTTAACAACTTTATGTGGCCACAACAGAATTTACTAGTAAGCAGCCCATCATTCACACTTAGGCAGCTTTGCACCACATCACTTACATAGCCAAAACATTACCCAAATGTTCACATACTTATCTCATTTTACATACACTGCATGCACATGCATACATGAATTAAAATACACCCCCTAGGTTACAGGAGTACCTGAGACACAATGGACTCCAGAAAACAGGATGCTGGACAACTGCTGCACAACACAATAAGTAACATCACTAAAAATGCCAAATGTGCTCCTAAAATCACCAAACTTTCTAGATCATTACTAGACACATGGAAGTTCATGTATGTGAAATTTTAGATCAAAGCTCAAACCACGTAGGTTAGTTTGAATGTGATCTTTCTACTGGACCTGAATTGACAGAATTGAGGGGAGTAAGTTTCATTGAGAAACTTAGTAAGGGTAACACTTGAATTCAATAGGCAATGTGACCATCATTAAAACCTGCATCCAAAGACACTAAAAGAAAAAACACAATGCATATATACAAGATATAGGAACCAAATGCAGCAACCATTCACAACCAACAAACACATGAAATGCAGCAGCAACATGTACCATAGGTTAGTCCATAAAACACATAATAAACATAACCAAATCACTATGGAAGCCCCCCTCAAGCTAATTCCTGGCCTTAGGAGGATTTTAAAAGTAGTTAGTACTAACTTTTGGGCTCTAGAAACCCAGAAATTCGCTGCCATTACTGTGCACTTCACACTAGGTCACGAAACCTTCAATAAGTGCACTCCCCTCACTAAGCTTGGTTCATCAAGCTCATGACTCTCTTCCAAGCTTAGCCCTAGCTCCATGGATGCTTGAAAATACAGTAAACAATCCATGGTAGCAAGAGATCCCTTGCCTTAATGGGTATGCTGAAATTGGAGCTTGATCCTAGGTGCACTCAAGCAATAGCACCAAGTAGCTTCCAATTGTGGTTCCTTGACTTGAATTGCAAGTAGTTTTGAGTTTGAAGGTATGGTGGCTATGGAGGAAGTGTGGACGCGCGGGCTGGCTTCTTTTTTGCTGGTGGAGGCTGAAATTTGGGAGATATGGACCAGGAATGGACACTTATGTGGTCTTAAGTGCACTAAACACACTTAACAAGCTTAACCAAGCTTTATTTCATTTTCCTTGCCACAAGACCATGGTTTCTTTAACTTAATCTCTTGGCCCACATTTGACCTCCTTATCCCATGTCATAGCAGCCCTCCTTATGTGGGATAACCACTCAAAACATCCATTTGACTTAAGTCATAAGCATGGACAACCAAAGGCACACAATTGGATACTTAAGTCCTCCAAGCCTTTTTGTGTTTTCCTTTGTCCATACTTGTCTTCTATAAGCAATTATGTCCTTCAATAGCACTTTCATACCATTCATATCCTTCCCATAACTCTCCAAATCTCTTTTGTGAAAGTTTTGCAATTGAGTACCCGAATTTCCAAAATCTTACAAAAATGTCCATAAGTTGCTTGACAAAAGGACCAAGTTACCAACTTGGAACACTTTTAAGGAGGTATTGATCATAACTTTTACCCCCTACACTTCAATCACTTTGGTGAAAATTACACAATACAATGGTTTTTAGCCATTATGACACACTTGTAATTCTCCCATTTTTGTGGGGTGGTAACATAAGGCTAGGGAACTTTCCCTTATCTTTGCCCTCACCACCAAAATGGGAACTCTTGGCAATTCCCTCACCATGTGGTGGCTTCTTCTACTTCCCACCTGCTTAGCTACCTTCCCCTAGGCCATTGGGAAAGTGCCTAGCCTCTTACTCTTCTTGCTCTACTAATAGAGCTTTATGGATGGCTTCATAGTTTGTGACTGCTCCAAAAGGTCTTACAACCTTTCTGATATCTGACCTTAGGCCTCTGACAAATCTTTTAGCCTTTAATTCCTCCAATCCATGATACTGATGAGCATACCTCACTAATTGATTGAATTTGTGCTCATACTCTAGGACATTGAGGTTGTCTTGCCTTAGAGCATCAAATTCAGCATGCTTGATATCCTTGATGGCATCACTGATATACTACTCCTGGAATAGCTAAATGAACTCTGCCTAGGTCATTTCCATGTTTTCTCCTAGCCTTCTACCCCTTTAGACAACATATCTATCTCTGGTGCTCCTGTACCAAATCTCTGCACTGCCTACCAGATTATAGGTAGCCAGTGACACTCTCTTGGTGGAGCTGAGTGGCATCCTCTCAAACATTTTTTCAATGAAGATTAACCACTCCTCAGCTTTCTCTGACCCAGCTCTTCCATCAAACTGTGGAGGTCTTAGGCCTTGGAACCTCTCCAACAGTCTAACTTCATCTAGGCCTTCTAGATCCTCTGATCTATGTCTCCTGGATCTATGAGAGTCCTCCGTATGGTGATGCTCTCTATGATCTATCTACCTTTTCCTGGATCTTCTCTCATGGCCTTCCTTAATCTTATTCCTAGTGGATGAATGGTCATAGACTAAAGGATTGGTCCTGGATAATTGATCAATCTCAGATGTTAGTCTTTTTCTTCTTGGATTTCTCTTATCTTCATCTTCCTCCTCAACAGTTTCATCATTTGTATCTTCTATGCTTCTAGAAGGAACATATTCAGATGTGTTCCTAGTATCCTCTTCTGGTTACTTCTATGCATCCTGAACTAGTTCTACTGGAGCTACTTGGACTCCTTGCTGTTGTGCTTAAATCAGCCTTACTAAGTTTTCATTGATTAGAGCTAAGTTCCTTTGAAACTCTAACCAAACCTGAGGTACTTTAGGGTTTGGTACCCCCTGTTGCCCCTGATTCCATCTAGTCTTTCCATTTCTTTGTTGCCCAAAGTCAGTAGGAGGCCTTCGGGGTGGTTCTCTTCTCCTTGTGGCAACCATGTTTACTTCCTGCATTGATGATTCATCATAGAGCACATATAAAGATGATAAGTATTTCAGTGGTACTTGACACTAGCATCTGACCAAATTGAGTTCATGTATATAGCTAGCATCCATGATGCAACTATATGCTATGTACATGTACAAACCATGCTCTGATACCAACATCTATTACCAACTCCAGGTTTGTCCAATTATGGTGCCAAAATTGTGCATTTAGACTCCTAGGATTGGTAATGTTCTGTAAGCCATCAGAACACTACGCCTAGTGTGCATACCTAAGTGGCCCTCTTGGGCACTATGTAAATAATGCAAATTGGTCCAACCATCACACACATATTCACATTTCATGCACACCATGGTAGCAAAGATGGAAAACACTAGCACAAGTCTTAATTTTGGCTACCACACATTAGGCAATCTTCTTAAGTTCTAGTGACCAGCCACTGCACCTGTAACTTCCTCTAATAAACTATATCACTATAGCCATGTACCCCCTGTTTTCTTCACTCCATTACCAAGTAGAGAATTAGAGAAAACCAAGGAATTTTATTTTACATCAATAGCCTACCTATGGACCGAGTTATGGATTTTTTAAGTTAGTTACAAAAATCTAACCAAATGAACAGTAACTTAGCCAAATTTGCAACGTCATATCTTTGCCTACAGGGAACTTCTAAATCCCAGTTCAACCTCTAGATGTGCTCTAGGTGTGATCAAACGTTCATACCAAGATTCATTCTACATAAGGAGATACAATGTTTTGAGTGTAAAGTGAAAATTCTAGTCACTTTATGACCAATTTGCCCACACGAAATTTCACAAGTGTGAAATACTTCATTCACAAGGGGTAAGCCCTCCAAGGCTATCCCATACATGTCCAATACACATGGAAAATACATTTTCTTACATCTAGCAACTTCATGTGGCCAAAACAGAATATACAAGTACACAGCCTATCATTCACACTTAGGCAGCTTTCAACCACATTACATACGTAGCCAAAACATTACTCAAATATTCACATAACTGTCTCATTTTACATACACTACATGTACATGCATACATGCACTACACAATCATTTCAACTCAGCTAAATACACACCCTAAGTTACAGCAGTGCCTGAGATACAATGCACTCCTAAAATCACGAAACTTTCTAGATAAAAAATAAACATATGGAACTTTAAGTACCTAAATATTCAGAGCAAAACTCAAACCACAAGGGTTAGTTTGCAGTGATCTTTTAGCTGGACCTGAAATGGTAGAATTGAGGGGAGTAAGTTTCATTGAGAAACCTAAAAAGGGCAGCACTTAGATTCAGTAGGCAATGTAACCATTATCAAATCTTGAATCCAAAGACAGTAAAACACAAAACCACAATACATACACACAAGATATCGCAACCAAATGTAGCAGACATTTACAACCATCAAACACATGAAAGGCGGCAGCAACAATAACCATAGATTAGTCCATTAAACACATTATAAACATAACCAAATCACTATGGCAGCCCTCTTCAAGGTAATACTTTGTCTTAAGAGGATTTTAACACTAGCTAGTACTACTTTTGGGCACTAGAAATGTTACCACCTCACAAAATGGGAGAATTACAAGTGTGTCATAATGGCTAAAAACCATTATATTATGTAATTCTCACCATAGTGATTAAAGTGTGGGGGGTAAAAGGCATGATCAACACCTCCTTAAAAGTGTTCCAAGTTGGTAACTTGGCCCCCAAGAAAAGCCTTAAGGATTGCTTGTTTTTCAAGCAAACTATGGACTTTTTTGTAAGGTTTTGGAAATTGGGGTACTCAATTGCAAAACTCTCAAGAAAGAGACTTGGAGAGTTATGGGAAGGATATGAATGGTACGAAAGTGCTATTGGAGGATCAAATTTCTCATGGAAGACAAGTTTGGACAAAGAAAACACTAAAGGCAATGAGGACCTAAATGTCCTAGTGTAAACCTTAAGGTGTTCAAGCTTTTGACTTAAGTCTAAGGGTGGAATTGTGGGGTTATCCCACTCTGGGGAGGCATCCATGACTTGATAATTAGTCAAAAATTTTGGGCACATGTGTATCAATGAGTTTAAGACAAGGAAACCATAATTAGTGAGAAAGAAAATGACATAAAGCAAGGTTAAGCTTGTTTAAGTGTGTTTGCGCCCTTAAGCTCGTTTAAGGCCATTTAAGTGGCCAAATCACTTATCCCTCTCTCATTTTCATCCTCCCCCAGCCCAAGAACACAGCCATACTTCCTCCATAGCCACCAAACCTTGAAACTCAAAACTACTTGCAATTGAAGTCAAGGAAACACAATTGGAAGCTATTTGGTGCTATTGCTTGAGTGCACCTAGGATCAAGCTCTAATTTCAGCATACCCATCAAGGTAAGGGTTATCTTGATCTCATGGGTTGTTTTCTGTATTTTCAAACATTCATGGAGCTATGGCTAAGCTTGGAAGAGAGCCATGAGCTTGATGAACCAAGCTTATTGAGGGGAGTGCACTTATTGAAGGTTTTGTAACCTATTGTCAAGTGCACAAGGATGGCAGTGAAATGAGGGTTTCTAGAGCCCAAAGTTAGTACTAACTACTGTTAAAATACTCCTAAGACCAAGCATTAGCTTGAGGAGGGCTTCCATAGTGATTTGGTTATGTTTATTATGTGTTTTATGGACTAACCTATGGTATATGTTGCTGCCACATTTCATGTGTTTGTTGTTTGTGTTTGGCTGCTGCATTTGGTTGCTATATCTTGTATATATGCATTGTGGTTTTTGTGTTTTAGTGTATTTTCATTCAGGTTTTAATGATGGTTACATTGCCTATTGAATCCAAGTGCTACCCTTACTAAGTTTCTCAATGAAACTAACTCCCCTCAATTCTGTCATTTCAGGTCCAGCAGAAAGATCACCTTCAAAATAACCTTTGTGTTTTGATTTTTGATCTGAAATTTCAGGTACATGAAATTCCATATGTCTATTTGTGATCTGGAAATTTTGGTGATTTTAGGAGCACAATTGGTATTTTTAATGGTGGTACTTATTGTGTTGTGCAGCAGCTGTCCAGCATCCTGTTCTGGAGTCCATTGTGTCTCAGGAACTCCTGTAACCTATTTGAGTAATGTTTTGGCTATGTAAGTGATGTGGTGCAAAGCTGCCTAAGTGTGAATGATAGGCTGCTTACTTGTAAATTCTGTTTTGGCCACATAAAGTTGCTAGATGCAAGAGAATGTTATTAATATGTGTATTGGACATGTATGGGATAGCCTTGGAGGGTTTTCCCCTTGTGAATGAAGTGTTTGCATGGTTTGGAAAAATTGTATGGGCAAAATGGTCCAAAAGTTGCCAGAATTTTGACTCTACACCTACAGTTTAATATCTCCTTGTGTAGAATGAATCTTGGTATGAAATTTTGACCACACCTAGATAAAATCTAGATGTTGAACTGTAATTTGGAATTTCTTGATTTGGTTCCTTGTAGCCAAAGATATGACGTTGCAAAATTGGCTGAGTTACTGTTCATTTGGTCAGAATTTTGTAACCAACTTAAAAAATCTATAACTTGGTCCATAGGTGGGAAATTGATGTAAAAAAAAATTCCTTGGTTTTCGCTAAGTGTCTACTTGGTAATGGAGCAAATAAAACAGGGGGGTATGAGGCTAGAATGATACAGTTTATGACTGGAAGTTACAGGTGCAGTAGCTGATCACTAGAACTTAACAAGATTGCCTAATGTGTGGAAGCCAAAACTAAGACTTGTGCTAGTGTTTTCCTTCTTAGCTGCCATGGTGTGAATGAAATGTGAATATGTATGTGATGGTTGGACCAATATGCATGTGTTCACATAGTGCCCAAGAGGGCCACTTGAGTATGCACACTAAGGGTAGTGTTCTGATGGCCTACAGAGCATTACCAATCTTGGGAGTTTAAATGCATAGTTTTGGCACCATAATTGGACTACCTCGGAGTTGGTAACAAGAAACCCTCACTTCACTTCCATTATTGTGTACTTCACATTAGGTCACAAAACCTTCAACAAATGCACTCCCTTCACTAAGCTTGGTTCATCAAGCTCAGAGCTCTCTTCCAAGCTTAACCTTAGCTCCATGGATGCTTGAAAATAAAGTAAACAATCCATGAGAGCAAGAGAACCCTTACCAAAGTGGGTAGGCTGAATTTGAAGCTTAATCCATGAAGTACTCAAGCAATAGCTATAGTTTGCTTCCAATTGCTTCCTTTTTCCTTCAATTTCAATCTTCGAGGTTTGGCGGCTATGGAGAAGGTACGGAAGAAGTGTGGAAGAAGGTGGTCATTGTGTGGGTCAAATATGGCAGAATAAAATTCAAGTTAGGCTTCTTAACTTAGCTTTAGGGCACTAAACATCCTTATTAGCCTTAATCATGCTTTATGTCATTTTCTTTTCCCATAAGCATGGTTTCTTTGCCTTAACCTTATTGGTACACATGTGCCCAACATTTTTGACCAATTTCAAAGCCATAGCCACCCCTCCCTAGGTGGGAAAACTCCAAATTGCTCCATTTGACTTATGTCAAAGACATACAGATCTTAAGGCCTACCTTAGAACACTTAGGTCCTTTATGCCTTTGTGTTTTTTTTGTCCAAACTTGTCTTCCATGAGCAATTTGGTCCTCCAATAGCACTTTCATACCATTCATATCCTTCCCATAACTCTCCAAAGCTCTTTCTTGAGAGTTTTACAATTAAGTACCCGAATTTCCAAAACCTTACAAAAAAGCCCATAGGTTGCTTGACAAACAACCAATTGTTACGGCTTGTCTTGGAGGCCAAGTTACCAACTTTGAACAGTTTTAAGGAGGCATTCATTATACCATTTACCCCTCACACTTTAATCAATATGAAGAGAATTACACAATATAATAGCTTTCTGACCATTATGCCACGCTTGTAATTCTCCTATTTTTGTGAGGTGGTAACATGAGGGGTAATAGGTACAAAGAACAACTCCCTAAAAAATGTTCTAAGTTGGTAACATGGCTGCCAAGAACGCCTGCAGGATAGCTTGTTTCTCAAGTAACCTATGGACTTTTTTGTAAAGTTTTAGAAATTTGGGTACTTAATTGCAAAAATTTCAAGAAAGAGCCTTGGAGAGTTATGGGAAGGATACGAATGGCATGAAAGTGGTATTTGAGGACCAAATTGCTCATGGAAGACATGTTTGGACAAAGGAAACACTAAATGTATTAAGGACCTAATTGTCTTAGTGTAAACCTTAAGGTGTTCAAGCTTTTGACTTAAGTCAAAGGGTGGAATTATGGGGTTATCCCACCATGATGGAGGCAGCTATGGCTTGATAAATAGTAAAAAAAAGGTGGGCACAATGTAGACCAATAGTTTTAGGACAAAGAAATCATGCTTATGCGCAAAGAAAATGACATAAAGCATGATTAATGCTAATAAGGATGTTTAGTGTCCAAAAGCTAATTTAAGAAGCCAAACTCAATTTTTCTTCACTTATATTAGACCCAACCATCCACCACCCTCCTCAACACTTCTTCCATAACTCCTCCATAGCCACCATACTACCAAGATAGAAATTGAAGGCGAAAGGAAGCAATTGGAAGCAGAAAGATCACATTCAAACTGACCATTGTTGTTTGAGTTTTGATATAAACTTTTAGATATTTTAACTTCCATGTCTCTAGTTGTGATCTGGAAAGTTTGGTGATTTGAGGAGCACATTTGGTATTTTTAGGGTTGGTGCTTATTGTCTTATGCAACAGCTATCCAGCATCTTGTTTCTGGAGTACATTGTGTCTCAGGCACTCCTGTAACTTAGGGTGCATATTTAGCTAAGTTAAGACCATTATTTAGTGCATGTATGCATGTACATGTAGTGTAAGTAAAATGAGACAATTATGTGAACATTTGAGCAATGTCTTGGCTATGTATGTGATGTGGTGCAAAGCTTCATAAGTGTGAATGATAGGCTGCTTGCTTGTAAATGCTATTTTGGCCACATAAAGTTGCTAGATGCAAGAGCATGAAATTCCTATATATATTGGACATGTATGGGATAGCCTTGGAGTGCTTACCCCTTGTGAATAAAGTGTTTGCACACTTATGAAATTTTGTATGTGCAAAATGGTCATAAAATGACTAGAATTTTGACTCTGTACTCAAAGTTTTATATCTCCATGTGTGGAATGAATGTTAGTTTGAAATTTTGACCACACCTAGAGCACACCTATTGGTTGATATGGGATTTGGAATTTCTGAATTTGGAGCCCTATAGCCAAGGATATGATGTTGAAAATTGGTTAACTTACTGTTCATTTGGTTAGAATTTTATAACCAACTTCAAAAATCCGTAACTTGGTCCATAGGTGGGCTATTGATGTAAAACCAAAATCCCTGGTTTGGTTTAAGTCTCTAATTGATAATGAAGCAAATAAAATAGGGGGTACGTGGATAGATTAAAACAATTTTTTGGAGGAAGTTTCGGGTGTAGTGGCTGGTTACTTAAGCTTAACAAGATTGCTTAATGTATGGTAGCCAAGATTAAGACTTTTGGTAGTGTTTTCCTTCCTTGCTGCCATGGTGTGCATAAAATGTGAATATGTGTGTAATGGTTGGACCAATATGCATGCATTTACATAGTGCCAAAGAGGGCTACTTGTGTATGCACATCAAGGGTATTGTTCCGATGGCCTACAGAACGTGCCAACCCTGGGAGTTTTAGATGCACAATTTTCGCTCCATAACTGCACTGTCCTGGAGTGGGTAACAGATGTTGGTATTAGAGGATGGTTTACACATGTACATAGCATATAGTTGTATTGCATGCTAGCTACATACATGAACTTAGTGTAGTCAGCTGCTAGTGTTAAGTACCACTGAAATTCCTATGAACATTATATGTGCTCTATGATGAATCATCAACGCAGGAAGTAAGCATGGTTGCCACAAGGAGAGGGGCACCACCCCGAAGGCCTCATACTAAATCTTGGCAATGAAGAAATGCACAGAATAGAGGGAATCAGGGCCAACAAGGGGCACTAAACCCTGAAGTGTCTCACGTTTGGTTAGTGCTTTAGAGACTAATCAATGAAAATTTAGTAAGGCTGATTCAAGCACAACATCAAGAAGTCCTAGTGGCACAATTAGAAGCAGTCTAGGATCCACAGTCGCAACCAGAAAAGGAAGCTAGGAACTCATTTGAACATGTTTATTCTAGAAGAACAAGAAACAAAAATGAGGAAGCTAATGAGGTCGAAGATGAGGATAGAAGAAATCCAAAAGGAAAAAGAGTTAGATCTGAGATTGGTCAGATATCTAGAACTAGTCTCTCAGTCTATAACCATTCCCCTACTAGGAATGAGATTGAGGAAGATCTGGAGAGAAGAGGTAGGAAAAGACATAGAAACCATGGAGAGCATCACCATGCTAAGGGTTCTTATAGATCCAGGAGACAGAGCGCAAAGGATCTAGAAGGCCTAGATGATGTCAGACTACTAGAGAGGTTCCAAGGACTAAGGCCTCC
Source organism: Aquilaria sinensis (assembly GCA_005392925.1). Classification (NCBI taxonomy): domain Eukaryota; kingdom Viridiplantae; phylum Streptophyta; class Magnoliopsida; order Malvales; family Thymelaeaceae; genus Aquilaria; species Aquilaria sinensis. Next base: position 96,166 of record SMDT01000599.1, on the reverse strand, counting down.
ACAATTTGTTGGAAGAGTAGGACCAGAAAGAGTTGAGAGTGATTAATCTTCATAGAAAACATGTTTGAAAAGATGCCACTTAGTTCCACCAAGAAGGTGTCACTGGCTACTTACAACTTGGTAGCCAATGCAGAGATGTGGTAGAGGAACACCAGAGATAGGTATGCTATCTAGAAGGGCAGAAAGCCAGGAAAAGATATTGAGATAAGCTGGCCAGAGTTCACTCAACAGTTTCAAGAGCAGTACATCAGTGATGCTATCAAGGATATGAAGTAAACTAAATTTGATGCTCTAAGGGAGGAAAACCTCAATGTCCTAGAGTATGAGTACAAATTTAATCAGTTGTTGAGCTATGCTCCTCAGTATCATGGACTGGAGTAGTTGAAGCCCAAAAAATTTATCAGAGGCCTAAGGTCAGACATCAGAAAGGCTGTAAGACCTTTTGGAGCAGTCGCCTACTATCAAGTAGTGCAGAAAGCTCTATTAGTAGAGCAAGATGAGTATGAGACTAGGTACTTTCCCAGTGACCAAGGGAAAGTAGTCAGGCAAAACCACATGGCAAGGGTATTGCCAAGAGTTCCTATCTTGGTGGTGAGGGCAAGGTTAAAGGGAAGTCCTCTGGCCTAAGGTGCCCTAAATGCAAGAAGTTTCATGGAATGAAACCTCACTATTTTGATACTCAAGCTTGCCTAAGGTGTGGTGTAATGGATCATTGCATCAAAGATTGCCCACATGTGCAAGGAAGAAGGTCAGAAGGCCAAGGTCTGGTGAGACCCACTATAATAGGACCCAGAGAGGCAACACGCTGGGAGGGACATCAAACACAAGTTCCTCCCATGCAAAGAGCTAGCAGAGTATTTTAAATGGAAAGGCCAGGACATCACAGCAGGGGGAGTACTAAAAGGTAACATTTGCCTTAACAGTATGCATGTTAGTGTTTTGTTCGGTACTTGTGCATCTGTGTCTGTAGCGGCTAAGAAATTTGTTAATGCCATGAAATTGCCTACTGATATCATGCCTACGATATCCTTAGTGAAAACAGCAGGTAGTCAATGTCTTTTCACTAATGACCAAGCTAAGGATTGTGAGCTAGGAGTAGGAAAGACTAAGGTTATGACTAATCTTCTAGTGTTGGACATTCCTAAGTATGATATAGTGTTGGGTATGAATTCGCTTGCTGTGCATAATGTAAGAATTAATAGTGCTAAGAGAGAAATCACATCGCTCGATGGTGAAGTGCATGCATTAGTGAATTCTATGGAATTAGTGTATGAAATGCATGGCATGGACCTAGAGGTACTAGATGAGATACTAGTGATTTCTGAGCATGATTATTGTTATGCATTTAATGAATTGTACTATGAAGAAAAAATGGACAGAATACCTATAGGGAGAGACTTTCCACAAGTCTTTCCTAAAGACCTACCAGGTATCCTTCCGCCAAGGGAGATTGAGTTTGAGATCAAGCTGCAACCAGGAGGTAGTCCAATATCTATTCCTCCTTACAAAATGCCTATCACGGAGATGAATGAGCTTAATAAACAACTTGATGAATTTCTTGAAAAAGGGTTCATAAGGCCAAGTGTTTCACCATGGGGAGCTCCAGTTCTCTTTGTGAAAAAGAGGGATAGATCATTGAGACTACGCATTGACTACAGGAAGTTCAATGCAGTGAGTATCAAGAACAAGTATCTGCTCCTTAGGATTGAGGATCTATTTGATCAACTAAAGGCAGCTAAGATATTCTCCAAGATAGATTTGAGATTTAGATACTTCTAATTAAGAGTAAAGGAAGAGGACATTCCTAAGACTGCATTCAGGACCAAATATGGGCATTATGTGCACACAGTCATGCCATTTGGTTTGATTAATGCCCTAACTACTTTCATGGACCTGATGAACAGGGCATTCAGACCACATCTGGACAAATTTGTGGATGTGTTCACTAATGACATCCTAGTGTATTCCAAGGAGGAAAATGAACATGAACATCATTTGAAGATTGTCTTAAAGACTCTGTTGGAACATCAGCTTTATGCCAAGTTATCCAACTGTGAAATCTAGATAAAGGAAGTGCGTTTCCTAAGACACATCATAGATGCACAAGGCCTTAAGGCAAACGCTGAAAAGGTCAAGGCAGTGCAAGAATGGAAAATACCAAAGACTATAAAGGAAATCAAAAGTTTCCTAGGATTAGCTAGCTACTATAGAAGATTTGTATCAGGATTTCCCATGATAGCCTCAGTTTTTACTGATTTAACAAATAAGGTTTAAAGATTTGAGTGTAGGGTTTCGGGAGCCAAGCAAGTCTAGCCGAATTTAACCGAAACCCTCCAGGATCCAAATGAAACTGTGTAAACCGGGTGTTCAAGAATTTTCATACCTAATTCAGTTGAGATATTTCACCCAACTGTAGAGTTGAATCACAAAAACCTGAACAGTTGATGTGTTCAATCTCTCTAGGGTATCCACAAGAGCTTCTCGGGATCATCACGCTTCCACCACATCTCGGCAGATCCATTTCTCTTGCGCTCGTTGTGCTAGCTTGCGTTCTCCAAGGAATTGCAAGAGAAGAGTGCGACTGTTCTCTTTTGGGAGGTTAGGGCAAAAAGCTGTGAATTTTTCACTAAAAGTTCTATTTATAGTGAGACTCAGCTTCTAGGCTTAATGGGTTTCAAAGCCCTAATCCAATTAGGCTTTAATTTTGGGCCTAATAATGGCTCAACTTTTGGGCCCATTATTAACACGAAATTATTATGAAACCATAACCCAAATATTTAGCCCATGCATTCTAATAATCCAAATAGCTCTATGTGTCCGACCCAATAGGCTCTTACCATGTTGGCAGTGATCATAAATCACATTCATGATCATAAGCAATGAGCGATGTCTAGTGACACATCATTGCTACCGAAGTGATAAGATTGTCGGTGATTCGACTAAACCTTTTTGATCATTACCCATACATACCATTGCCCTAAGATATCAACACTAGGCATGAGACATGGAATGTGTCACTCTCGTATAGCCCAAACTTTGGTTTCTTGATTACTGAGTAGACTAACTTAAACTGATGACATTGATATTGTATATCAACTCATCTGAGCATGGCCATGCATTTTCTAAGTCTAACTCTATCAAAGGGCCTGAAGATATCACTTCCATTACATTGGAGTGACAAATCCCATCTTGATCATACAAATCCCTCCGCATGATATTGTTGAGTTTCAGGAGCCAAAGAAGCACGGTGAAATTTAACCGAAACCCTCCAGGATCCATGTGAAACGGGATAAACCGGGTGGTAGGATGATCTTATCCATCCCTATAAGCCCTAATGCTACCGTAGAGACCCTAGGGACTTCGCTGGGGGTGGTCTCGGCTGAGGACATAGAAGTAAGGTGACGAAGGAAGGGTAAAGAGGTCCCTACTGAGGTACTTGATGTCAGTGATTTTGGCGGGGAAGATGCCAAAGTCCTACCAGGTTTGCCTCTTAGTCATTCAAATATGAATTTTAACTTTTTTAGCATTTTAGATTTTGTAGATGAATGGCTAAGAGACAATGTGATAAAGGAACTTTGACGCGATTTTACAAAGGACCGGGCTTAGATAAAGTGGATGATGGACCACGCTCGAAAGCGAGCCATTCAGGATGCGAAGATCCTTAAAGATAAAGTGTTGAGGGAGGTCTTTTGGACTTTTACCTAAGACATGGCCCTGTTTTTGGAGGATTTGTAGAAGATGGTCCCTCAAATGGCAAGGGCATAATCACGAATGCCACTTTTCAGACTCTGACAGAGGATTACCCCAATGAGGAGATGCTAAGGCCATGGAGATGTTTGTCAACTCGTGCCAGAAATATGGCGAGCTCAACAAGATATCAAAGGAGGATCTGTCCAAGCTTCACTAGGAGGTATTGGAGAGCCAGAGAAGGCTCATTGATGAGTGCTCCTCCAAGATATCCGACCTCAAGGTGAAGATGGAGGACCTGAGTTTGGTGGGGGAGGTCCTTCAGAAGGAGAAAGAGGACGCCATAGCTTATTTCACTAAGGTACTGGAAATCAATGCTGAGCTTGTTGCTAAGATTGATCAACTAAAGAAGTGGAAGAAAAAGAAGAAGAAGATGGAGAAGGAGATGGAGGCACTGAAGAAAGAGGTGGAACATCTTAAAAGAAAGAAGGCCATGGCAGAGGAGGCAACAAAGTTGACTTTTCAAGATGGTTTCTACCTTGCTCACCATCATATTCTCTCATTGTTCCCCAACCTCAACATCTCCTTCTTTAGAGCCCTCGACATCCCTTCTTCGCCGTCGTCAAAGAGGGAGTTCTTTAACCTTCCAGAGCATCCTCCTTTGGTTGAATATGTTAATGACAATGATGATAAGGATGATGCCGATGAGCCCAAAGATGGGCAAAATAACCCTTAGGGCTATATTTTTGTACTTTTTATATATTATTTTTTTGTACTTTGTATTTTGTCTTTTTAAATGGAATATCCTTTGTTTCAAAAATTTTGGCTAAGTCCACGATTAGTACAACCTTGGAAGCCATTTTAGCCTTTGGCATCTAATATTGTTTGCTCCCAAAAGCCTTTCATTGATTCATTATCTTCGGCTGATTTACCATCTTAAGCATTGAAAGGCCTAGCACTTTCGGTCGCGAGCTATCCTGACAAAAAATATTGTCAAGAATTCTAAACCTTAACCTTTTTTGGGAGAGTTATGAGTATTTTTCTAAGTGTTTTAGAATAGAATTCAAGCAATGTTTTTGGCAAACTTGCTATGTACAAAATCACATAGGTACTTTTAGAAATAGCCATATTCAGTTAACCTCCTTTGGTAGGCTTCCATCCTAACACTTTAGGAAACTTAGGAGATCACCACATTCGGTTGATTTTTTCAGGGAGGCTTCTCATAATAAGGCTCCTTCCTTGGACATTCCTAAGTGTAGAATTTTTTTGAAAGAATCTAAATGCCTTGTGTTTTTCAATTATTCTATTTCAGTATTTCCAACTTTATAGACTCCCAGCCAAACTTCTTTGAGGACCAAATAAGGTCATTCCCAATTCACCCAAAGTATGCCATGAGATGGTCTTCAAGATTTCAGTTTAGCCATTCATTGAACAAAGTCTCTTTTCTTGATCCCTTTCAGTCTGACATGCAAGTTCGTAGCAATGGCTACCCTTTGCTGAAAACTTTTCTTCTGAGTTCTTCCATCTCCCTATGTTCACCAATCATATCCAATTTGGTTCTTAAACCGAGGTTGTTCCCTTCCTCATCGAACACCTATACTCTGATAGATGGTTGTATGACTTTGACTGGGATAATAGCCTCAGTGCCACAGATGAGTAAAAAAGGTGTGTCACTAGTAGCTCTTCTAGGAGTTGTTCGATAACTTCATAGTATACATGAGATTTCTCTAGGCCATTTTCCTTTGGCTTCTTTCAGCCTATTCTTGAGACCATGTTTTATTGTCCTATTGGACACCTCAACTTGTCCATTGCTTTGAGGATGGGCAACTGAAGCGAAGTGTAATTTTACCACGAGGTTGGTTGCAAATTCCTGAAATCCTCTATCAATGAATTGGGAACCATTATCTACTACTATCACTCTCAGCACATCAAGTCTCCATATGATGTTCTCCCAAAAGAACTTCTGGATGTCCTTTGCAAAACTTGTTGCTAGGGACTCTGCCTCAATCCATTTAGTGAAATAATCTACTGCAACTACATAGAACTTCACTCTTCTAGGAGCCGTCGGGAGAGAACCAATAAGGTCAATACCCTAAATAGTGAAGGGGCAAGGATACTTAGTCGAAGTCATCGCTTCTGAAGGTACTCTTTGGATGGGTGCATGTCGCTGGCACTTATTGTATTTTTTAACGAACTACCTTACATCCTTCTTTAAAGTAGGCCAAAAATATCCTTGCTGAAGTAGTACCCCAACAACGGCGTAAATCCCATTGTGAGATCAGTAGGCTCCTTCATGGACTTCTTTGAGAATTGTCTCAATGTCCTCTTCACTGATACACCTTTGTAGTGGGTTTGTGTACCCTTACTGGTACAATTCTTCCCCAATCATGAAGTACCTTCTAAAGCATCTATGCATCTTCGCAGCTTCCTTTGGATCTTGGGGTAAGGATAAACTAGCTAGGTATTCCTTTATACGGTCTTTCCACCCCTTTTTTGGTGTGGTGAGTGCCATTATGGCTATGTTAGGCTGGTTAAGTACCTTGGTTGACTGTTTTGACTTCCAATGTGTCAGCTTCAACATTCTCTTTCTGACGTACCTTTTCTATGCTTACTTTCTCAAATTCTTGCATCAATTCTGTGATGAGGTCGTGGTATTTTGCTATGATGGGATCCATGGCACTGCATTCCCCCATTTTCTATCGAAAAACCAATTGCGAGTCACTATAAGCCTTTAGATTCTTTACACCAACTCTTTTTTCCAATTGTAATCTAGCCACGATGGCTTCATATTCAGCGATGTTGCTGGTGACTTAGAATCTGAGCTTAATAACTTTGGCCATTCTATCCCTTCAGCACCTCGTAGTATTATCGTGGCACCCTGGTGTTTTGACCTAGAAGCGTCATTTGCATACAAAGCCATTTTGGCTTCCTCATTTCTGAGGTCATCGGGGGCGTCCTCAATTTTAAGTTGTTAAGCAATAAAGTTTGCTAAAGCCTGACCTTTTATGGCCTTCCTCGCTTTGTATATCATGTCATATTTGCCAAGCTCGATACACCATTTAGACAATTGGTCAGAATGATGCACCTTTTTCATGATGAAGAGGTAGGTTACTTCAAATTGTGATAAAATGTCTCTAGAAATAGGGCTGGAGCCTCATACTTCCCATGACTAAGGTGTAGATGGCTTTCTATAGTCGTGCGTACCTTACTTCAGCACTGTGCAAGGGTTTGCTGACATAATATACTAGCCACTGTTTTCATCCTTCCCTCACTAGTACCGAACTTACCACTTTCTTAGTGACTGCAAGGTAGAGGATGAGAAGTTCCCCTTCCCATGGTTGCCGAAATGTCAACAAACAGGTTAAGTTGGCTTTTAAGTTCATCCCAAGCCTTTTGGCAATCTTCGTTCCAAGGATGTTCTTCGAGGCCGAGCTTGCCTTCATTTTTTGCAGCTTTGGTGAGTACTTTAAAGAATGGTCGTCAGAGGTCTCCATATCTAGAGATGAATATGCTAAGGGCTATTATCCGCCCTATAAGCCTTTACACTTCCTTAGTAGTTGCAGGAGTTTGGAATCCCAGTAACACCTTAACCTTCTCTACATTGGCATCTATACATCTTTTGGATACCATGTAGCTAAGGAATTTGCCTGTAGTCACCCCGAACACACACTTTTCGGGGTTAAGACGGATTCCAAATTTTTGAAGTTGGTTGAATGTTTCCCCCAAGTCTATGATATGATTACTAGGTATTTTACTTTTAACTATCATATCATCAATCTATACTTCCATATTTTTCCCAATTTGGGAACTGTACACCCTATTCATCAGGCTTTGATATGTGGCTCCTACATTTTTTAGGACAAAAGGCATTCTGACGTAACAGTAGGTCCTGGCTTTGGTAATGAAGGTGGTTTTTTCCTCATCTTTGGGATTCATCTAATTCTGGTGGTATCCACTAAAAGTGTCAACGAAGCTAAGTAGACCATATTCGACAAAGAATACGGGTTCTTTAGACAAGCGTCATTAATATTTCAAAAGTCGATGCACATTTAGAGTTTATTGCTCCATTCCTTTACGGCAACAACAACGTTGCCAAGCCATTCAGGGTACTTGACCTGGCTTATTATGCCTGCTTTTGTTTGTCATTGGAATTAGTTTTAACAATTGTTCTTATGTGCCGAGATGCTATGCTTTATCTGTCGAACGGGCTTTGCCTCTGGACATACTTTAAGGCTGTGCTGAATTATACCCTAGTTTACTCTTAGCATATCTTTTGGAGAGTAAGCAAATAGATCTTTGTACATTAATAGAAGGGATACAAGTTTTTCCTTGTCACCTTTGGCCAATTGTTTCCCTACTCGGGTACTTTGGCCAGGGAGAAGTTCTACATCCTCTGTTTCTATTTTTTCAAGATCACTCATTTCCCTTGCTATTGCATCTTTGCCAGTCACGCTCTTTTCTCCCGAAGTCTGTATGTTAACTTTTGTTGGATTCTGCCTTGTTCTGACGAACACCTTCCTTACTTCGGCTTGATCAATGAGTATTTCTACATCACCAACCTTTACCTCAAATGTAACTATCAGGTATTTCACATCTGTTCGAAGGTGAAGGTTACCCTGTGTCTGTCTTCCAAGGATGGCATTGTATGAAGATGGGACATCTTTGATGAAGAACCTTGACATAGTGGAAGTGAAGATTTCTTCCTTGGTGTGGACCGAGGTACCCCTTAGCATTGGTGGTAGATCAATCCACCCGAGCACTGGGAGTTCCGAGGGACCAACAACAAAGGTATGCGAGGAAATGGGTTTAAGATCACCCTAAAAAATACCCAAGTTTGGAAACAATTAGGAGAACAAGATGTCTATTACCCACTTCGGGGTAGTCCAATTATCGTGTCAGAATTGTGCATTTAGACTCCCAGGATTGGTAATATTCTGTAGGCCATCATAACACTACCCTTAGTGTGCATACCCAAGTGGCCCTCTTGGGCACTATGTAAACACTTGCATATTGATCCAACCATCACACACATACTCACATTTCATGCACACCATGTCAACAAAGAAGGAAAACACTAGCACAAGTCTTTGTCTCGGCTACGACACATTAGGCAATCTTGTTAAGTTCAAGTGACCAGCCACTGAACCTATAACTTCCACTAATAAACTATATCATTATAGCCATGTACTCCTCATGTTTTCTTTGCTCCATTACCAAGCAGAGACTTAGAACAAACCATGGAATTTTGTTTTACATCAATAGCCCACCTATGAACCAAGCTATGGATTTTTTAAGTTGGTTATAAAATTCTGACCAAATCAACAGTAACTTAGCCAAATTTGCAACGTCATATATTTGGCTACAAGGCTCCAAACTCATAAATTCCAAACCCTATTTCAACCTCTAGATGTTCTCAAGATTGGGCCAAAATTTCATACCAAGATTGTTTCTACACATGGAGATATAGAACATTAACTGCAAAGTCAAAATTCTAGTCACTTTATGACCATTTTGCCATACAAAATTTCATAAGTGTGCAAACACTTCATTTACAAGGGGAAAGCCCTCCAAAGCTACCCCATATATGTCCATTACACATTGGAAATACATTCCCTTGCATTTAACAACTTTATGGCCCAAAATAGAATTACAAGTAAGCAGCCCATCATTCACACTTAGGTAGCTTTGCACCACATCACTTACATAGCCAAAACATTACTCAAATGTTCTCATACTTGTCTCATTTTACATACAATACATGTACATACATACATGCACTACATAACAATCTTAACTCAGCTAAATACACACCCTAAATTACAGGAGTGCTTGAGATACAATGGACTCCAAGACAGGTTACTGGACAGCAGCTGCACAACACAATAAGTACCACCATTAAAATACCAAATGTGCTCTAAAAATCACCAAAATTTCCAGATCATAACTAAACATAAGGAAGTTAATGTACCTGAAATTTCGGATCAAAATTCAAACTACAAAGATTAGTTTGAATGTGATATTTCAGCTGGACCTGAAAAAGACAGAATTGAGGGGAATAAGTTTCGTTGAGAAACTTAGTAAGGGTAACAGTTGGATTCAGTAGGCAATATGACCCTCATTAAAACCTGCATCAAAAGACACTAAAACACAAAAATCACAACGCATATATACAAGATATAGCAACCAAATGCAACAGCCATTCATAACCAACAAACATATGAAATGCATCAGCAACAATAACCATAGATTAGTCCATAAAACATGTAATAAACTTAAATAAATAAGTATGGAAGCCCTCCTCAAGCTAATGCTCGGTCTTAGGAGGATTTTAGCACTTGTTAGTACCAACTTTGGGCTCTAGAAACCCTTACTTTACTACCATCATTGTGCACTTCATACTAGGTCACAAAACCTTTAATAAGTGCACTCCCCTCACTAAGCTTGGTTCATCAAGCTCATGGCTCTCTTCCAGGCTTAGCCCTTGCTCCATGGTTGCTTGAAAATACATAAAACAACCTATGAGAGCAAGAGAACCCTTACAAAAGTGGATAGGCCAAAAATAAAGCTTGATCCTTGAAGCATCCATGCAATAGCTCTACTTTGCTTCTAATTGCTTCCTTTTGCCTTCAATTTCTATCAATTGCAAGTTTGAAGGTCTGGTGGCTATGGAGGAAGTGTGGCTGTGTTCTTGGGCTAGAGGAGGACGAAAATGGGAGAGGGATATGTGATTTGGCCACTTAAATGGCCTTTAAATGAGCTTAGGGGCACAAAACACACTTAACAAGTTTAACCTCGCTTTGTGTCATTTTCCTTCTCACTAATTATGGTTTCTTTGTCTTAAACTCATTGGTACACATGTGCCCAGCATTTTTGACTATTTATCAACTCTTGGCTGCCTCCCCCATGGTGGGATAACCCCACAATTCTATGCTTTGACTTAAGTCAAAAGCTTGAACACCTTAAGGTTTACACTAAGACATTTGGGTCCTTATTGCCTTCAGTGTTCCATTGTCCAAATTTGTCTTCCATGAGCAATTTAGTCCTCCAATAGAACTTTCATACCATTCATATCATTCCCATAACTCTCCAAGTCTCTTTCTTGAAAGTTTTGCAATTGAGTACCCGAATTTCCAAAACTTTACAAAAATGTCCATAGGTTGCTTGACCAACAAGCAATCCTTAAGAACTTTCTTGGGGGCCAAGTTACCAACTTGGAACACTTTTAAGGAGGCATTGATCATGCCTTTTACCCCCCACACTTTAATCATTCTAGTGAGAACTACACAATATAAGGGTTTTTAGCCATTATGATACACTTGTAATTTTCCCATTTTTGTGAGGTGGTAACAATCCTCCCCCCTTGCAAATTTTAGTCCTCCAAAATAGCCTTTAGCTTGGGGTATTCTTCAAGATACCTTTCCATAAGGTATTTTTCAGTTTCCTAGGTTGCTTCTCTTTCAGAGTGGTGTGACCACTGAACTTTACCCATGGGAATAAGCTTGTTTCTTAACCTTCTGGTATCCTAGGCTAAGATAGTTATAGGTTTTTCATCATATGTCAAGTTAGGTTCCAACTATATGTATTCCACTACAATAGCATGCTTTGTGTCAAATAGACACTTCTTAAGGATACTTATGTGAAAAACATTATGAACACTTGAGATGCTTGGCGGTAGAGCTAACTTGTATGCTAGCTTGCCAACTCTGTCCAAGATCTCAAAAGGAACGATGTATCTTGGGGCGAACTTTGTTCTTCTACCAAATTTGACAGTGCCTTTGGTTGGTACAACTTTCAGCCAAACATTGTCACCAACCTCAAATTCCATGTCTCTCCTTCTTTTGTTCACGTAGGCTGTGGTCCTTTCATTGGTTGCCTTTAATCTCTCTTGAATTCTCTTGATTTTGGCAGTTGTCTCTTCAATAATTTTGTGACCCAACTCTAGCCTATCTAAGGCTTCCACCCAACAGTGGGGTGTCATGCACCTTCTTCCAAATAATGCCTCATAAGGTGCCATGCCAATGGTGTTTTGGTAACTATTGTTATATGAAAATTCCACCAATGGCAAGTATTGGTCCCATTCACCTTTGAAATCCAACATAGAGCTCCTGAGCATGTCTTCCAATATCTGTATCACCTTTTCAATTTGCCCATCAGTTTAAGGATGATAAGCAGTACTCAGGTGGATTTTGGTTCCTAGTGCTTTGTGAAAAGCACTCCAAAACCAAGCTGTAAATCTTGGATCTCTATCAGATACAATGGAGTCTGGCACTCCATGTAGTCTCACTATCTCCTAGACATACATCTAAGCTAACTTCTCCAAGGAGTCTATGAGTTTCATAGGTAAAAAGTGGGCACATTTGGTTAGCTATCCACAACAAACTAGATTGCATCATGGCTTAATCTGGTCATAGGTAACCCAGTCAAAAGTCCATGGTTATGTTGCCCCACTTCCTCACTGGTATAGGTAGAGTTTGTAGGGTACTAGCTGGCTTCTAGTACTCTACCTTTACCCTCTGGTATATGGCACATTTGGAGACATAAGTAGCTATGTCTTTCTTCATGTTTGGCCACCATAAGTTAGTCTTCAAGTCTTTATACATTTTCTTACTTCCTAAATGGATGTTCAACTTGCATGTGTGAGCTTCTTCAAGTACTTCACCCCTGAGCTTTGCTTCTTTAGGCACATAGATTTGGTCCTTGAAATACAATAATCCTTGCTTGTAGGCAAAGGATTGGTACAATGAACCTTTTTCCTCTCCTAAAATATTTTTTTCACACTTCTCAGTCCACTCAAATCTTTGACCCTTATTGGTCAGATGAGGAAGAATTGAGGCAATCATGGAAAAGCCTAATACAAATCTCCTGTAGTATCCAACTAATCCTAGGAAACTTCTTATTTCCTTCACAGTCTTTGGTCTTTCCCACTCTTGCACTACCTTGACATTTTCAGGGTGGCTTCTTTTGCTTGCCTTCTTCCTTACTACTTTCTCCTGTTTCACAGGGAAAGTACTTAGTCTCATACTCATCTTGCTCTACTAATAGTGCTTTTTGCACTCCTTCATAGTATATAACTACTCCAAAAGGTCTAACAGCCTTTCTGATGTCTGACTTTAGGCCTCTGACAAATCTTTTGGCCTTCAACACCTCTAGTCCATGATACTGAGGAGCATACCTCACCAATTGATTGAATTTGTGCTCATACTCTAGGACACTAAGGTTGTCTTGCCTTAGAGCATCAAATTCAGCTTGCTTCATATCCTTGATGGCATCACTAATGTACTGCTCCTGGAACAGCTGTGTGAACTCGGGCTACCTCATCTCAATATCTCTTCTTGGCCTTCTGCCCTTCTGGAAAGCATACTTGTCTCTGGTGTTTCCCCACCACATCTCTACACTACCTACCAAGTTGGAAGTAGCCAAGGACACCTTCTTGGTGGAGTTGAGTGGCATCCTCTCAAACATCTTTTCTATGAAGATTAACCACTCTTTAGCTCTCTTTGACCCATCTCTTCCATCAGCCTGTGGATGTCTTAGGCCTTGGAACCTCTCCAACAGTTTGACTTCAACTAGGCCTACTAGATCCTCTAATCTATGTCTCCTGGATCGGTGAGAGCCCTCTGTATGGTGATACTCTCTACGATCTCTCTGCCTTCTCCTGGATCTTCTCTCATGGCCTTCCTTAACCTCATTCCTAGTGGAGGAATGGTCATAGACTGAGGGATTGGTCCTAGACACCTGACCAATCTCAGACCTTAGTCTTCTTCCTCTTGGATTTCTACAAATCTTCATCTTCCTCCTCAATGGTCTCATCAGTTGGGTCTTCTAAGCTTCCAAAAGGAACATGTCCAGATGTGTTCCTAGCATCCTCTTCTAGTTCCTTCTGTGCATCCTAAACTGGTTCTGCTGGACCAACTTGGACTGCTTGATGTTGTGCTTGAATAAGCCTTACTAAGTTCTCATTGATTAGAGCTAAGTTTCTCTAAAGCTCTAACCAAACCTGAGGTACTTCAGGGTTTGGTACCCCTGTTGCCCTTGATTTCCTCTATTCTGTCCATTTCTTTGTTGCCTAGAGTAAGTAGGAGGCCTTCGAGTTGGTTCCCCTTTCCTTGTGGCAACCATGTTTACTTCCTACATTGATGATTCATCATAGAGCACATATAAAGATCATAGGTATTTCAATGGTACTTAACACTAGCAGCTGACCAAACTGAGTTCATGTATGTAAATGCATGCAATGCAAATATATGCTATGTACATGTACAAACCATGATCTAACCATGGCCCGATACCAACTTCTGTTACCCACTATAAGGTAGTCTAATTATGGTACCAAAATTGTGCATTTAGACTCCTAGGATTAGTAATGTTCTATAGGCCATTAGAACACTACCCTTAGTGTTCATACCCAAGTGGCCCTCTTGGGCACTATGTAAACACATGCATATTGGTCCAACCATCACACACATACTCACAATTCATTCACATCGTGGCAGCAAAGAAGGAAAACACTAGCACACGTCTTAGTCTTGGCTACCACACATTAGGCAATCTTGTTAAGTTCTAGTGACCAGCCACTGCACCTGTAACTTCCACTAATAAACTGTATCATTCTAGCCATGTACCCCCTGTTTTCTTTGCTCAATTATGTTGGGTTTTGGGAGCTAAACAGCGTAGCAAAATTTAACCGAAACCCTCCAAGATCCAAGCGAAATGAGGTAAACCGGGTGTTCAAAAATTTTCATACCTAATTTTCGGTTGAGATCTCTCACTCAATTGTAGAGTCAAATCACAAAACCTGAACAGTTGACATGTTCAAGCTCTTTATGGTATCCACACGAGCCTCTCGGGGTCATCACACTTCCGCCACATCCCGGCAGATGCGTTTCTCTTGCGCTCGCAGTGCTATCTTGCGTCCTCCAAGGAATTGCAAGAGAAGAGTATGGCTATCCTTCTAGGAGGCTAGGGCAAGGAGACCTGCGAATTTCTCACTAAAAGTTGTATTTATAGTCAAACTCAACTTCCAGGCCTAATGGGTTTCAAAGCCCTAATCCAATTAGCCTTTAATTTTGGGCTTAATAATGGCTCAACTATTGGGCCCATTATTAATACGAAATTATTGTGAAACCAAAACCCAAATTATTAGCCCATGCACTCTAATGATCCAAATAGCTCTATGTGTATGACCCAATAGGCTCTTACCACGTTGGCAATGATGATAAATCACATTTATGATCATAAGCAATGAGTAGTGTCTAGCAACACATCATTGCTACCCAAGTGACAATATTGTCGATGATTCGACTAAAGCTTTATGATCATCACTGATATATGCCATTGTCCCTTTGTCCAAGATATCGAGACTAAGCACGAGACATGGAATGTATCACTCTCGTATAGCTCAATCTTTGGTTTTTTGATTACCGAGTAGACCAACTTAAACTGATGACATTGATATCGTATATCAACTCATCTGAGCATGGCAATGCATTTTTCTAAGTCTTACTCTATCAAGGGGCCTGAAGATATCACTCCCGTTACATATGAGGGACAAATCCCATCTTGATCGTACAAATCTCTCCGCATGATATGTGACATGTCCAATGACCTCCTTCAAGTTCACTCAGTTACGAGCAACAAAGGAAAGTATCAAAGTATGTGACTCACATGTAGGGAACCTTGATGACCTTAGGTCAAAGGACTACATATACCTTGATCACTATGAGAATCACTTATGACACTCATATTACGAGCCATGTAGTATTTTCATGGTGGGTAGGTCCAGTACACCAGTTCTGTAAAGGATCTCCTAGTATTTCCTCTACATTAAATGTCGAGGTAAGTGAATCCCAAGTTATTTCCCTCAAATATGTTGTATTAAGCAAGGAAAGCAAGCTAGCTAAGGTTAAGTTGAGTTCCAAAGAGTAATTGGCACCTAATGGGCAAAAAGGTCAAAATGGTAATTTTGGCCCAAGTCAGTAGCATGACCGTAATTTTCATAATTAGGTTCATGTAAGTTTTTTTGAGCTAGTTGATTTAAGACCATAAGTATTTATAGCCATTTGAACCAAAAGCAAAAGTTAAGGGTAAAAAATGCACTAAGTAAGAAATTAAGCTATTATGTCTTATAATGGCTTAGGTGACTCAAGGGCAGAGTATTTGGGTAAGAAAAACCTTTCTTTGGGACCAAGCAGTGATGCAATGGGGAGTGTTTAAGTGGCCTAAGTGATTCAAAAATTAAGTTTAAGGGCCAAGGTGACAAGTGGAAGAAAGTTGGGCTAAGTTGGTTATAAATGGAGGAGATGACACTATTCATCATCTCCCCCGTTTGCCATTTTCGTAGCTCTGCTTCCTCCCTTGCTTTCTACCCCTAAACCTCCCAAATCACTCAAGTTTCCATGGAAATTGAAGGTCCCGAAGCTATCCCAACAAGCCCTTAGCTCATTTTTAATGGAATTGGTGCATTTTCGAGTTGTTCTTGCAAGTTTTTGGTTCAAACCCAAAGGTAAACGTATTTGATCCTTATGGGTTAGTTTTAAGCTTGTTAAATGGTTATAAATGGTCTTAACTTCGTGCTCTTGGTGTCCAATTTTTGTTGGTTTCAAGCTTGGAACTCAAAGGAACTCATTGGAGCTTGGATGTGCTCATTGCTTGTTTCTTGCTTTCAAGATGATTTGAGGTAAGGGATTTAAGTTAATTAAGATCAAATAATGCATAGAAATGTAGTGTTATGTGTGGGAATTAAGTAGAAACAATACCCATGTGATTTGAGCTTGGGATGAGAAAGTTTGAGCAGTTTTCGTGCAAGGTCGCACGCTGTCGTGCATTATTGGAAGGCATTGGCGACGCGTCGCCAGTAGCAACACCATATTGGCCACCGGCGACGCATTACCGAGAAATGCAAAATTTTTCCGATTGTCAATGCCTTTGGCGACACGTCGCCAACGGCGCCGCCAAGG
The DNA here is from genome assembly GCA_005392925.1 of Aquilaria sinensis. Lineage (NCBI taxonomy): Eukaryota > Viridiplantae > Streptophyta > Magnoliopsida > Malvales > Thymelaeaceae > Aquilaria > Aquilaria sinensis. The sequence continues at coordinate 79,523 of SMDT01000599.1, read as the reverse complement.
CATTTTGCCCTCAAGCTCAGGGCATCCTAAGAGTGTCTCAAACTCTCAGTTATCATCCCTAGGCTAATTTAAGATGTTCCATAGCCTTAGTTGGGTCTAGAACTCATTCCTAAGTTGGGAATTATGCATTATTTAGGTGGTAGCTAAGTGGTGTGGTTAAGGAAGGGTAAGTAAGGGTGGCTAAGGAAGTTAAAGTGCTTCAGTTCCCATGTGAGCACTAAGGGGATTAAGTCGGATTTCAGACTCTTTGTTGGCTGAGTGGAATGTCATAAACCTTTGGTCAATAAAAAGGAAACCTAAGAGAATCCCAACCAAACTTTATGGTTTGGTAAGTAAGCCACTAAGGTGCCCTAAGCTAAGCTCGAAAAGCTTGGTAAGTTGAACCACATAAGGCAGCTACCCTGCACAATAAGTTAAGGGAAGAGACGGGTAAGGAGTGAGTAAGTGGTGACTTACTCTAAGTAGCTCGTCAAGGCCGGTAAGGTTTGAGTAAGTGATGACTTACTCTAAGGCGCCGTAAGATGGACTTCATGGGGTTAGTTATGTGCTAGCATAGGGTACGAGGGCCAGTATCCAAGTACCCCAGTCGTAAGAGCTCACGGCAAGTCCAGCACCTACGGGTGTAAGGAAGTCCTAAGTACATTTGCATGTGCATATTTCATTCATCCATTCATCCATCCATCCATCCATCATTTGCAATGGTTGTTGTTTTATTCTTGCTTATGGTTGCATTGTTGACTGCTTGTTTTGTTTTGGATGCTATATATATATACATGTTGTGCTTCGCATGTATGCATTGTTTTTCCCTGCAGGTACTAAATCCCTTATTGAGTACTTTAAAGTACTCACACCTTTAAGTGTTGTGCAGGTTTAAGTGGACTAGTCGAGCCTAACAGTTGGTAAGGGGCAGCTGTTAAGGCTAGGTTTTATTGATTCAAAGGTATTCTCTAAGTAGGAAACTCTAAGTTTCTAAGTTACTTATGGCATAAGCAAGTACTGACCAAAGTGTTTGCCTTACAGTTTGAGGCTAAGTGAGTACAAGGAAAGTGTGGCTTATTACTTGAAGCTAGCTTGCTTTGGTGAAGAGCTAAGGATGGATCTTAGTATCTTAGTAGTTATAAGTTGCTTCTTTTAATATGCATGGTAATTTCATACGTAGATTTCCTCTACTAGTGTCCATTGGTGTGTATAAGACTAGAGTTACATTTGGGTGCATATAGGTTTGAGATACATGCACATAGTTGTTACTTGTAGTTAAAGCAACTAAAGTTTTTATGTCTTGGCTTGTTTCACTTATGTTTTATGAACTGGCACCACAGTTTTCTTTATAGTTTTAATTTACTATTATCACATAGCCAGGACAATGCATGCATATTACCTATGCAGGTTAGGCTAAGTAACTAGTTGCATGTAATAATTTAAGATTACTTCACGATTAATAACTAGCCAATTGTAACTTAAGTGGGATCATAGCTCCCAAAAAGCCTACCAGTGTTATCAATTCAGGGCACTGGGGCCCTTTTCCGCCACAAGTTCTCTAAATTGTACCCATATGTAGACTACATATCTCATATTAGTCTCCACATATGCTAGTCGTTATGAATTATTGCAACTCGCTCTACAATAATACTAGACCAGGGACATTTGAGAATATCATTATTCTAGGGTTACAATTATGTTTATTACGTTACGTAGAAACAGAACAACAAACATAATTGCTGGATTAATGCCTTAATAAAATATAATGACTCAATGTGAAAAAATACAATCATCTCATGATTGGATTTTGGGCACAACACTAACAAATTATCAAGTAGAGACTTAGATAAAACCAAGGAATTTTGTTTTACATCAATAACCCACCTATGGATCAGGTTATGGATTTTTTAAGTTATTTTACATCAATAGCCCACCTTGTCTCATTTTACATACATTACATGTACATGCATACATGCACTACATAATAGTCTTAACTCAGCTAAATATGCACGCTAAGTTACAGGAGTGCCTGAGACACAATGGACTCCAGAACAGGATGCTGGACAACTGTTGCACAACACAATAAGTACCACCATTAAGAATACCAAATGTGCTCCTAAAATCACCAAAATTTCCAGATCATAACTAGAAATAAGGACGTTCATGTACCTAAAATTTCAGATCAAAATTCAAACTACAAAGATTAGTTTGAATGTGATCTTTCAGCTGGACCTGAAAATGACAGAATTGAGGGGAGTAAGTTTAATTGAGAAACTTCCTAAGGGTAACACTTGGATTCAGTAGGCAATGTGACCTTCATTAAAACCTACATCCAAAGACACTAAAACAAAAAAACCACAATGCATATGTACAAGATATAGCAACCAAATGCAGCAGCCATTCACAACCAACAAACACATGAAATGCAGCAGCAACCATAACCATAGATTAGTCCATAAAACATGTAATAAAATTAAATAAATCACTATCGCAGCCATCCTCAAGCTAATTCTTGGTCTTAGGAGGATTTTAACACTAGTTAGTATAAAATTTTGGCTCTAGAAACCTTCACTTTACTGCCATCATTGTGCACTTCACACTAGGTCACAAAACCTTTAATAAGTGCACTCCCCTAACTAAGCTTGGTTCATCAAGCTCATGGTTCTCTTCCAAGTTTAGCCCTAGCTCCATGGTTGCTTGAAAATATAGAAAACAACCCATGAGAGTACCCTTACAAAAGTGGGTAGGCCGAAAATCAAGCATGATCCTTGAAGCATCCAAGCAATAGCTCTAGTTTGCTTCCAATTACTTCCTTTTGCCTTCAATTTCAATCAATTCCAAGTTTGAAGGTATGGTGGCTATGGAGGAAGTGTGGCTATGTTCATGATCTGGAAGAGGATTAAAATGGGAGAGGGATAAGTGATTTGGCCACTTAAATGGCCTTAAATGAGCTTAAAGGCACAAGACACACTTAACAAGCTTAACCTTGCTTTATGTCATTTTCCTTCTCACTAATTATGGTTTCTTTGTCTTAAATTCACTGGTACACATATGCCGAACATTTTTGACCATTTATCAGCTCTTGGCTGCGTCCCCCATGGTGGCATAACCCCACAATTCCACCCTTTGACTTAAGTTAAAAGCTTGAACACCTTAAGGTTTACACTAAGACATTTAGGTCCTTATTGCCTTTAGTGTTTCCTTTGTCCAAACTTGTCTTCCATGAGCAATTGGTCCTCCAATAGCATTTTCATGCCATTCATATACTTCCCATAACACTCCAAGTCTCTTTCTTGAGAGTTTTGATGGGTTTCGGGAGCCAAACAGCACAACGGAATTTAACCGAAACCCTCTAGGATCCAAGTGAAACGTGGTAAACCGAGTGTTCAAAAATTTTCATACCTAATTTTCGGTTGAGATCTCTCACTCAACTGTAGAGTCGAATCACAAAACCTGAACAGTTAACGTGTTCAGGCTCTCTATGGTATCCACACGAGCCTCTCGGGATCACCACGCTTCCACCGCGTCCCGGTAGATGCGTTTCTCTTGCGCTCGCAGTGCTAGTTTGCATCCTCCAAGGAATTGCAAGAGAAAAGTGTGGCTGTCCTTTTTGGAGGCTAGGGCAAGGAGGCCTGTGAATTTCTCGCTTAAAAGTTGTATTTATAGTGAGACTCAACTTCCAGGCCTAATGGGTTTCAAAGCCCTAATCCAATTAGGGTTTAATTTCAGGCTTAATAATGGCTCAACTCTTGGGCCCATTATTAATACGAAATTAAAGTGAAACCATAACCAAATAATTAGCCCATGCACTCTAATGATCCAAATAGCTCTATGTGTGGGACCCAATAGGCTCTTGCCATGTTGGCAATGATCATAAATCATATTTATGATCATAGGCAATGAGCGGTGTCTAGCAACACATCATTGCTACCCAAGTGACAAGATTGTCGGTGAATCGACTAAACCTTTATGATCATCACCGATATATGCCATTGTCCTTTTGTCCAAGATATCAAGACTAAGCACGAGACATGGAATGTGTCACTCTCGTATAGCCCAATCTTTGGTTTCTTGATTACCGAGTAGACCAACTTAAACTGATGACATTGATATCGTATATCAACTCATCCGAGCATGGCCATGCATTTTCTAAGTCTCACTCTATCAAGGGGCCCGAAGATATCACTCTCGTTACATAGGAGGGACAAATCCCATCTTGATCATACAAATCCCTCCGCATGATATGTGACATACCCAATGACCTCCTTCAAGTTCACTCAGTTACGAGCAACAAAGGAAAGTATCAAAGTATGTGACTCACATGTAGGGAACCTTGATGATCTTAGGTCGAAGGACTACATATACCATGATCACTATGAGAATCACTTATGACACTCATATAACGATCCATGTAGTGTTCTCATGGTGGGTCGGTCCAGTACACAAGTTCTCCAACTTGTACCCATATGTAGACTACATATCTCATATTAGTCTCCACATATGCTAGTCGTTATGTATTATTGCAACCCGCTCCACAATAATACTAGACTAGGGACGTTTAAGAATATCATTATTCTAGGGTTACAATTATGTTTGTTAAGTTACGCAGAAACAAAACAACAAACATAATTGCTGGATTAATGCCTTAATAAAATATCATGACTCAATGTGCAAAAAATACAATCATCTCATGATTGGCTTTTTGGGCACAACACTAACAATCTCCCACTTGCACTAAAAGCCAATCATCCATGTATCTAATACCGATGGACCTAGAATGGCTATCATGCTTTTGCTGCGTAAGGGGCTTTGTCAGCGGATCAGCAATGTTGCTATCTGTCGAAGTCCTGCATATCCTTACATCACCCCTCTCGATGATCTCCCTGATGAGATGATAGCGTCGAAGTATGTGTTTGGATCGCTGGTGAGATCGAGGTTCCTTAGCCTGTGCGATTGCTCCATTGTTGTCACAATAGAGCTCTATCGGGTCGGCAATGCTTGGAACCACTCCAAGTTCAGTGATGAACTTCTTGATCCAAACTGCCTCCTTCACAGCATCAGAGGTGGCAATGTACTCAGATTCTGTTGTAGAGTCAGCTACTGTCTCTTGCTTTGAACTCTTCCAGCTCACAGCACCACCACCAATACAAAACACATAACTAGATTGCGATCTAAAATCATCCTTATCGGATTGGAAGCTTGCATCGGTGTAACCCCTTACAACGAGCTCATCTTCACCTCCAAAGACCAAGAATGCATCCTTAGTCCTTCGTAAGTACTTAAGGATGTTCTTAACAGCTGTCCAGTGACTCTCACCAGGGTTTGATTGGTACCTACTCGTCATGCTCAAAGCATATGAGACATCGGGATGAGTACATATCATGGCATACATGATAGATCCAATTGCTGAGGCATATGGAATCTTACTCATGCGCTCTCTCTCCTCAGGTGTACTCGGACACTGAGATCTAGAAAGAGTGATACCATGTGACATGGGCAAGAATCCTTTCTTGGAATCTTGCATGCTAAACCTCTTTAGCACCTTGTCAATATATGTACTTTGACTTAGGCCAAGAAGCTTTCTAGATCTATCTCTATAGATCCTGATGCCTAACACATAGGCTGCTTCACCCAAGTCCTTCATAGAGAAACATTTCCCCAGCCAAGTCTTCACAGACTGTAGCTCAGGAATGTCATTCCCGATGAGTAGTATGTCATCTACATACAACACCAAGAAGACAATAGCGCTCCCACTAACCTTCTTGTAGACACAAGGTTCATCTTCATTTTTGATAAAACCAAACTCTTTGATTGCATCATCAAAATGAAGATTCCAACTTCGAGAAGCTTGCTTCAGTCCATAAATGGACCTTTGCAACTTGCACACTTTATTGGCATTCTCAGGAGTGACAAAACCCTCAGGTTGTGTCATGTACACATCCTCAAGTAGCTTTCCATTTAGGAATGCAGTTTTGACATCCATTTGCCATATCTCATAATCATAGTGTGCAGCAATAGCAAACAAAATTCGGATGGATTTAAGCATAGCAACTGGTGAAAAAGTTTCATCATAGTCAATACCATGAATTTGCTTGAAACCTTTTGCAACCAATCGTCCCTTAAAGGTAATCACATTACCATCCATGTCAGTTTTCTTCTTGAAAACCCATTTGCACCCTATGGGTTTTACCCCTTCAGGTGGGTCAACCAAAGTCCATACTTGGTTTTCATACATGGATTCCATCTCGGATTTCATGGCCACTAGCCACTTCTCAGAGTCAGGCCCTGACATAGCTTGTTGGTAGGTTGTGGGCTCATCCTGATCCATGAGCATCACATCACCAGTGTGAGTCATGAGAAATCCATATCTCTCGGGCTCACGCCGAATCCTACCAGACCTACGTGGGCTCTGTGCTACAGGAACAGACTCTTGAACCACAACATCTTGTGGTGTCTGTTCAGGTTCCATTTCAGGTTCGATGTCTCCTTGTTGTTCTTGAATTTCTTCAAGTTCTACTTTCCTCCCACTAGTTCCTTTAGAGATAAACTCTTTCTCTAAAAAGACACCAGTTCGAGCAACAAACACTTTTTGCTCAGAAGGATTGTAGAAATAGTAACCCTTTGTTTCTTTGGGATACCCAACAAAAAGGCATTTTTGAGATTTGGGCCCTAGTTTGTCAGAGGATTGACGTTTCACATAAGCGTCACAGCCCCAAATCTTCATAAAAGACAAATTGGGACGCCTCCCACTCCATATCTCATATGGTGTCTTTTGAACCGATTTAGATGGAACTCGGTTTAGTGTAAAAGCGGCTGTCTCTAGAGCATGTCCCCAAAAGGAGTTTGGAAGGTCAGCTTGACTCATCATAGAGCGAACCATGTCTAACAGAGTTCGATTTCTCCTTTCAGATACACCATTCCATTGAGGTGTACCTGGTGGAGTGAGTTGTGATACTATACCACACTCCTTCAGATAGTCAAGGAATTCTCGATCCAAGTACTCTCCACCTCGATCTGATCGAAGCACTTTGATACTCTTCCCGAGTTGATTCTCTACTTCATTCTTGAATTCTTTGAACTTTTCAAAGGATTCTGACTTGTGTCTCATAAGATACACATAGCCATATCTGCTGAAGTCATCAGTGAAAGTAATGAAGTATTGGAAACCTCCTCTAGCTTGTGTAGACATAGGGCCACATACATCACTATGTATGAGTCCTAGTAAGTCATTAGCCCTTTCACTTTGCCCTGTGAATGGGGCTTTGGTCATCTTGCCCAACAAACATGACTCACATGTCTCATATGATTCAAAATCAAATGAGTCCAAGAGTCCATCCTTATGGAGCTTGGATATGCGGGTCTCATTTATATGGCCCAAGCGACAGTGCCAGAGATAGGTCGGGTTTGAATCATTTAATCTGACCTTCTTGGTATTCACATTATAGATTGGATCTTCGAGGTCTAGAACATACAACCCATTGCTAAGTTGAGCACTACCATAAAAGATTTCATTCAAATAAATAGAACAACATTTGTCCTTTATTATAAATGAAAAACCTTTCTTGTCCAAACAAGAAACAGAAATCAAATTTCTACTAATAGTAGGCACAAAGTAGCAGTTGTCTAATTCTAAAACTAATCCACTAGGTAAAGTGAGAACATAAGTCCCTACGGCTAAGGCAGCAACCCTTGCTCCATTTCCAACACGTAGGTCCACTTCACCTCGGGCCAATCTTCTACTTCTACTTAGATCCTGCACATTTGCACAAATGTGAGATCCACATCCAGTATCCAATACCCAAGATGAGGAAGTAGAAAAGTTAGCCTCTATAACAAAAATACCTGAAGTGGAAGTCTTACTTCCCTTTTCCTTAGCAAGTTCTTCAAGATAGAGCTTGCAATTGCGCTTCCAGTGTCCAGGTTGCTTACAATGGAAGCACTCCCCTTCCTTTGCCACACCACCCTTTGGTTTCAGTGCAGCTGAAGAAGAATTAGCATTGGACTTTCCATTAGCTTTATCCTTCTTCTTGTTGGCTTTTCCCTTTCCCTTGCCCTTTTGAACCATCAAAATGGGCTTAGCCTTCTTAAGGTTTTGCTCAGCAGTTCTCAACATGTTGAGCAATTCAGGGAGGGACTTGTCAAGGTCATTCATGTTATAGTTCATGACGAACTGACTGTAGCTTTCAGGCAACGATTGCAAGACTACATCAATAGCCAACTCTTTCTGAAGAGCAAATCCCAAATTCTCAAGATTCTCAATGTACCCAATCATCTTGAGCACATGAGGACCCACGGGACTTCCCTCAGACATCTTGCACTGAAACAATGCCTTAGAGGTCTCAAACCTCTCATGCCTAGCTTGCTCTTGGAAAAGCATTTTGAGATGTTCGATCATATCGAACGCCCCCATGTTCTCATGTTGCTTCTGAAGCTCAGATTCCATGGTAATAAGCATGAGGCATGCAACATCCAAAGCATCATCAGAATGCCTCTTGTGAGCATCCCTTTCAGCTCTTGGAGCAGTGGCAGCAGGCTCATTCGGAATGGGCTGCTCTAGGACATAAGCCTTTCTCTCTTGTTTGAGGACTATCCTCAAGTTTCGGTACCATTTGAGAAAGTTGGTCCCATTCAGTTTTTCCTTCTCAAGGATCGATCGCAACGAAAGTGTCGATGTGTTTTGTGCCATGGTTATCTACAACAGTAAATATGCAGTGTAAGAGTCATGTATTTTAATTCATTTAATAAGGACTTTTATTAAACGATACTCCCACTATTTTCCTCAAAATAATAACCCTCGATATTATTTTGGAACACCTCGGCGCTAAGGTATTCTAGTGGGCCAAGATCCATATTTGACCACAACCTGAGTCAGCTTTGGCTTTTCTCTCAAGTTACAGCTATTTAGGTAGGCAACTCCTTTGCCAATTGCATCTTATGCAACTCTTGGATAGTTGGGTGAACAACACTTGTCCAAGCTCATCTCATGAGCTTAAGCCCAACTCTATGCCTCTAAGTCCCTAATCCTATTAGGATGACTTAGTTAAGTCAGACCCAAAGTTAGCAATTTGGATATCACTATTATCCCATCGCGCCTTACCAAGATGAACATAGGTGCTTTGCTTTGGCAAACCCACCTAATGTTGATCAAAGTCTTGACGAGTGCCAACATTTGGAAGGCATCACATTTAATGACTTAATATTTGTTTGAGGGATTTTTTTCCGTTTGATCTCACCAATTTGTTATCTCCGGTTGTCTTATACATGCATCACATACAAATATAAAACATGCATCTCATGCGTACAAGAAAGTAAACGTGACATGGTTATAGCCCAAACTATGCGATATTCTCAAGCCAATGAGAATATCATAAAAGCCTAAGAAAAGAAAAGAGTCTTCACAAGCTCCTTCTCTTCCTTTCTTGGCTGCCCTTTTGTTGTCATCTCCTTGGACATGCCTCCTTGGATGATCCTTAGACATACAACCTTGGATGATCCCATAATGCACTATTACATCAATAATAGAAACCTCGAGTTACATCCGAGGGGAGTAAGGTGAGAAGAGCATGTACAATGAGAGTGATAAGAAAAGGCACGACTCGCAGGCCGTATTTACAAGTACAACCAATCAAGGGCTATAACCATGCACCATGCTTCAAACACCAATCAGCATATCATGTCAAATCTCATTCAACAAAGATGCATGCCAATTTTCACGTGTTGATTAACCAGTTTTTATTTATGTGGCGCTTCGCATATGGCGGTCCCGCTGGCCTGTCAGTGGGCGGTGGTTCCGCTGACCGGTCAGCGGACGAGGTCAAGGGGAGCCGCCCTTGCGGGGGGCGTGGGGGGCAGCGCCCCCCTGCGCAAAAAATTTTCTTACAATTGCTTAGCCCGAAATCTTCTATTTTGAGCAAGTAGGCACCCGAGACTCCTCTATTCGAGCCACCAAAAATACCTTACTTTCGGTGCCCGAACAGGCCGAATCCGAACAAAGCTAGGGTTTTTGCAACTATTGCAAGAATCCTAATCCATATAGGTATCTCATACCAATCAATTTCGGGTTAATCTCATTAACCAATTAGTGTCGTTTCTTCATATATGTCATATGTTCATTACGAGTTCCAGTTTCATGCATCATGAATCAATCTAATTAATCATGGCCGAAAAGCAACCGAACACATAACATCATGCGATTCAACACTCAATCCCGATTTAGGGTTTCACCAGTAGCTCTGATACCACTGTTGGGTTTCGGGAGCCAAACAGTGCAGTGGAATTTAACCAAAACCCTCTAGGATCCAAGTGAAACGGGGTAAACCGGGTGTTCAAAAATTTTCATACCTAATTTTCGGTTGAGATCTCTCACTCAACTGTAGAGTCGAATCACAAAACCTGAACAGTTGACATGTTCAGGCTCTCTATGGTATCCACACGAGCCTCTCGGGATCACCACGCTTCCACCACGTCCCGGACAGATGCGTTTCTCTTGCGCTCGCAGTGCTAGCTTGCGTCCTCCAAGGAATTGCAAGAGAAGAGTGTGGCTGTCCTTTTTGGAGGCTAGGGCAAGGAGACCTGCGAATTTCTCACTTAAAAGTTGTATTTATAGTGAGACTCAACTTCCAGGCCTAATGGGTTTCAAAGCCCTAATCCAATTAGGATTTAATTTCGGGCTTAATAATGGCTCAACTCTTGGGCCCATTATTAATACGAAATTAAAGTGAAACCATAACCCAAATAATTAGCCCATGCACTCTAATGATCCAAATAGCTCTATGTGTGCGACCCAATAGGCTCTTGCCATGTTGGCAATGATCATAAATCACATTTATGATCATAAGCAATGAGCGGTGTCTAGCAACACATCATTGCTACCCAAGTGACAAGATTGTCGGTGAATTGACTAAACCTTTATGATCATCACTGATATATGCCATTGTCCTTTTGTCCAAGATATCAAGACTAAGCACGAGACATGGAATGTGTCACTCTCGTATAGCCCAACCTTTGGTTTCTTGATTACCGAGTAGACCATCTTAAATTGATGACATTGATATCATATATCAACTCATCCGAGCATGGCCATGCATTTTCTAAGTCTCACTCTATCAAGGGGCCCGAAGATATCACTCCTGTTAATAGGAGGGACAAATCCCATCTTGATAACACAAATCCCTCCGCATGATATGTGACATATCCAATGACCTCCTTCAAGTTCACTCAGTTACGAGCAACAAAAGAAAGTATCAAAGTATGTGACTCACATGTAGGGAACCTTGATGATCTTAGGTCGAAGGACTACATATACCATGATCACTATGAGAATCACTTATGACACTTATATAACGATCCATGTAGTGTTCTCATGGTGGGTCAGTCCAGTGCACAGGTTCTCCAACTTGTACCCATATGTAGACTACATATCTCATATTAGTCTCCACATATGCTAGTCATTATGTATTATTGCAGCCTGCTCCACAATAATACTAGACTAGGGACGTTTAAGAATATCATTATTCTAGGGTTACGATTATGTTTGTTAAGTTACGCAGAAACAAAACAACAAACATAATTGTTGGATTAATGCCTTAATAAAATATCATGACTCAATGTGTAAAAATACAATCATCTCATGATTGGCTTTTGGGCACAACACTAACAAGTTTTGCAATTGAGTACCCGAATTTCCAAAACCTTACAAAAAAGTTCATAGGTTGCTTGACAAACAAGCAATCCTTAAGGCTTTTCTTAGGGGCCAAGTTACCAAGTTGGAACGCTTTTAATGAGACATTGATCATGCCTTTTACCCCCCGCACTTCAATCACTATGGTGAGAATTACACAATATAATGGTTTTTAGTCATTATGACACTCTTGTAATTTTCCCATTTTTGTGAGGTGGTAACAACATTGGCATTCGATCCACCATCAAGGAGCAACCTCTACACATCCCAGTTTTCAATCCTTGCCATGATCAGGAGAGGATCATCAAGTGGGAACTTCATAATCGACCCATTACTTTGGGTCAGCTTCTTCGACAGATTGTCGAACCCTGTGATTGCAATCTCCCTCACCTTCCTTTTTCTTTCAGCAGAGGGTAGTCTAGTGGTTATGGTTTGGATAACCCTGATTGAAGGTGGTGGGTGCTTTCTGGGGCTCCGATTAGTTCGACGCCTGTCGGAGTCATACTCCTCATCTTTTCTTTTTCTCTCATCTTCTACTTTCTGGGGCTCCGATTAGGCAATGACATCCATAAGTAGCGCTGAAGCTAACCTTGTTTGATTAAGGACTCAATGTACTTTCTCAATTGGAATCAATCTTTGGTATCGTCCTTGTTGTTACACCTTCACCAAATGAGAAAATTACAACATAAGGACCTAAACTTATATGCTTTAATTTTGAACATAGTGCATGATTAGTGAAGTGTAAAGTATTCAATTTGCACCCCTTAAGTGGAAAAAACATTGATAGCTTGGACCTTAAGAAAGCATTTGCACATCGCCTAATTTTCAAGTAACCTACGGACTAAATTGTAAGCTTACAAAAGTTGGGTACTCAATTGCACAAATTTCTAAAGATGGCTATGGAAAGAAGATGGATGGAATTATAAAGAAAGGACATGGATGGAATTAAGGATATTGTTGGGGACCAAAGTGCTTAAGAAGGCAAAGTTGATCATTTATGCATAATGCCAACAAAGGATCCAAGTGTCCACCTTTTTGTCTAGAAGCTATAATGACCTTTGACAAGGTTAAAGGTGGCAAAAACATGATTTTTGTAGCCAAAATAGATGGATATAATCTATCTGAGTGTTGGCTAAAGTTTAAAAAAATTGCATATATGCCACCAAGGTCAAAATGATGTATAAATGAAAAAAAAATCTTCATTTTCTTGCCATTTCCTCCAAATTTCATCCCCCAACAGCCAAGGGTTCTTCCTTAACCTTCTCCACCATCCTCCATAGCCACCATGCCTTAAGAAGCAAGAGGAAGCAAGAGAAAGCAAAGAAGACATCATAGAATGCAAGAAAACCGAATTTTGGTTCTATTTGGGTTTTTAGATTTCATAGCAAAAGGTAAGGGTTTTCTAAAATTTTCTGGATTGTTTACTGTATTTCCAAACATCCATGAAGCTAAGACCGTGCTTGGAAGAGACCAAAAAGCTCAAGGAACCAAGCATGGGTTAAGGGGAAAGAAGAATGGCAAGGTTTCGGCCTTAGAGTTATCATGCTAAAGATGGCAGAAAGAAAGAATGGTTTCTAGAGCCCAGGTTAGTACTAACTAAGACCTAAAAGATTCCTAAGGCCAAGAAAAAGCTTGAGGAGGGCTGCCATAGTGTTACTAAAGTGATATCTCATTGTTTTATTGAATGATTATGCACTAAACCTAATATGTTATTGCTGCCAGCATTACATGTGTTTGTTGCTGTGTTTGTTGGTGCATATGGTTGCCATATTTTTCTGTATGTGTTGTTTTTGTATGTTTTTATGTCTTTGGATTTCAGGTGGTACATTGCTATGGAAGACTTTACATTGAAAGCCCTTACTAAGTTCTTTACAAAGAGCTTACTCCCCTTTCTATCCATTTTCAGGAACACCTAAAAGAGAATGTTGAAACTAATATTTCTAGTTGGAGATTTCCTGTGAAATTTAAGGTACATGAACTTCAATATTTCTATTATTAAGCTGGAGTGTTTCATAATTTTTAGAGCACATTTGCTAATTTTAGCATTGGTACTTTCTGCCTTACACAGCAGCTGTCTTTTGAAGTTTCTGGAGTGCATTATGGTTGTAAGGCTCTCCAAGAAGCTAGTGTACATAACCAACTAAGCTAGGACATATGTATGATGCAGCTATGCATGTAAATACACTATGGATGGTGTATGGATGATATATGAAGCAATAAAGTACTGTTTGAGGTTGAATGTTCAATTCTGTCCATTTTGCAACTCATTAGCTGTTCCAAAGAAAATTATGTTTAATGCATATGGAATGCCTCTAAATTCAGGGGAATGACTTTCCAAAGTGTTGCAGACAGCTAAGAACCTACCCATGTTGGTTTTCCACCTGGAAATGAAGTGTATGAATCTTATGAAATTTTGTATGGACAAAATGATCATAAAGTGACCAGAATTTTGACTCTACACTTAAAGTTCCATAACTTCCAGTGTTTAAGCAATATCAGTATGAAAGTTTGACCACACTTAGAGCACATATCGAGGTTGAACTGGAATTTGGAATTTCCAAATTTGGATCCCTGTAGCCAAAGATACGACATTCCAAAGTTGGCTAAGTTACTGTTCATTTTGTCAGAATTTGGTAACCAACTTAAAAAATCAAGAACTTGGTCCATACGTGGGCTTTTGATGTAAAAAAAAAAATATTAGTTTTCTCTAAGCCTCTGCTTAATAATGGAACAAATAAAACAGGGGTTTACATGGCTAGAATGATACAATTTATTAGTGGAAGTTACAAGTGTAGTGGCTAGTCACTTGAACTTAACAAGATTGCCTAATGTGTGGAAGCCAAAACTAAGAATTGTGCTAGTGTTTTCCTTCTTAGCTACCATAGTGTGCATAAATGTAAATATGTGTGTTATGGTTTGACCAATATACATATATGTGCATAAAGACCAAGAGGGCCACTTGGGTAATATAGTGAGCATTGTTCTGATGGCCTACAGAACATGCATAGCTCCTGAGAGATTGACACATTAAATATTGTCACTGTATTTAAGCACTAAGAGCGGTAACTGAAGTTGGTATCAAAGCAAGGTTTGAATGTGGTTTATGTGTATATGACATGATGCATATAGTTGCATACATATAGCTTAGTTGGGTCAATTGCTAGTATTAAGTACCTAACACACAGTATATTATTGTGCTCTTTCGATTTTCATGAAACAGGATAATGGCTGCCACAAGGAGAGGGGATTAAGGACCCCTAAGACCACCTACAGAACAAAGGCAGGCCAATAAAAATGCAAGGGGTGTATAAGAGCAACCAAGGGTTTAGAAAGTAGAAAACCTAGCACCTGACATGAACGTACTGCAGGTGTGGGTTGAACTACAAAGAAACCTGGCCCAAATAAATGAAAACTTAGTAAGGCTACTACAAGCTCAACAACAAGGAGTCCAAGTGGCACAAGCGTTACCACATGAGCAGAACCAGGAAATTGTTAGGAACAACCCAGTGAATGTTTCTTCTGATGAAAATGAAGAGAATAAAGATGCTGAAGATGAGGATAGAAGACATCCCAGAGGCAGAAGAATCAGGTCTAAGATTGGCCAAGTATCCAGAGCCAATGACTCAACTTATGACCATTCCATGGGGGATGAAGCTAAAAGACCTAGTGAGAAGAGAAGAAGAGGGAAACATAGAGACTATATGGACTTAGAAGAATCAAATAGGTTCAGAAGGCATAAAGCTGAAGATCTTGAGAGCTCTGATGATGTCAGATTGTTGGAGAAGTTTTAAGGCCTAAGTCCTCCACAATTAGATGGCAGAGCTAGACCAGGGAAAGCTGAAGAATGGCAAGGATTCATTGAGAAGATGTTTAAGAGGATGCACTTAAGCTCCACCAAGAAAGTATCTCTGGCTACCTATAATCTTGTAGGTAGTGCAAAAATGTGGTGGAGAAGTGTTAGAGATAGGCATGCTACCCAGAGTGGCAGAAGAGCAGATCATGAGCTGGAGATGATGGCCTGAGTTCACAAGGTTGTTCTAAGACCAGTATATAAGTGATTCCATCAAATACCTAAAGCAAGCTGAGTTTGATGCACTACAACAAGAAAACCTCAGTGCTCTGGAATACAAACACAAGTTCAACCAACTTGTGAGGTACGCACCACAATACCATGGGTTGGAAGAACCTAAAGCCAAGATGTTTGCTAGAGGCCTGAGACTAGATATCATGAAAGCTGTTAGGCATTTCAATGCCATTACAAATCATGATGCTATTCAGAAGGCTTTACTAGTGGAACGGGAAGAGTATGAAAGTAAATGGTTTCCTAGTGGACCAGAAGAGACCAGCCAAACTAGAAGACTGCAGAAACCAATGAAAGGTAAGGACACTATGAAGGCTGGAAAACCTAGTATGGAGGGCAAGGTCAAGAGTATGTTTGTTGGCCCAAGGTGTCTTCGATGTAAGAAGTTTCATGGTAAGAGGCCATGTTATTTTGAAACACATGCATGTCTCAGATGTGGATCTTTGGATCACTGGATCAAAGACTGCCCTTTAGTCCAAAGAATAGGAAATGAGGACCAAGGGGTCCTTCTAGAGCTCAAAGGCATGAAGTGTAGAGAGCTGGAAGGGTATTCCATATTGATAAGGGAGAGACATCCCAACAAGGAGCACTTGGAGTTAACATTTATTTTAATGGTGTGCCAGTTAGTGTGTTGTTTGATACTGGTGCTTCAGTGTTTATTATGGCTAGAAAGTTAACTAAATCCATGAAATTGTTTATAGAATTCATGCCTAATATATCATTAGTAAGAACAACAGGTAGTCAATGCTTTTTCACTAATGAACTGGCTAAGAATTGTGAGCTAGTAGTCGGAAAGACTAAGATGTTGACTTATCTGCTAGTGTTAAATATTCAAAGGTATGATATTGTTCTTGGCATGGATTGGTTAGCAAGGCATGGAATCAATATTGATTGTGCTAAAAGAGAAATCACATTGCGTGGTAATGAAGTGCATGCATTAGTCAATTCTAAGGAATTAGTGTATGAAATGCATGGCATGGAACTAGAAGTTATGGATGAAATTCCTGTGGTTTCTGAAGATGAATATTGCATGTTAAATGGTGTTGAAATTGATGAGGAAGTTCATAGAATACTTGCAGTGAGACTTTCCACAAGTCTTTCCCAATGACCTGCCAGGTATTCCCCCTCCAAGAGAGATAGAATTTGAAATCAAGTTACAAAATGGGGCAGTACAAATATCCATGCCTCCAAATAGAATGCCAATCACAGAGATGACTGAGCTCAACAAACAACTTGATGAACTTTTTCAGAAAGGGTTCATAAGACCAAGTGTTTCACCATGGGGAGCTCCAATGCCAAAGTTAGTACACGAAAGGAGAATTCATTTAAGAGTAGAGAGAAAAAAAGGAGAATACCTCTTGTTTGTTACCTGGGAGCCTCCCCCGAGTATTTATAAGATGCTAGGAGGAGGAGGCCATTATGCTTAGTCTGAGTAGATCAAGACACATGTTGAACTAAATTTAGTCCATACTTTTAGGGAGAGGTGTCTACAGCTGGACATAGGTGGCTATGCCCAGAGGGTAGGGGTGTGTGCGAGGTTCCTGTCAAAGATCCCCTAACTATATTTGTCATTTCTCCATACGACCCATCAGGGATCTGAGACCCCTTCGGTTAAGGATTTCCCCCAATGGTGACTAGAGAAAGCCTTTGGATGTGTGAAAGATTTTTGGGAGGCATTTCTTTTATCGAGGATGATACACCTACATTCCCGAGCTTGGTAATATACATACCTGAGGATGGCAAAGAGTCTTTTTCCCGGGGTTGGTCATATATATTTTGGGGGTGGTGTAGATCCTTTTCCCAAGGTTGGTCATATAAATTCCTAAAGGTGGTGTCAGGTATGCCAATAAGAATGTCATATGGGTGATAGCCCTTTGGTGATCACCAAGTTATAGGAGACCTTTAGACATAATGCACTCAAGAAACAGGATACTGGACAGCTGCTGCAAACACAATAAGGACCACCACTAAAAGAACCAAATGTGCTCCTGAAATCACCAAACTTTCTAGATCATAAATAGATACATTGAATTTCAAATACCTAAAATTTCATATTATAACTCAAACCACAAAGGTTAGTTTGAATGTGATCTTTCTGCTCGACTTGAAATGGGTAGATTCGAGGGGAATAAATTTCATTATGAAACTTACTAAGGGTAACACTTGTACTTTTAAGGAAATATGACCCTCATTAAAACCTGCATCCAAGGACACTCAAACATGAAACCACAATGCAGATGTACAAGATATAACAACCAAATGCAGTAGCCATTCACAACCAACAACCACATGAAATGCGGCAGCAACAAAACCATAGGTTAGTCCATAAAACATGCAATAAACCTAAGTAAATGACTATGGTAGCCCTGCTCAAGCTAATTCTTGGTCTTAGGAGGATTTGAACAGTAGTTAGTACTAACTTTGGGCTCTAGAAACCCTCATTTCATTGCCATTATTGTGCACTTCACACTAGGTCACAAAACCTTCAGTAAGTGCACTCCCTTCACTAAGCTTCGTTCATCAAGCACTTGGCTCTCTTCCAAACTTATCCCTAGCTCCATGGATATTTGAATAATATAGTAAATAGTGCATGAGAGCAAGAGAACATCTTACCTTGATGGGTATGTCAAATTTTGAGCTCGATTTTTAGTGCACCCAAGCAATTGCTCTTTCTTAATTTCAATTGTAACTAATTGCAAGCTTGGAGGTATGGTGGCTATGGAGGAGCTATGGGGTGAGTGATGGCTGGTATGGTTTGAATATGGGAGAAGAAAAGAAGGAAATGACTTCTTAAATGGGCTTTAGTGCACTAAACACCCTTAACAACCTTAACCATGTTTTATGTCAATTTCCTTGCTAGAAAACCATGGTTTCTTAGTCTTAAACTCATGGCCCAAATTTTTGACATCCTTATCATGCCATAGTTGCCCCTTCTTGTGTTGTATAACCCCACAATTTCACCATTTGACTTAAGTCAAAAGGTTGGACATTCGAAGTCCTACACTAGGACACTTAGGTCTGTAAATGACTTTTCTATTTTCTTTGTCCAAGATTGTCTTCCACCAGCAATTTGGTCCTCCATCTCATACCTCCCCAAAGCTCTTTCTTGAGAGTTTTGCAATTAACTACCTGAATTTCCAAAACCTTACAAAAAAAGTCCAAGATTACTTGACAAACAAGCAACCTTAAGGCTTTTCTTAGGGACCAAGTTACCAATGTAGAACACCTTTAAGGAGGTGTTGATCATGCCTTTTACCTCTCACACTTCAATCACTATGGTGAGAATTACACAATATAATGCTTCTTGACCATTATGCCACACTTTGTAATTCTCCCATTTTTGTAAAGTGGTAATACACCAGGTTACTACAATAAGCATCTTAGGCACAATTTAGGTGCATTTTAGGTGAGGCCTATTCGGGGCATGACAGCTTTGTTGGTATCAGAGAAGGTGATGCCCGTCGGCATCCTCATCGTGTGACATAATGGCCTGAAGAAGGGAGTTCCAATATGATGGTATCTGAGTGAGAGACTTCCTGTGTGAATGTGGCTGCAAGACTCAGTAAAGCAAGGCTTAGAGACTCCCCAGAATGTGTTTTCGGGGGAGGAGCCTCCGACGCCCAAGTCAGTAAGAGTAGGATAAGTAAGGAGCAGCATGGGGAGTAGAGAATAGAGACAGTCTCTTGTGTTCTTACCAAAGTCATCCTAAGTATTTATAGGAGGGAATAGGGAGGAGGCCGTTTGACTTAGCCCACTGAGATTATGACACGTGTTTAGCCAGATTTGATCCGTACCTGTGTAGACAGGTACCTTTAGCTAGCCCTAGGCTATTCTAGCCAGGGGTGCCGACGAAGTTACTAAGACAGAGGTGTCTGCGGTAGAGGTGTTTGTGGCAGGGGCGTGTGCAAGGTCTCTGTGTTAGAGGCTCCTTAACCATTTTTGTCGTATCTTCTCAAGACCCCTTTGGTGTACAAAGCTCCTTCGGAATAGGAGGTCCCCCTCGGCCCGATACCACTACTGAAGACTGTTAGGATAGGCCCCTTGGCAGAGTGGGGCACCTTCGATGGACGCTCTTAATTTCCAAGGATAGGGATATGTTTTCCTGAACTCGGTGGGTTCACCATTCCGAAGATGGTAGTGCATACCCTTTCCGAGGTCGGCCCCGTTATTTCTTGAGGATGGTGGCTGGCCACCGAGGTCATGCCTGGCTCACCGAGGATGGATTTTGGCGAGGTGATCCGGAAATCTTGGGGACCCCAGCATTTTGGTTATAAGGCATTATTCTTTTCTGAGGATGGTAAGGGCCCCCTATTTCCCGAGGTTGGTCACTCATGTTCTCCGAGGGTGGTGCTTCTCAAGTCAATTTCGGAATTCTCCAAGGGTAATATCCTTTTGGCTATGACATGCCCCCCTCGAAAGGTCGAAGTTGTATCTTCGGTAAGTTGAGCTTTTGTGTGCATATCGTGGAGCTCTTTGCGGGAGGTGCAGCTATCTCTGTTAGCATGACTGAGTTTTTCATTGAGGGCACCTTCTTCGGAAGAGGGAAATTTATCGGCCTGGTATGTCTCTTTTTGCCGAGGTTATTGCTTCGGCAATGGTCGGCCAAGATTTTGTTGTTCCCGAAGTCATTACTTCGGTCCAAAGTGCACCTACCATTTTTGGGTTGCCTGTCAATGAATCATCACATCTCTGGATCAAAGAGACATGCCACTTCGGATAGGCTAGCATAGGTCTGCTAGCTGTCAGAAGTGTGTCCTTGTTTCCCGTGATGATTGACACGTGTCAGCTAGTGAATCACGAATAGTCACGTCAGTTATAATAATTGGGTCTCTTCACCTTCGAGGAGTAATTATGGTGATGCTTCGCTTGCCTGCTTCAGTCTATATAAACCCTTCCTCCTCAGTTTTTTCCATACTTCTCTTCCCTTGCTCTCTTTTGCTCTTCAGTTCTCTTTTTCTTTTCCGGCGACGGTGCCAGCGGTGGAGCGATTTTCGGCAATATCTGCTGTGTTTTTTGAAGTCATTTCTTTTTCCGAACTAGGTGCGTCTTCTTTTTGAAGTTGTTGTTTGGTATATTTTTTGTCTCCCCATTCTTTTTTCACCTTCCCGAAGTTAGATTTCTTTTTGCCGAACATGTCTACTCCAGTCCCGCTCATGTCTGTTCAACGTATCCTCGAGAGTTGGCTTCCCCTTAACTCTCATCCAAATTGTACTACTTTGGAGAAGGTAGAGAAGTGGACAACCAAATTCTTTCTCCCTTCCTATGCCATTACTAGGCTACCTAGTCTCGGTATGCCTAGTTACATGAATCATTCAGACGAGGTTACCGTCTTCTGGGCCCAGCTGAATGCAAGACTTCGGTATCCTCCGCCGAAGATGATTTGCGAGTTCTGCCAATTTCATGGCACAGTTGTGAATCAACTTCCTCCGAACTTCTACTTTTACTTTAACACCTTCCCTCGCATATGTGGGGTCTTCAAGATAGAGCCTTACTTTATCTTCTTCATGCAATACTAGAAGCTTGACCCCATCCCGAAGGGTGGGTTCTACTTCTTGTTTCCTTGAGGGTATGGGAGCAAGAAGTACACGTTCACCTTCGGGACGAAGGACAGCTGGCGAGGGTGGCAGAAGAAGTTCTTCTTTTTTAAGGTGAATGAGCAGTGGCAGCATGTGCCAACAAAATGGGCTTGGGGGACTTTGGACATAGATGTAGTTGACCCCACGAAACTGCTAACTTCGGAACTTGAAGCCAAATTCCATGAATTTGACAGCCGTATTCGGGCTATCACGGACTGGGATCCTGAGGTCCCTCCGTGTTCCCTATATCCCTTTCCCATTACATGGAACTTTATGGCCGAAGAGGTCCTTCAGGAATTGGGGGTAATCAAGGAACATGTCACCGATGAGAACATGTCAAAGCCCCTTTTTTATGGCAAGAAGGCATGGTTGGTGATGCTCATTCAGGGGGAACACACATATGTGGCTCTTGAAGAGAGTAAGTATTTTTCCAAAATTTTTTGCATATCTCCTTATGTACTTACACTGATGTTCTTTTTTTTGCAGAGATGGGTGAGAAGTCCATTGATTTTTATAAGTCTCTCTTCGTCGGTCAAGCCGAGAAGGGGATGCAGCAAAAGAAGAAGCCTGCTCCAAAAATGAAGAAAGAGCCCAGGGGACCATCTTCTGCCTCAAGCTCCAAGAAAACCAAGGAGGACTCTCTTCTTCCTCCCCCCGAAGATGACATGAGGGTGCAGGACCAACCCTTTGTTTGCGCTAACCCACCTTCGGAGCCGGCCATCTATTTCACTCCCTTAAGTCCCGATGCTATGGCAGATACCCTTGGGACCTCGGTTGGGGGGGTTTCGGCCGAAGAGCTCGAGGAGAGCCAAAAGAGGAAAGGGAAGCATATTCCTTCTGCGGTTCATGAGGTCAACGACTCTGAGGGAGACATTGTTAGTGTTGTGCCCAAAAGCCAATCATGAGATGATTGTATTTTTTTGCACATTGAGTCGTGATATTTTATTAAGGCACTAATCCAGCAATTATGTTTGTTGTTATGTTTTCGCGTAACATAATAAACATAATTGTAACCCTAGAATAATGATATTCTTAAACGTCCCTAATCTAGTATTATTGCGGAGCAGGTTGCAATAACACATCACAACTAGCATATGTGGAGACTAATATGATATATGTAGTCTACATATGGGTACAAGTTGGAGAACTTGTGTACTGGACTGACCCACCATGAGAACACTACATGGATCGTTATATGAGTGTCATAAGTGATTCTCATAGTGATCATGGAATATGTAGTCCTTCGACCTAAGATCATCAAGGTTCCTTACATGTGAGTCACATACTTTGATAATTTCCTTTGTTGCTCATAACGGAGTGAACTTGAAGAAGGCCATTGGGTATGTCACATATCATGCAGAGGGATTTGTATGATCAAGATGGGATTTGTCCCTCCTATGTAACGGGAGTGATATCTTTGGGCCCCTTGATAGAGTGAGACTTAGAAAATGCATGGCCATGCTCGGATGAATTGATATACGATATCAATGTCATCAGTTTAAGTTGGTCTACTCGGTAATCAAGAAACCAAAGATTGGGCTATACAAGAGTGACACATTCCATGTCTCGTGCTTAGTCTTGATATTTTGGACAAAGGGACAATGGCATATATCAGTGATGATCATAAAGGTTTAGTCGAATCACCGACAAACTTGTCACTTGGGTAGCAATGATGTGTTGCTAGAGACCGCTCATTGCTTATGATCATAAATGTGATTTATGATCATTGCCAACGTGGCAAGAGCCTATTGCGTCGCAGACATAGAGCTATTTGGATCATTAGAGTGCATGGACTAATTATTTGGGTTATGGTTTTACAATAATTTTGTATTAATAATGGGCCCAAGAGTTGAGCCATTGTTAAGCCCGAAATTAAAGCCTAATTAGATTAAGGCTTTGAAACCCATTAGGCCTGGAAGTTGAGTCTCACTATAAATACAACTTTTAGTGAGAAATTCACAGCTTGTTGCCCTAGCCTCCCAAAAGGACAGCCGCACTCTTCTCCTGCAATTCCTTGGGGAACGCAAGCTAGCACTATGAGCGCAAGAGAAATGCATTTGTCGGGACGTGGTGGAAGCGTGGTGATCCCGAGAAGCTCGTGTGGATTCCATAGAGAGCTTGAATACGTCAACTGTTCAGGTTTTGTGATTCGATTCTACAGTTGAGTGAGAGATCTTAACCAAAAATTAGGTATGAAAATTTTTGGACACCCGGTTTACCCCATTTCACTTGGATCCTAGAGGGTTTCGTTTAAATTCCACCGCACTGTTTAGCTCCCGAAACCCAACAAACGTCGCCAATGTTCCACTAGGTTCATCCCTTAGCGATTTTTCTATGAGTTTCAGAATTTTTGGCGTTTTAGACCATATAGATGAATGGCTAAGGGATAATGTGTTAATGGAACTTCGTCGTGATTTTTCAAAGGAGCAAGAACCTACTCAATGGTTGGTGGATCATGCTCAGAAGAGGGCCATTCGAGACACCAAAATCCTGAAAGACAAGGTGCTGAGGGAGCCTTTCTGGAATTTCACGGAGGACATGAACTTGTTCTTCGAGGATAGCCAGAAAATGGCTCCTCAGATGGCAAAGGGCATGCTGACAAATGCCACTTTTCAATCCTTCACAGTCAAGTGTCCGAATGAGGAGGTCCTCGCTATAAGGATGAGTGAACATGCTGCTCAGGTGACCTTTGAACCTTTTGTCCTTTCACAACATTTTCCTGAGTTTTTGCTTGTTTCTGAGCCTTCCTAGAAGTTCATCCTTTTGCAGCTCTTAGCGTACAGTGGATACTTCAAAGCTTGGGCAACAAAACAGTCCTCGGTCCGATCTTGGTGTGAAGAGCCCTTGGCAAGGGCCAAGGAGTTTTGTCCCAGCTCAGTCATCAAGTATGGAGAGCTTAATAAGATAGCCAAGGAAGACCTGTCTAAACTTCGGGAGGAATTTTTGAAGAATCAGGGGGAGCTCATTTAGGACTTCTCCTCAAAGGTGTCAGACCTCGGCACAAAGGTTATCATGTTGACGTCGGCCAATGAGGCCTACCAAAAGGAGAAAGTGGTAGACTCCAAAAACCTTGCGAAGGCTCTTGTGCTTAACGCCAAACTCCAAGCCGAGGTAGACATTTTGAAGAAAAAGATGATGAAGAAGAAGAGGAAGCTGGAAAGGGAGGTCGCAGAACTTAAGAATGAACTGGAGGACTTGTACGTGGAAAAGGCCAAGTCTGATCAGGCGTGTAAATCCTCCTATCAGGACGGCTTCTACCTGGCCCGCTACCAAGTCCTTTCCAAGTATCCCGACCTTGACCTTTCTTTCCTGGCGGGCCTATACCTCCCTAAATGGCCAACTTGGGAGTGGTCGAAGATAGAGTACCTCAAACTCCCAGTTAATCTACCATCGGCACCGAAGGTTATGGCCAATAAAGACTACCTCGAAGGTGAAGTAGCTGGAGAGCCAAGGATATAACAAATGTCCAGGACCTCGAATAGGCTTCCCTTTTTCTTCTTTCTATTTGTAATTTGCTCCCCTTGTACTTCAAGATAAAGTGTTAATGAAAAATTCCTTTTTTCTTGAAAATTTGGCTAAGTACTTGATTGACCTTTGAGCATTGTTTTCCTTCTTCGGCACTCAACCATATTCGGAATGAGGTTTTTAGCACCAAAAGTGGTAAGTACCTTTGGTGTCGACCATATTTGGCCAACTACCTTCGGTATAATTAGTTCAGATTATGTTCGACGAACATACCTTTGGCGTACTTTGCACTCTTTCCACTTTGAAAGTTTTTCTAAGTTCTTCAGTTATGCACTTTAGGAGATACCCCCCTTCAGAAACAATTGTCGGATGAAGAAAATATTCACCTTCCGAAGTAACCATCCTCGGTTATACCTTAGTGTTACACAACTGACTTGAAAATTTTTCTAAGTGTGCACTTAGGCACTTCCAAGGGATGACCACCTTTGGTCATTATCCTTCAGAGGCAGCCATGTTCGGTTGAACATCTTTGGCGTAACTTAATCTTTTTTGTAAGGTAGTTAAGTACACTTTTTTCACCAACCATGTTTGGTTGGTATAACTCGATCAAGACTGACCATTTCTGCGAGTACCCTTTTGGTGTGACCATGTTCGGTCTTCCCCCTCGATTGACATGATCGGGCATTTTTTATTTTTTCCTCCGGAGGTGAACGTGTTCGGTCAGTCACCCTTGGGGAAAATTGTACAAATTTTTCTTAGGAAAATTTCTAAGTGTAGAATTTTTTTGAAGAATCTAAATGCCATGTATTCTTTAATTCTCTACCTTCAGTGTCGCTGAGCTTGTAGACGCCTGGCCGAACTTCATCGAGGACCAGATAAGGTCCATCCCAGTTTGCCCGAAGTACTCTATGGGATGGTCTTCGGGCTTCAAATTCAATTCTTCGGAGGACGAGGTCCCTTTTTTTTATTCATTTTTGTTTGACATGCAAGTTTGTAGCAGCAACTACTCTTTGTTGAAAAGCTTTTCTTTTGAGTTCGGCCATCTCCCTATGCTCGTCAATGAGATCCAACTTGGTTCTCAAACTGATGTTGTTCCCTTCTTCGTCGAACACTTCTATCCTGACCGATGGGTGTTTGACCTCGACAGGGATAATTGCCTCTGCCCCGAAGGCGAGTCAGAAGGGCATCTCACCCGTGGCTCTTCTAGGGGTTGTTCAGTAGCTCTATAGCACGCTCGGAAGCTCTCCTGGCCATTTTCCCTTTGCTTCATTCAACCTTTTCTTCAGGCCATGCTTTATTGTTCTGTTGGACACTTCAACTTGTCCATTGCTCTGAGGATATGCCACAGGGGCGAAGTGCAATTTAATTCCGAGTTCGGTTATGAATTCCTGGAACCCTTTATCAGTAAATTGGGAGCTATTATTGGCTACTATCACCCTTAGTATGCCGAATCTGCATATGATGTTCTTCCAGGCAAACCTTTGTATGTCCTTCACCGAGATTGCCGCTAATGGCTCTGCCTCGATCCACTTAGTGAAATAATTTACTGTGACTACACAAAACTTCACTCCTCCTGGAGCTGTTAAGAGAGGTCCAATGAGGTCAACACCCTATACGGCGAAGGGGCAGGGGTAGCTTGCCGAAGTTATCATTTCCTAGGGTAGTCTTTGGATGGGTGCATGTCTTTGGCAATTGTCACACTTCTAAATGAATTGCTTCACATCCTTCCTTAAGGTGGGCCAGAAATATCCTTGCCGAAGTAGCACTCTGGCCAGGGTGTCAGTTCCTATGTGAGAACCGCAAGCCCCCTCATGGACATCTTTCAGGACAGCTTGAACGTCTTATTTGCTGACACACCTCTTGACGGACTTGCATACCCTTGTTGGTACAATTCTTCCCCGATCAGGAAGTATCTTACCGAGCATTTTCGCACTCTCGTGGCCTAAAGAGGATCTTTGGGGAGTTCCAAAGTTGTGAGGTATCTCTTGATGGGATCTTTCCATCCTCTGCCCGAGGTTGTTATGCACAACATCGCTATACTCAGATGACGCAGTACATCAGTAGACTTTTTTGATTTGGCCAGTGTGTCGGCCACCATATTATTTCATTGAGGTACATTTTCTATATGCACCGTGTCGAACTCCTGGATAAGCTTCTTGATGAGGTCATGGTACTTTGCCAAGGTTAGGTCCTTTGTGCCATAGTCTCCCACCATCTACCGGACTACTAACTAGGAATTGCTGCGGGCCTTAAGATTTCTCACACCAACTATTTTTGCCAGACGCACGCTTGCAATGAGGGCTTCATATTCGGTGGCATTGTTGGTGGCATTGAATCCAAATCTGATGGCCTTCATGGCTTCCATGCCTTCGGGACCACGAAGGATCACTCTAGCTCCTTGACATTCAGAACTAGAGGCTCCATCAACAAATAGTGTCCACTCAGGTTCATTGTTCCTGAGATCCACAGGGGTATCTTGAACTTTTGGGACTTCGCCAATGAAGTCTACCAGTGCTTGGGCCTTTATTGCCCTTCTTGCCTCATAAGTAATGTTGTACTCAGCAAGCTCAATGCACCACTTTGATAGTCTTCCCGAGTGATCTACTCTCCTCATGACGTCCCGAAGAGGTAGGTTACTTTGGACAGTAATAGGGTGTCCTTGGAAGTAAGGTCGCAACCTTCTGCTTGCCAATACTAAGGCATAAATAGCCTTCTGTAGAAAGGGTACCTAACTTCGGCTCCATGTAGGGATTTACTCACGTAGTATACCAGCCACTGCCTTCCTCCTTCTTCCTTTACATGCACCAAGCTCACCATTTTTTCACTGACGGCGAGGCAAAGGATGAGAGATTCTTTTGAGCTCATCCCTGGCCTTTTGGCAATCTTTAGTCCAAAGGTGTTCCCCCATGCCGAAGGTACCTTTATCTTTTGCTACTTTGGTGAGCACTTTGAAGAACAGTCGGCACCAATCCTTGTATGTGGAGATGAATCTACTGAGCGAAGTGATTCTCCCAGTCAACCTTTGCATGTCCTTGATTGTTGTGGGAGTTTGGAATCCCAGCAGGGCCTTAACCTTTTTTGGGTTGGCGTTGATTCCGCTTTCCGATACCATGAATCCAAGGAACTTGCCTGCATTCAGCCTGAACACGCACTTCTCCGGGTTAAGACGGATTCTGAATTTCGCAAAGTTAGTGGAATGTTTCTTTTAAGTTTAAGATATGACTACTAGGTAGTTTGCTCTTAACTATAATATCGTCGACATATACTTCCATATTCCTCCCGATTTGGGTGTCAAACACTTTGTTCATCAGCCTTTGGTACATTGCTCCTGCATTCTTCAGACCGAAGGGCTTTCTGAGATAGCAGTAGGTCCAAACTTTGGTGATGAAGGCGATTTTTCCTCATCATCAGGATCCATTCGAATATGGTGATATCCACTGAATGCATCGAGGAAGTCCGTACTCGGCGGTGGAGTCCACCAATTGATTTATTGATGGCAAAGGATATGAATCCTTAGGACAGGCATCATTTATGTTTCGGAAGTTGATGCGCATTTAGAGTTTGTCACTCCCTTCTTTTATAGCAATGACAACATTGCTAAGCCATTCGGGGTACTTGACCTCTCTTATTATGCCTGCTTCCATTAAACATTAGACTTCATTTTTGACAAAGTTGTTCTTATGCACCAAGAGGCTTCACTTTTTTTGTCAAACAGGTTTTACCTCCAGGCGTACTTTAAGGCTATGTTGGATTATGCAAGGGTCTACCCCAGGCATGTCCTTCAGAGAGTAGGCAAACAGGTCTTTGTTAATTAACAAAAAAGATACAAGCTTTTCCTTGTCACCTTCGGCCAGTTGTTTCCCCACTCGAGTAGTTTGGCCTGGGACAAGTTCTACATCTTCTGTTTCTATTTTTTCCAGATCTCCTGCTTCTTCCCCCTTGCCTCTTCTCCAAGTATGGCCTTTTCTTCCGAAGTCTGTGCATGGATCTTCTTTTGGCTTTGTCTAGCTTTCACGAAGACTTTCCTCACTTCGGCTTGGTTAATGAATATCTCAGTATCCTCGTCATTCGTCGTGAAGGTGACAGTTAGGTACTTCACATTTGGACAGATGTGGAGATTCCCCTGCATCTGCCTCCCGAGGATGGCATTGTATCACGAAGGGACATCTATGACGATGAACCTTGTCATTGTGAAAATGAAGAGCTCCTTCTCATTCTGAGTCGAAGGTCCTTTTAACATCAGAGGTAGGTCAATCCACCCGAGCATAGGGAGTTCGGACAGACCTACCCCAAAGGTAGGGGAGGTGACAGGTTTAAGATCAGCTTTTGAGATGCCCAAGTTCAGTAGGAGGTGGGAGAACAGCACGTCGGCATTGGAGCCATCATCGATGAGCACTCTTTTGACGTCCCAACTCCCTATCCTTGCCATAATTAAGAGGGGGTCATCATGAGGGAACTTCATGGTAGATCCATCTTTCTAAACGAGCTTGTTCGACAGGTTCCCGAACTTTCCTTTTCCTCTCGGCCAAGGGTATCCCAGTGCTGATTGTTTGTATTACTCCAGCTGGAGGTGGTGGATGCTTTCTGGGACTTCGGTTCCGATATCGGTCAGAATCGTAGTCTTCATCTTCTTCTTTCCTCTCTTCCTCCCTTCTTCCCTTCGGAGAGGGCATACGCAGGTAGTGCCGAAGTTGTCCCTGCTTGATCAAAGACTCAATGTACTTTTTCAGCTGGAAGTAGTCTTCGATGTCGTTCCCATGGTCTCGGTGAAACTGGCAAAACTTCTTCATGTTCTTTTTGTTGTCCGAGGTCATGGCCTTCAGACGTTCGATAGTTGTCCCTTGCCTTTCCATGGCCATCAGTATGTTCATCCTCGTGGTGTTCAAGGATGTAAACAACACCGACCTCTTCCCTCTTTGTTTCCGAGGCCTACCTCTACCCTCAGCAGAATACCGAGACTGGTGACTCTGCCCCTCGGGGTGATGATGATCAGACTTCGGGCCTCCCATCCTCATTTCCTTAACTGTCATGTGTTGTTCCGCCCTTCGGTAAAATTCTTCGAGGGTGTGCGGGGGGGTCTTTGGAGAACTCATAAAACAGCTGTGAGTCCCTCTAAAGTCCCCTGATCATTGCGAGGATACGGATCTCAGGCCAAAAGTCTGGGACACTCACGACTTCCTAATTAAACCTCTCGACATAGTCACGGATAGTTTCCCCGTTCCTCTGTGCTATGTCGAACATCTGGATGGGCATCTTGTCCGTCGGCCTACTTCCGATGAACTGTTGAGTGAACACCATGGACAACTCCTGGAACCCATTATGGTTCTAGGGGCCAAGGAGTTGTGCTATGCAGTCGCTGTCCTGGAGAGGTTGACCTCAAAACATTTGCAAAGGGTGGCATCATCGGCACCATGCAGCACCATGCTGCACCTGTACTTCATCAGGTGCGCTTGGGGGTCATTGCGTCCATCGTACATCTCTAAGCGTGGCACTTGAAAATTGCTCGATGTAGGAGCTTCTACAACTGCTCGAATGAAGGGTGATTCATCTCCAGTGAAGGTATCCGACAATCTTGGCTAGACGGGCTTCTGAGCGATTTGCTTCTCTATCTTTTCCAGCCTCTCCAGGATCTTCTCCATGAGCGCTGTGGTACCAGCCTCTTCTCGTTGCCTGGTGACCTCCGGCAACCGAGAGTAACACCTCTTTTTTGGGGAGTAGCTGGGCCGACGACGGGATTGGGACCTCCCGTACGGGGATGGGCTTCACCAGCAGGAAGTCCTGGGCTCTCTTGAGATCATTTCTCCAGCAGGACGTGCCCCGGTGGGTACGTCCTTTATTGAAGACTCATTTTGAGAGCCCTTACCTCGTGTACACCGGTGAGTAGATTTAGGACTTCTTTCCTGGTGGGCTACTATTCAGGAGGTCCTTCGACTCGAAGGTGGTTGAGACCACCTTCAGTCCAGCTACTAAGTCATCTCGGCCACAATGGAGCACTGAAAGTTTCTGAAAAAGCCCATCATGACCGTTACAGGCCGTTCTTCCTCAGGCAAAGAAGTTCCTGCACCAGACTGCTGAGTTGCTGATTGAGTTTCCGGCGTGGACAGGGACCTCGAGAGTCCCTTGTCCTTAGAATGTCAAGTCTCAACAATGGCAACCTCGGAGTAAGTTCCCACAGATGGTGCCAAATGATGCCCGTCGGCGTCCTTGTTGTGTGACATAGTGGCCTGAAGCAGGGAGTTCCAATATGAAGGTATCTGAGTGAGAGACTTCCTATGTGAATGTGGCTGCAAGACTTAGTAAAGCAAGGGTTAGAGACTCACCGGAATGTGTTTCCGGGGGAGGGGCCTCCGACGCCCTAGTCAATAAGAGTAGGATAAGTAAGAAGCAAAGTGGAGAGTAGAGAATAGAGAGAGTCTCCTGTGTTCTTACCAAGGTCTTCCTAAGTATTTATAGGAGGGCATAGGGAGGAGGCCATTTGACACAGGCCATTGAGATTATGACACGTGTTCTGCTAGATTTGATTCGTACCTCTGCAGACAGGTACCTCTAGCTGGCCCTAGGCCGTTATAGCCAGGGGTGCCGGTTAAGTTACTGCGATAGGGGTGTCTGTGGCAGAGGTGTCCATGGCAGGGGCGTGTGCGAGGTATTTGTGTAGAGGTTCCTTAACCATTTTTGCCGTATCTTCTCAAGAACCCTTCGGTGTACAAGGCTCCTGCGGAATAAGAGGTCTCCCTCGACCCGATACCACTACTGAGGGCTGTTAGGAGAGGCCCCTTGGTAGAGTGGGGCACCTTCGATGGACGCTTTTAATTTCCAAGGATGGGGATATGCTTCCCCAAACTCTGTGGGTTCACCATTCCGAAGGTGGTAGTGTATACCCTTTCCGAGGTTGGCCCTCGTTATTCCCGAGGATGGTGGCTAGCCACTGAGGTCGTGCCTGGCTCACTGAGGGTGGATTTTGGCTAGGTGATCCAAAGATCTCGAGGACTCCGGCCCTTCGGTTATAGGGTGTTGTTCTTTTCTGAGGATGGTAAGGGCCCCCTCTTTCCCGAGGTTGGTTAGTCATGTTCTCTGCAGGTGGTGCTTCTCAGGTCAATCTGGGAATTCTCCAAGGGTAATATCCTTTTGGCTATTAGTAGGTTTTTCATTTTTTAGTCTATTTAGACTTGTTCCCACTTAAGTTTAAGTAGACTTGTACTTATTGAGCATATGTATGTTAAGTGCCCTCACGTGTAGGATGAGAACCTGAGGTAAAGATTGAGAAGCTCTTAAACAGGATGAGAATAAGGATACACATCTTGGGGATGGACATGAGCCTATGAGGCAATAGGGGTTTCTAGAGCCTAATAGGGCTGAGGAGCCTAATGCCGGGGTTGACATACCTGGGTCTAGCAGAGGAATACAATAATAGATGGAACAAATGATAGAAACAATGCAAGCCACTATTGCTCAATTAGTGCTAGGCATGCAAGCCTTGGCTAGAGGCCAAGCCCAAACACATGAAGATGTTGAGTAGGTCAGAGAAGTGGAAGAGGCTAGAAGAGGAAGGAGGCCTGGCAAAGACCTAGTGTTTGTAAATGTTACCCACTCTGGGGTAATCCAATTATGGTGCCAAAACAGTGCATTTAAACTCTCAGGATTGGTGTGTCCTGTAAGTCATTAGAACAACACCCCTAGTGTACATAGTCAAGTGACCCTCTTGAGCACTATGTAAATACATACATATTGGTCTAACCATAACACACATATTCAAATTTATGCACACTATGGCAGCCAACAAGAAAAACACTAGCACAAGTCTTAGTTTTGGCTTCCACACATTAAGCATTCTCACTAGGTTCAAAAATTCCAGCCATTGCACCCAAACTTCCTCCAATAAACTGTATCATTCTAGGATGTAACCCCATATTTTATTTGCTCCATTATCAAGTAGAGACTTAGGGCAAATCAAGGATTTTTTTTTTACATCAATATCCCACCTATGGACCAAGTTATGGATTTTTTAAGTTGGTTACAAAATTCTGACCAAATGAATAGTAACTCAGCCAATTTTGCAATGACATAAATTTGGCTACAAGTCTTTGAATCCATAAATTCCAAATCCCAGTTAAACCTATAGATGTCCTATAGGTGTAGCCAAAATTTCATTCAAAGATTCATTCTAAACAGGGAGATATTCAACTTTAGGTACAGGGTCAAAATTCTGGCAACTTTTGGACGATTTTGCCATACAATTTTTCCAAACCATTCAAACACTTCATTCACAAAGATAAAGCCCTCCAAGGCTATCCCATACATGTACAATACACATATGAATTACATTCTCTTGCATCTAGAAACTTTATATGGCTAAAACAGAATTTACAAGTAAGCAGCCTATTATTCACACTTAGGCAGCTGTGCACCACATCACATACATAGCCAAACATTACTCAAATGTTCACAATCTTATCTCATTTTACATACACTGCATGTACATGCATACATGCACTACAAAATGGTCTTAACTCAACTAACTACGCACACTAAGTTACAGGAGTATCTGAAATGCATTGGACTCCAGAAATGGGATGCTGGACAGCTGCTGCACAATACAGTAAGTACCATCACCAAAAATGCCAAATGTGCTTCTAAAATCACCAAAATTTTCATATCACAAGTAGACATATGGAAGTTTAAGTACCCGAAAATTCAGAACAAAACTCAAACCACAAAGGTTAGTTTGAAGGTGATCTTTCTGCTGGACCTGAAATGACAGAATTAAGGGGAGTAAGTTTCATTGAGAAAGTTAGTAAGGGTAGCACTTGGATTCAATAGGCAATGTAACCATCATTAAAACCTGCATCCAAAGACACTAAAACACAAGAAGAACAATGCATATATACAAGATATAGCAACCAAATGCAGTAGCCATTCACAACCAACAAACACATGAAACGCAGCAGCAACAATAACCATAGATTAGTCCGTAAAACATGCAATAAATTTAAATAAATCACTATGGCAGCCCTCCTCAAGCTAATGCTTGGCCATAGAAGGATTTTAAAAGTAGTTAGTACTAACATTTGCGCCCTAGAAACCCAGAAATTCGCTGCCATCACTGTGCAGTTCACACTAGGTCACAAAACCTTCAATAAGTGCACTCCCCTCACTAAGCTTGGTTCATCAAGCTCATGGCTCTCTTCCAAGCTTAGCCCTAACTCCATGGATGCTTAAAAATACAGTAAAAAATCCATGGTAGCAGGAGATCGCTTACCTTGATGGGTATGCTGAAATTGGAGCTTGATCCTAGGTGCAACCAAGCAATAGCATCAAATAGCTTCCAATTGTGCTTCCTTGACTTCAATTGCAAGTAGTTTTGAGTTTGAAGGTATGGTGGCTATAAAGGAAGTGTGGAGGAGGGGGCTGGCTTCTTTTTTTCTGGGGGAGGCCAAAATTTGCTAGATAAGGACCAAGAATGGACACCTATATGGTCTTAAGTGCACTAAACACACTTAACAAGCTTAGCCAAGCTTTATGTCATTTTCCTTGCTACAAGACCATGGTTTCTTTACCTTAATCTCTTGGCCCATGTTTGACCTCTTTATCCCATGCCATAGCAGCCCTCCTTAGGTGGGATAACCCCACAAAACTTCCATTTGACTTAAGTCATAGACATACACATCTTAAGGCCTACATTAGAACACTTAGGTCCTTTATGCCTTTTTTTGTTTTTCTTGTCCTTAGTTGTCTTCCATAAGCAATTTGGTCCTCCAATAGCACTTTCATACCATTCATCTGTTCTCATAACTCTCCAAATATCTTTTTTGAAAGTTTCACAATTAAGTACCCAAATTTCCGAAACCTTACAAAAAAGTCCATAGGTTGCTTGACAAACAAGCAATCCTTAAGGATTTTTCTTGGGGGCTAATTTACGAACTTGGAACACTTTTAAGGAGGTGTTGATCATGCCTTTTATCCCCCATACTTCAATCACTATGGTGAGAATTATACTATATAATGGTTTTTAGCCATTATGACACACTTGTAATTCTCCCATTTTTATTAGGTGGTAACAGTAGACCAGGCGAGCAAGAATGGCTGTGATGATGTTATGGCCCTCTAGGCAGGAAACCTTCAATGGTCAAGTAAGACTTGTTAAACAAATTAGAATCCCTCATTCAATGCCTCAATCAGTTTGAGTTAGCAAGTCAAGCAAGTCTAATAACGGTTAGGTGGTTCCTATGTTACCACCTCACAAAATGGGACAAATACAAGTGTGTCATAATGGCTAAAAAACATTATATTGTGTAAATCTCACCATAGTGATTGAAGTGTGAAGGGTAAAAGGCATGATCAACACCTCCTTAAAAGTATTCCAAGTTGGTAACTTGGCCCTCAAGAAAAGCCTTAAGGATTGCTTGTTTGTCAAGCAACCTATGGACTTTTTTGTAAGGTTTTGAAAATTTGGGTACTCAATTGCAAAACTTTCACAAAATAGATTTAGAGAGTTAGTGAGAAGGAAAATGACATAAAGCAAGGTTAAGCTTGTCAAGTGTGTTTTGTGCCCTTAAGCTCATTTAAGGCCATTGAAGTGGCCAAATCACTTATCCCTATATCATTTTCGTCCTCCTCCAGCCCAAGAACACAGCCACACTTCCTCCATAGCCACCATACCTCCAAGATTGAAATTGAAGGCAAAAGAAAGCAAGAAAGGGCAATTGGAAGCTATGTGGTGCTAAGACTTGAGTGCACCTGAGATCAAGCTCCAGTTAGTGACCTAGTGTGAAGTGCACAAAGATGGCAATGAAATGAAAGTTTCTAGAGCCCAAACTTAGTACTAACTACTATTAAAATCCTCCTAAGACCAAGCATTAGCTTGAGGAGGGCTGCCATAGTGATTTATTTAAGTTTATTGCATGTGTTTACGGACTAATCTATGGTTATTGTTGCTGCTGCATTTCATGTGTTTGTTGGTTATGAATGGCTGCTAATAGCCAAAGCGTTATTTCCCCTTCAGATCCACAAAGCTCGGGCAAAGCGCCACCCTCGGAAAAGGCAGGCATCACCTCCGAGGGATAAAACACCAACCTTGGAATGGTAGGGTCTGATACTTTGACTTCTCGATCTTGGTGGTCCATCGCCACACCGGATAGTGACAGTACTGACCTCGGTAATATGGTGCACTATCACCCTCGGAAGTATGACCTAACCAACTTTGGGGGAGGTAGACTCACCATCTTCAATAGGAGAAAACACCCCCGAAGGGTACCCTCCACGCTGAGGGGACTCGTGGATAACTGAAGCAACCTCGGCGAAAAGCCTTCCTATCCCGAAGAAGTCTCTTCTATCGAGGGGATTTCCAGAATATGACAAAAATGGTTAAGGAGCCTCTGACATGCCGCCCTCGCATACGTCCTGACATGATGCCCCCGTACACGCTCTGACACGCAAACCTACTACGGTCCTGGCTTCCAGCGTGGACAGCCTATGACCAGCTAAAGGTCCCCGTTCCCAAAGGTACGGACTACATCCGACCGAACACGTGTCATGATCTGAGCGGGTTATGTTAGGCGGACTTCTCCTAACATCCTCCTATAAATACTTGGAAAATGACCTCAGTAAGGAAGAGGACTCTCCAGGGAGGCATATTTACTATTCTTTACTCTTCACTTTTCATCTCCTTAAATACTGACTTGGGCGTCAGAGGCTCTTCCCCCCGAACAACATTCCGAGGACCTCCTAACCCTTTTTCTTTGATTGTTTTAGGCAATCTCTCCCAGCAAGTCCCATCTTTAGAGGTTCCTCCCTTATTGGAAGTCCCTTCCAGGCTCACCATGTCATACAGCGAAGATGCCAATGGGGATCATCTGGTGCCGTCTGTGGGAATGCACTCTCAGGTGGCCTTCATTACGACCCGACGTTCTAAGGACAAGGGACTCCCAAAGTCTCTGTCCGCGCCGGAAGCTCAACCGGCAACCCAAAAACCCGCCGCAGGGACTTGTTGGGTTTCGGGAGCCAGGATCCACAGTGAAAACGGGGTGTTAAACCGGGTGTGGGTGTTCGAAAAATTCATACCTAATTTTCGGTTGAGATCTCTCAATCAATTGTAGAGTCGAATCACAAAAACCTAAACAACTGATATGTTCAAGCTCTCTATGGTATCCAAACAAGCCTCTCAGGATCACCACGCTTCCATCCATTCGTTCCCTGGGACAGGGGGCGTTTACGTTCTATTGCGCACGCAGTAGTAAGTGCTAGCTTGCGTCCTCAAGGAATTGCAAGAGAAGAGTGCAAATGTCCTTTTGGGAGGCTAGGGCAAAAAGACCTGCGGAATTTCTCACGTAAAAGTTGTATTTATAGTGATATTTAACTTCTAGGCCTAATGGGTTTTGAAGCCCTAATCCAATTAGGATTTTAATTTCGGGCTTAATAATGACTAAACTCCATTGGCCCATTATTAGTATGAAATTATTGTGAAACCATAAACCCAAATAATTAGCCCATTGCACTCTAATGATCCAAATAGCAATATGTGTGTGACCCAATAGGCTCTGACCATGTTGGCAATGATAATAAAAAAATCACATTTATGATCATACGCAATGAGTGGTGTCTAGCAACACGTCATTGCTAGCCAAGTGACAAGATCATCGATGATTCGACTATTAAACCTTTATGATCATCACCGATATATGCCATTGTCCCTTTGTCCAAGATATCAAGTGACATGAAATGTGTCACTCTCATATGCCCAAATCTTTCGTTTCTTGATTACCGAGTAGACCTTAAACTGACGACATTGATATCGTATATCAACTTCCGAGCATGGCCATTCATTTTTTAGGTCTTACTCTACAAGGGGCCCATAGATATACTCCCCGTTACATAGGAGGGACACATCCACTATCATACAAATCCTCCGCATGCATGATATGTGACATACCCAATGTTCTCCTTCAAGTTCACTCAGTTACGTGTAACAAAGGGAAGTATCAAAGTATGGGATCAATGTAGGGAACCTCCATACATACACCATGATCACAATAAGAAGTTATGACACTCATTATCACGAATCCATGGTGTTCTCATGGTCGGTCCAGTACACAAGTTCTCCAACTTGTACCCATATGTAGACTAGATATCTCATATTAGTCTCCACATATGCTAGTCATTATGTATTATTGCAACCCGCTCCACAATAATACTAGACTAGGGACGTTTAAGAATATCATTATTCTAGGGTTACAATTATGCTTATTACGTTACGCAGAAACAAAACAACAAACATAATTGCTGGATTAATGCCTCAATAAAATATCATGACTCAATGTGCAAAAATACAATCATCTCATGATTGGCTTTTTGGGCACAATACTAACAGGACTTTCTTGCCCGTGGGTGACCGACCTCTAACCGTTACGATGAGCTTCCTGCACGATTTTCAACACTCCATTGTCGCTGAAATGACACAACAACTGGACCAAAGGTGGTCACAACAGCCTTCGGGACAAAGGGCACCCTCACCAACACCCCGTCGGGAGAAAAGCCCGAAATCTACTCACTGAAGTTCAGGCAGTGGGGACATTCGTGATGAATCCTTGACGGAGGACGTGCCTCCTAGAGTCCAACGTACTGGAGAAACGGGGTCCAAAGGGACTAGGACTTCCCATTGCCGAAGTTCCTCAGCAGAAGAAAGTTCACAATTCACCCGCCGCCAAAGTTAGTCCCCGAAAAGGAGGCGTCGCTCTCCGTTGCCAGAGGCCTCCAAGCAACAAGAAGAGCCTAGGACCACCGTTCTCATGGAAAAAATACTGAAAAGATTGGAGAGGGTGGAAAGGAAAATGTCTCGGAAGCCCGTCTGGTCAAGGTTGTCGAAAACCTTCACCGGATATGAGTCACCATTTATCCGAACAATAGTCGAGGCACCAATGCCGAGTGAATTTCGGGTGCCTCGTTTGGAAACCTATGATAGGCGTAGTGACCCCCAAGCCCACCTAACCAAGTACAAATGCAGCATGGTGCTACATGGTGCCGACAATGCCACCCTTCGCAAATGCTTTAAGGTCACCTTTTCGGTCCTGCGACTGCGTGGTACAACTCCCTCGGCCCTGGAACAATAGTAAGTTTCCAAAAGCTGTCCATAGCATTCACGCAACAGTTCATTGATAGCAGGCCGACAGCAAAGATGCCTGTCCAGATGTTCGACATAGCATAGAGGAACGAGGAAACCATTTGCGACTATGTTGAAAGATTCAACCGAGAGGCCCTGAGCATGCCAGACTTTCGCCCTGAAATACGTATCCTCGCCATGATACGGGGACTTTGGCGAGACTCACAGCTTTTCTACGAGTTCTCGCAAGACCCCCAGGACACCCTAGGCGAGTTCTACCGAAGAGCCAAACAGCATATGACAGCCGAAGAGCTGAGAATGGGAGGATCGAAGCCTAATCACCATCACCCCGAAGGCAAAAGCCACCAATCCCGGTATCCAGCCGAGGGCAGGGGAAAGACTCGGAAGTAGAAGGGGAAAAGACCCATGTCATTTACTCCCATAAACACCTCCCGAACAAACATACTGCTGGCCATGGAAAGGCAAGGAAACCCGATCCAGCGTCCGAAGACAATGACTTCCGAAAATAAGAAAAATATGAAGAAGTTTTGCCAATTTCATCGGGATCATGGCCATGACACTAAGGATTGCTTCCAGCTGAGGAAGTACATCGAGTCTCTAATAAAGCAGGGCCAACTTTGGAGCTACCTGCGGATGCCCTCCTCGAAGGGAAGGAGGGAAGAGGAAAGGAAAGGAAATGATGAGGAATATGACTCCGACAGGTGCCGGAACCAAAGTCCCAGAAGACATCCGCCGCCTCCAGCCGGAGTAATCTAGACAATCACCACTGGACTACCATCGGCAGAAAGAAAAAGAAAAGCCAGGGAGATCTCAGTGATGGAATAAGGTAACCCTTCAAAAAAGCTTGTTCGAAAAGATGGGTCTACCATAGTATTCCTTCGTGACGACCCATTCTAGTCATGGCAAGGATAGGGAGTTGGGACATCAAAAGAGTACTATTTGATGATGGTTCTAATGCTGACATCTTATTCTCTCATCTGCTGCCAAATTTGGGTATCCCAAAGGGCAATCTCAAGCTTGTCACCTCCCCTACATTCGGAGTGGGTCTGTCTAAACTCCCTGTCCTCGAATGGATTGACCTTCCTCTGATGTTAAGGGGAACTTCACTACAGAACAAGGATGAGCTTTTTGCTTCCACAATGACAAGGTTCATCGTCATAGATGTCCCTTTGTCATATAATGCCATCCTTGGGAGACAAACGCAAGGAAACCTCCACATTTTCCCAGATGTGAAATACTTAAATGTCACTTTCGCCACAAAGGATGGAGATGCTGAGATCTTCATCAACCAATGGGAAGTGAGAAAGGTGTTTGTCAAGGCATGAAAGGCCCCAGCGAAAAGCTGCGCACAGACTGTGGAAGCAAAGGCCATGCTTGCAGGGGAGGCAAAGAGAAAAGAAGGCCCCGAGAAAATAGAAACAGAAGATATAGAACTTATCCCAGGCCGAAGTACCCGAATGGCAAAAAAAAATGGCCGAAGGTGACAAGGAAAAACTTGTATCTTTGCTATTAATGAACAAAGATCTGTTTGCCTACTCACCGAAGGACATGCCTAGGGTAGACCCTCACATAATCCAACATAGCCTTAAGGTGCGCCCAGAGGCAAAGCCCATAAAAAAAAAAAAAAGCGAAGCCTCTTGGCGCATAAGAACAACTTCGTTAAAACCGAAGTCCAACACCTAATAGAAGCAGGTGTAATCAGGAAGGTCAAATACCTCGAATGGCTTAGTAATGTGGTTATGGCCACAAAGGAAGGGAGTGACAAACTCTGAATGTGCATCGACTTCTAAAATGTAAACGATGCTTGCCCTAAAGATTCATATCGACTATCGCCAATAGACCAGTTGGTGGACCCAACCACCGAGTATGGCCTCTTAAGTTTCCTCGACGCCTTCAGTGGGTTTCATTAAATCAGGATGGACCCCGAAGACGAGGAAAAAACCGCCTTCATCAACGAAGTTGGTACATACTGCTACATTAGAATGCCCTTCGGGCTTAAGAATGCAGGAGCCATGTACCAGAGGTTAATGAACAGGGTCTTCAACTCCGAAATAGAGAGGAACATGGAAGTCTATATTAATGATATGATAGTTAAGAGCAAACTACCAAGTAGTCATATCACGGACTTGGAGGAAACATTCCACCAGCTGAAGACATTCGAAAACCGTCTCAACCACGAAAAATGCGTGTTCGGGGTGAACACGGGTAAGTTCCTCAGATTTATGGTGTCAGAAAGAGGTATCGACGCCACTCCAGAAAAGGTCAAGGCCCTACTAGGATTCCGAACTCCCACGACAACAAAGGATGTGCAAAGACTCATAGGGAGAATCACGTCCCTCAGTAGATTCATCTCCAGATATAGGGATCGCTGCCGACCATTCTTCAAGGTCCTCACTAAGGCGACGAAAAACTGTGGTGACCTCGAGAGCGAGGTACATCCTTGGAACGAAGACTGCCAAAAGGCCTGGGAAGAGCTTAAGGTTTACCTGACTTGCCTACTGACACTCCGGCAGCCACAGGAAGGGGAATCCTTCATACTATACCTTGCCGTCACCGAAAAGGCGCTAAGTTCGGTCCTTGTGAAGGAAGAGGGGGTGGAGCAATGGCCAGTATATTATGTGAGCAAGTCCCGGCATGGTGCCGAAGTCAGGTACCCCTCACTACAAAAGGCTATTTATGCTCTGATACTTGCAAGTAGAAGGCTACATCCGTATGTCCAAGGCCACCCCATTATTGTCCGAAGTAACCTGCCTATTCAAGATGTCATGAAGAAGGTAGACCACTTGGGAAGGCTTTTGAAGTGGTGCATAGAGCTCGACGAGTATGATATTACCTATGAGCCGAGGAAGGCAATAAAAGCTCAAGCTTTGGTGGATTTCATTGCCGAAGTACCCATTGCCGAAGAAAGTCAATCCGACCTCAGGAATAACAAACCTGAGTGGACTTTGTTCGTCGATGGGGCCTCCGGCTCCGAACATCAAGGAGTTGGAGTAATTCTTCACGTTCGTAAAGGTATGGAAGTTATGAAAGCCATCAAATTCGGGTTTAACGTCACCAACAATATGGAAGAATATGAAGCCCTTGTAGCAGGGTTACGCCTTGCTAGAAGAATTGGCGTGAGAAACCTAAAGGCCCACAGCGATTCTTAGCTAGTGGTTCGACAGATGGCAGGGGACTATAGCGCGAAGGACCCAACTTTGGCAAAATATCATGAGCTTGTATCAAAGCTCATTCAAGAGTTCGACGCAGTACACATCGAGAACATGCCTCACCGAGACAATACTTAAGCAGATGGTCTGCCCAAGTCGACAAAGTTCACTGAAGTACTAAGCCACCCGAGCATAGCAATAATGAGCATCGCGACCTTGGAAAAAGGATGGAAAAATCCCATAAAAAAGTATCTTACAACCTCAGAGCTTCCCGAAGATCCTCGCGAAGCAGCAAAAGTGTGAAGACATTCCAGACGATATTTCTTAATCAGGGAAGAGTTATACCGACAGGAGTTTGCGAGCCTGCTACAAAGGTGTGTCAGCGAAGAGGACATAGAGACAGTCCTCAAAGAAGTCCACGAGGGGGCCTGTGGTTCCCACATAGGAACTGACGCCTTGGCAGGAATAATACTCCACCAGGGGTACTTATGGCCCACCCTAAGAAAGGATGTGAGGCTGTTTGTCCAGAAATGTGATAATTTCCAAAGACACGCCAACATCTAAAGGTTACCCTCGGAATCGATAACGTCGGCTCACTACCCCTGTCCCTTTGCAGTATGGGGCATTGACCTCATCGGGCCACTCCCGACTGCACCCGGAAGAGTAAAGTTCTGCGTGGTCGCAGTAGATTACTTTACTAAATGGGTCGGAGCAAAGCCCCTGGCAACCATTTCGACAAAGGACATACAAAAATTCATCTGGAAGAACATCGTTTGCAGATTCGACATACCGAGGGTGATAGTGGTCGACAATGGTTCCTAGTTTGTTGACAAGGGATTCCAAGAGTTCACTATCGACCTCAGGATAAAAATGCACTTCGCCCTGGTAGCTTATCCTCAGAGCAACGGACAGGCAGAGGTGTCCAACAAAACCATAAAAGATGGTCTGAAAAAGATATTGAAGGAAGCAAAGGGAAAATGGCCGGGATAACTTCCTAGTTTTGCTATGGAGCTATTGGACAACGCCCCAAAGGGCCATAGGTGTGATACCTTTCTCACTCATCTTCGGTATGGAGGCCATTATTCCTATCGAGGTGGTTCGGCCATCGGTCAGGATACAAGTGTTCGACAAAGAGGAAAATGACCTCGGGCTGAGAATTATGCTCGACCTGATTGACGAACACAGAGAAGTGGCTGAGCTCAGAAGAAAAGCTTTTCAGCAAAGGATAGCTATAACTGTGAACTTGCATGTTAGACAAAAAGGAATCAGCAAGAGGGATCTTGTTCTCTGAAAAGTTGAGTTTAAGGCTCAAAAACCATCTCGCGGGGTACTTCGAGCAAACTGGGAAGGGCCTTATCTGGTCCTTAATGAGGTTTAGAAGGGAGTGTATAAGCTCGGTGATACTGAAGGTGGAGAACTAAAAAATACATGGCATTCAAATGCCTTGAAGAA
This sequence comes from Aquilaria sinensis, assembly GCA_005392925.1. Taxonomy (NCBI): domain Eukaryota; kingdom Viridiplantae; phylum Streptophyta; class Magnoliopsida; order Malvales; family Thymelaeaceae; genus Aquilaria; species Aquilaria sinensis. The sequence goes on along the minus strand of SMDT01000599.1, from coordinate 36,028 downwards.
ATTCAACACTTAGAATCTTGTCAGAAAATTGTACAGTTAGAAATTTTTCTAAGTATAGAAAATTTTCTAGAAAAATAACCCCATCTAAGAAATCTCTCTGAACAAGGTTGAAGTAAGTACTTGCAAAAATTACACGTTTTCTCCGAACGAGCGTCTACCGAACATGGCTGATAAAAATAGGCAAAACTTTGCCAAAAGATATTCGCCAAAGCTAGCGTTTTGCTGAAGATGATTGATAAAAAGTGCAAAAAATATCTTCCTGAGGGTCCTAGACCGAAAGTGGTCAAGATAACCCTTGAAAACAAAGATTATTTAACGAGAAACTTGCCTTGGGACTTAGCCAAATTTTTGAAGGGAAGAAAAATTTTCATTAAGAAGCCTTATTACAAGGAGGAGATTACAAGAAGAATAGCACAAAGAAAAATAAAAAGAAAAAGAAAAAGCAAAGCCCTAGACACCTAAGGGACCCCGCCATCGTGAGATGCTCCATCCTCTGCATCCTTTGTTACAACCTTCGACGCTGAAGGAGGAGCAGAGGGCAAGTTTAGTTGATCAATCTTTGACCAAGCCCAGCGAGGCCTCCCGGGGATGTCCAGAACAGCTAAGAAGGATAAGTCGAGGTTGGCGTACTTCGCCACGACTTGGTGCCGAGCAAGACAAAAGCCTTCTTGGTAAGTGACCTTGGTAGCTTGATCTGCCTTGCCTTTTTGGATGGACAAGTCGTCCAGCTCGTTACTCAACTTAGCGACCTCCTTCTCGAGCTTCTTCATCTTCTTCTTCGTCTTTGTCTCCTTCTTCAGCACCACGACCTCAGCCTGAAGCTCAGCATTGTTAGCAAGGGCCTTCATTAGCAGAGTAGAGTCTTCCTCTTTCTCCTTTTGATAGGCCTCGTTGGCCAAAGTCAGCTCAACGACCTTCGCGCTGAGGTCAGACATCTTCTGGGAGAAATCCTTTAAGAGCTCCTCCTAACCCTTCAAGAACTCCTCTCGAAGTTTGGCAATCTCCTCCTTGGCTATTCTACTCAACTCGGCATTCTTAATGACCAAGTTGGTGCAAAACAGGCCTTCTCCAGATGATCTTCGGCCCAAGATCGAACCGAAGACTATTTTGCTGCCCAAGCTCTGAAATATCTGCTATACACTAAGAGCTATAAAAAAAAGGGGAAGGACATTTGGTAAAGTTGCACAAGGAAAACCAAATACTTAGAAAAATTTAGAGGCTTTGAAGAGTACCTGGGCAGCATTCTCGGATATCCTCACTGCGAGGATCTCCTCGTTTGGGCACTCATCTGCCACAGATTTAAAGGTGGCTTGGGTGAGCACGCCCCTCGCCATCTGAGGAGCCATTTGCTGACTGTCTTCGGAGAACAAATTCATGTCCTCCGTGAAAGACCAGAAAGGCTCCCTCGGAATCTTATCCTTCTGGATATGAGAGTCCCAAAGGGCCCGTCTCTGGGCATGCTCCACCATCCACGCCGAGGGCGCCAGTTCTTCTGCAAAGTCACGATGCAGTTCTATCAGTACATTTTCCCTTAGCAATAAATCTATGAGGTTGAAAGTGCTAAAGATGTCTAAGTTTATGAAGAAAAGGCTAAGGGGTAAACCTAGCGGAACCTCGGTGACGTCATCAATAGAGTCGTGGACCTTTTCCACTTCGGCAAGGACGTGTTATCCCTTGCTTCTTATGTGCTCCTCGAGCTCTTCAGTAGAAGGGCCTCCTACCGAAGAATCCAAGAGGTCCACCGAAGTGGTAGGACTCCGGGGAGTGGAGCTGATGGCTAGCTCCGGCAGCAGGTCGGGCAAGACCTCAGGCTGGTCCTCGACTTCCACAACTTCCTTTGCAGGTGGGGGAAGGAGGTCCTTCTTCACCTTCTTAGCTGAAGACGGTCGGACTCCAGACGTCTTTCTCCTCTTCGGGGCCGTCTTCTTCTTCTGTTCCCCCTTCTCAGCCTAATTGAGGAAGAAGGATTTGCAGAAGATGGCTGACTGGTCGCCCATCACTAAAATAATGGCAAAAATATCAGTGTAAGTCCAAAGAGATACTTATACCAAAATTTTGGAAAGTAACTTACTCTCAAAAAGAGCTTCGTAAGTGAGCTCCCCCAGAAGGAGCATCACCAGCTAGGACTTCTTCCCATCGATGGCAGGAGCTGGCATACCGAGATTGGTTTTATGCTCCTTGAGCACCCCTAGCTTCCGAAGAACATCTTTGGTCATAAGGTTCCATCTAATGGGGAAGGGATACAAGAAGCGTGGTGGGGCCTTGGCATCCCAGTTGGTGACAGCTCAGACAGCTATCAAAATCCTCAAACCTCACTGCCAACTTAGGAGTTAGCAACTTCTTAGGATCAACGATGTCCGTCTCCAGTGTCCCCCAGGCCCACCTAGTCGGCACGTGCGAGCATGCCTCTACCACCTTCAGTAAGAAGAACTTCCTCTGCCACCCTCACCAACTATCTCTAGTGTCAAAGGTGAACATATATTTTTTGCTCCCAGATCCCCGAGGTAGCATGAAATAAAAGCCACCCTTCGGGGACTAGATGGAGCTTATAGTACTCTATGAAAATGATGAAGTGGGGTTCTATCTTGAAAACCCCACATATGCAGAGAAAAGCATTGAAGTAACAATAAGAGTTAGGAGGAAGCTAATTCACGGCTATGCCATGGAATTGGCAAAAGTCGCAAATCATCTTCAGCAGGGGAAACCGAACTCCGGCCTTCAGTTGGGCTCAGAAAATAGTAACCTCGCCACTATTATTCATGAAGTTGAAATGGCCGGGATGGTGTAGTCTGGTGGTGGCATAAGAAGGAAGAAAAACCTTAGTTTTCCACTTCACTAATTTTTCCCAAGTGGTACAACATGGGTGAGACATGAGAGGCTGCTAGCTCTTGGGAATAGTTTGGACGAACATGAAGGGGACAGGGGAAGACATATTTGGCTAAAAGAAATGACTTCAGAAAGAAATGTCAAGGTACTTCGGGAACAAGAAGAAAATGACCTCAGAACCTATAAAAAATGATAACCGAAGAAACCGAGGGACCTCTAAAAGAGAAACCCACCAAAACATTTGCCGAAGTCGGGATTAGTAGACGCCATCGTAAAGGGTTGCTGGAAATCGCTCCAGCGCTTACACTGCTGCAAACGAGAAAGAAGAACTTGAGAGCAGACGAGAACAAGACAGAACCAAAGGAAAAGAAATAAGGGCCATGAGGGGAAGGAAGGTTTATATAGACAGAATAGGGGTAACCGAATCATCGGCATAATTACCCTGCGAAGGTCAATCGTCGCCATAATTACCACTTGAAGGTGAAAGGATGTGGCTGCTGTAACCGATGTGACTGCCCCTAATCACCGCACGCCACTGTCATCCAACATGGGAAATGAGGGCACACTTTCTGAGACCACCAAAACCTAGGCATGCATATCTGAATTAACGCTCCTAGTTATGAGACATGATGGTCCACTCACCTACAGCAAAAAGAGTAAAAATAAAGAGAGAGCGCACCTCGAGAGCACTAAGGGACCAACCAGGGGCCAAGAAGTGACACCTTAGCTGGGAAGGCACGCCTTCGGATGGCGAAGTGTCTCCTTACACGGTGTCCCACTCTGAGTCCTATGAGGTGCCCCCAAAGATTCTACAAGCCAAAGTCTCCACTTCAACTTTCCAAGGGGGGGCATTTGATAGCCAAAGCGCTATTTCCCCTTTGGATCCACAAAGCTCGGGTAAAGTGCCACCCTCGTAAAAATCAGGCATCACCTCCGAGGGATAAAACACCAAACTGGGAAAGTAGGACCTAACCAACTTCAAGGGAGGTAGACTCACCATCTTCGGCATGAGAAAACACCCCCGAAGTGTACCCTTCACACTGATGGGACTCGTGGATAACTAAAGTAACCTTAGCGAAAAGCCCTCCTATCCCGCAGAAGTCTCTTCTATCGAAGGGATTTCTAGAATACGACAAAAATGGTTAAGGAGCCTTTGACACGCTTTCCTCGCTTTTGTCCTGACATGACGGCCCCGTACACGCTCTAACACGCAAACCTACTACGGTCCTGGCTTCCGGCGCGGACAGCCTATGACCAGCTAAAGGTCCCCGTTCCCAAAGGTACGGACTACATCCGACTGAACACGTGTCGTGATCTGAGTGGGTTATGTTAGACAGACTTTTCCTTACATCATCCTTTAAATACTTGGGAAATGACCTCAGTAAAAGGGGGGGATTCTCCAAGGAGGCATATTTGCTATTCTTTACTCCTATCTTTTCATCTCCCTAAATACTGACTTGCACGTCGGAGGCTCTTCCCCCGGAACAACATTCTGGGGACCTCCTAATATTTGTTCTTTGAGTGTTTCAGGTAATCTCTCCCAGCAAGTCCCATCTTCAGACATTCCTCCCTTACCGGAAGTCCCTTCCAGGCTCACCATGTCATACAGCGAAGATGCCGACGGGCATTACAATATAATTGCATTTTCATAAAAGTTATGTTCAATTAGGAAGCATGCAATATTCGGTTTTGTATGTGCACTTAGGAAAGAAGTTGTAAGTGAACTTGGAATAGTATGGAAATGGTCACATGTGTGCTAAAATGGCATCTAAGGATATTATGTACATGTAAATGGACCTGTGTACTTTTGGATGAATTAATTATGTGAAGTGATGCCTATGATATTATGTGCACAAGTGGAGAAAATACTGGAAGGGGCTTTTATTTGACTTTGTGCTATGGAATGGCCTTTGTATGTTTCTAAAACATATAAGAGTATGCAAGACATGAGTTCATAAACAAGTTTTTCAAAATATGAACTTGGTGATTTGGTTGCGATGCATGTACTCGGTTATGTTTGATGAAGTTCATGAAATGAACACATAAGTTCCACATAGGTGCTAGCTTGTTTCCGAGAGCACTCAAACTTTACCTCAAATAAGAACATAATGAGCTAGTATCGGTAAGTATCCTAGGTTTTTTGCCTGTATTTTTTTATAAGTATTAATAAATGCCCCTTTTATGAAAAATTTCAGTGTGTGTTTAAGTAATCGGCCCGAATGGGCCAGGGGCAATTTTGGGCAAGACAATATGGGCTTCTTGGTTGCCATGCATTGAATAGCACACTTGATGAGCACACACCATAAACACTTAAAGATAAAAGTGTAATGCCTTACCTTGTGTTACAAGTAACTTGTGGGCCTTGCCTTGTGCTGCAAGTAAAGTATATAGGACTACTCAATAGGCCTCCCAGGGCACCTCCCAGGTCTTAACCGTAAGAAAATAGGAGTTAAGCTACCAAATTGAAAGTTGGCCGAAACTAAAGTCTACTAATAACACCTAGAAGTGCTTGTGTTTAATAACTTGCATGGTAGTATGGTGAGTGACATTGTTAGCGCATAGGCTGGGGCCTGTGTGGGGTGTGGCAAGCCTTCTAAAAGTAGATGGAGGAAGTCGTTGCCGATCTCATGAAGGCATTGGTGCTCAATGCTGAATTCATAGCCGACATCGATCAGCTAAAGAAGGGAAGACGAAGAAGAGAAAGAAGCTTGAGAAGGAGGTGGAGGTGCTGAAGAAAGAGCTGGAGGACCTGAAAGCTAAGAAGGTGAAGTAAGATGAGGCGACTAAGTCCTCCTACCAAGATGGGTTCTACCTTGCCCGTCACTAGGTCCTTTCCAAGCATCCTGACTTGGACCTCTCCTTCCTTCAGGCGCTCGACATTCTTGAAGGACCAACTTCAGAATGGTCGAGAGTAGAATATCTTAATCTTCCCATTCTTCCTCCTTCGGCTACTAAAGCTGGTGTCAACAAAGATGATACCAAAGGTGAGTCTGCTAAAGATAATGCGGAGCCCGAAGTTGGTCAGGACAACCAATAGACCTCATTCTTCCTTTTTTTTTGTACTTTGTACTTTCACAATTAAATGAAATTCTATCTTGCTTTGAAATTTTGGCTAAGTCCTTCATTGGAATGACTTCGGACATTATCTTTGTCCTTCGGCGTTTAGCCATCTTCAGTGGTTAACCATCTTCAGCGATGAGTCATGTCATCCTTTAAGGATTTACAACCTTAGTTTTTTAAAGGTTTCACAACCATGTTCGGTCAACTTTATTTGAAAGACTTGTCCTTCAAAAATAGTTAAGTACCTTTGGGACCAACCATGTTCAGTTGACCACCTTCGATGAAACTTCATTTTTGAGAAAAATAGTTAAGTACTTTTGGTGCCAACCATGTTCGGTTAATCACTCTTGGTAAATGTTGTATAATTTCACTCATACACTTTTGAAAACAACCACATTCGATTTGAATTCCTCGGTACCAACCATGTTCAGTCGATAACCTTTGGTCAAATATTGTACAATATTACTTATGCACCTTCGGCAGCAACCACATTTGGTTTGCCACCTTCGGTGTCTTTTACACAATGTTTGTCTTGAAAAAGTTTCCAAGTGTAGAATTTTTTCAAAGAGTCTGAATGCCATGTATTTTTAAATTCTCCACCTTCGGTGTCACTGAGCTTATAAACTCTTGGCCGAAGTTCCTCGAGGACCAAATAAGGTCCATCCCAATTTGCCCGAAGTACTCCATGAGATGGTCTTCAGTCTTGGAATTCAGCCTTTCGGAGGATGAGGTTCCCTTTCTTGATTCCTTTACACTTGACATGCAAGTTTGTTGCAATGGCTACTCTTTACTGAAAAGCTTTTCTTCTGAGCTCAGCCATCTCTCTATGCTCGTCAGCCATCTAACTTGGTTCTTAAACTGAGGTGGTTCCTTTCTTCATCGTACACTTATATTCTTACAGATGGCTGTACAACCTTGACAAGGATAATTACCTTTGTGCCAAAGATGAGTTAGAAGGGTGTCTCACCTGTGGCTCTTCTAGGAGTTGTTCAGTAGCTCCATAACACACCCGAAAGCTCTCCTGGCCATTTTCCCTTTGCTTCCTTCAACCTTTTGTTTCATACCACCTTTGATGGTTCTGTTAGACACTTCCACTTGTCCATTGCTCTGAGGATGGGCAACCAGCATAAAGTTCAATTTTATCCTGAGGTCGGTTGTGAATTACTGGAATCCTTATCAGTAAACTGGGAACCATTATTAGCTACTATCACCCTCGGTATGCCAAATCTGTATATGATGTTCTTCCAGACAAATCTTTGTATCTCCTTTACGGATATTGCTAGTAAAGGCTCTGCCTCGATCCACTTGGTGAAATAATCTACTACGACCACGCAGAACTTCACTCCTCCTAGAGCTGTTAGGAGAGGCCCAATGAGGTCAATACCCCAAACAGCGAAGGGGCAAAGGTATTGTGTTGAAGTTATGACTTCCAAGGGTAGTCTCCGGATAGGAGCGTGTCTCTGGCACTTTTGCATTTTTCGATGAACTGCCTCACATCCTTCCTTAAGGTAGGCCAGAAATAACCTTGGCGGAGGAGTACCCCGGCAAGGGCATCAGTCCTGATGTGAGAACCGCAGCCCCCTCATGGACTTTTTTTAGGACCATCTAAACGCCTTCTTCGCTGAGACACCTCTGTAATGAACTTGCGTACCCTTGTCGGTAGAACTCTTCTCCGATCAAGAAGTATCTTCCTAAGTGCTTTCACACTGGCCACTGTTTTCCTCTTTCTTCCCTCACAAGCACCGAACATACGGCCTTTTTGGTGATGGCGAGGTAGAGTACGTGAGGTTCTTCTTCCAACGGCTACCGAAGTGTCGGCAGGTGGGTTAGGTAGCTCTTGAGTTCATTCCAAGCCTTTTGGCAACCTTCGTTCCAAGGGTGTTCCTCGAAAACAAGGTTACCTTCATTCTTTGCATCTTTGGTGAGTAGTTTGAAGAATGGTTCGCACCAGTCCCCATACCTGGAGATGAATCTGCTAAGGGCCGTGATTCTCCCAGTAAGCCTTTGCACATCCTTGGTCGTTGTGGGAGTTCGGAATCCTAGCAGGGCCTTGACCTTTTCTGGGTTGGCATCAATACCTATTTCAGATACCATGAACTCGAGGAATTTGAAGTCGTCACCCTGGACACACTTTCTCGAGGTTAAGACGGATCCCAAGTTTTTGAAGTTGGTTGAATATTTCCTCCAAGTCTACGATATGATTGTCAGGCTGTTTGCTTTTGACTATCATATTCTCCACATATACTTCCATGTTTCTCCTAACTTAGGAGCTGAATACCTTGTTCATCTGCCCTTGATATGTTGCTCCCGTGTTTTTAAGGCCTAAGGGCATTTTGACGTAATAGTAGGTTCCAACTTCGATAATGAAGGCAGTTTTTTCCTCATCTTTGGGACTCATCCGAATTTGGTGATATCTTCTAAAGGCATTGAGGAAGCTAAGCAGGCCTTAGTCGGTGGTGGAGTCTACTAATTGGTCTATTGGTGGCAGAGGTAGAAGTCCTTCGGACAACCGTCATTTATGTTTTGGAAGTCAATACACATTCGGAGTTTATCACTCCCTTCCTTGGTGGCGACAACAACATTGCTCAACCATTCGGGGTACTTGGCCTCCCTTATTATGCTCGCCTCTGTTAATCATTGAACTTCATTTTTAACAAAGTTGTTCTTCTGTGCCGAGAGGCTATGTTTTTTCTGCCTAATAAGCTTCACCTCCGGACATACTTTAAGACAACGTTTGATTATACCGGGGTCCACCCCAGGCATATCATTCAGAGAGTAGGCAAATAGATCTTTGTTCATTAATAAAAGGGATACAAGCTTTTCCTTGTTACCTTCGGCCAGTTTTTTCCCTACTCAGGTACTTTGGCCCGGGACAAGCTCTACACCCTTTGTTTCTATTCTTTCAAAGTCACTTTTTTCTCCTCCTATTGCCTTTTCACCAACCACGCTTCTTTCTCCTAAAGTCTGTGCATGAACTTTCATTGGGCTCTGTCTTGCCTTCACGAACACTTTACTTATTTCGGCTTGATCAATGAATATTTCTGCATCCCTTTCCTTTGTACCGAAGGTCACTATTAGGTACTTTACATCTGGGCAAATGTGGAGATTTCCTTGTGCCTACCTTCCGAGGATGGCGTTGTATGAAGAAGGGACATCTATGATGGTGAACCTCATCATTGTGGAGCCAAATAGCTCTTTCTTGTTTTAAACTAAAGTTCCCCTTACTATCAAAGGCAGATCGATCCACCCGAGTACAGGGAGTTCGAAGGGACCTATGCCAAAGGTAGGGGAGGTAACAGGTTTAAGATCAATCTTAGAGATGCCCAAGTTTGGCAACAAGTGGGAGAACAGAAAGTCGGCATTGGAGCCATCATCAATGAACACTCTTTTGACGTCCCAACTCCCTATCCTTGCCATGATTAGGAGGGGGTTGTCATGAGGGAACTTCATGGTAGACCCATATTTCCGAACAAGCTTGTTTGATGGGTTTCCGAACTCCATCGTCGAGATTTTCCAGACTTTCCTTTTCCTCTCGGCCGACGGTATCCTAGTGGTGATTGTTTGGATCACTCCCGCCGGAGGTGGTGGATGCTTTCTGGGACTTCAGTTTTGACGTCGGTTGGAGTAGTAGTCCTCATGTTCTCCTTTTTTCTCTTCTTCCCTTCTTCCTTTTGGGGGCGGCATCCACAGGTAGCACATAAGTTGCCCCTGCTTGATGAAACATTCAATGTACTTTCTCAGCGAGAAACAGTCCTCGGTGTTGTACCCGTTGTCTTGGTGGAACTAGCAAAACTTTTTCATGTTCTTTTTGTTGTTTGAGGTCCTGGCCTTCAATCTCTAAATCAAAGTTTCTTGTCTCTCCAAGGCCATGAATATGTTCATCCTTGTGGTCTTCAAATGAGTGAACGACATCGGTTTTTTACCCCTTTGTTTCCAAGGTCTGCCCCCGCCCTCGGTTGGGTAACGAGGTTGGTGACTCTGACCCTCGGAGTGGTTGTGATCAAATTTTGACCCTCCCATCCTAAGCTCTTTAGCTGTCATGTGTTGTTTTGCCCTTTGGTAAAATTCTCCGAGGGTGTTAAGGGGATCCTTGGAGAACTTGTACAAGAGTTGTGAATCTCTCTGAAGTCCCCTAATCATGTCAAGGATGCAGATTTTGGGGCAGAAGTCGGGCACACTCAAGGCTTCTTCGTTGAACCTCTCGACATAGCCTTGAATGGTCTCCCCATTCTTTTGCGCAATGTCAAACATTTGGATGGGCATCTTCGTTGTCGGTCTACTTCTGATGAATTGCTGGGTGAATGCGGCGGATAACTCCAGAAAGCCCATTATGGTTCCGGGAGCCAGGGAGTTATACCACGTAGTTGCCGACCCTAAAAGGGTGATTTCGAAGCACTTGTAGAGGGTGGCATCATCAACGCCGTGCAACACCATGCTATGCCTATATTTTGTCAGATGAGCTTAGTGGTCGCTGTGCCGATCATACGTTTCTAGGCACGGCACTCAGAAGTCACTTGGCATAGTTACTTCTACTACTGCTCGAGTGAAGGGCGACTCTTTTCTAGTGAAGGTCTCCGACAACCTTAACTAGACAAGTTTTCGAGAAATCTATTTTTCCACCTTCTCCAACCTCTCTAGGATCTCCTCCATGAGGCTGGTAGTATTGTATTCTCCCCGTTGCCCGGTAGTCATCGGCAATTGAGAGCAACGTTTTCTTTCTGGAAAGCAACTTCGTTGGCTGGCGGATTGAGACTTCCTGTACAGGGATGGACTCCATCGGCCGAAAGTCTTAGGCTCCTTTAAAATTGTTTCTCCAGCACAACATCATCTGGAGGGTACATTTTCTATTGATGACTCATTGTGAGAAGCCCCACTTCCAGAGCTCTAGCGAGGTAACATTGGGCTTCTCTCTTGTCGGGTGCTACGAGAAAGTGCCCTTCCCCCAATAGGTGGTTGTGACCACCTTTGCTTGAGCTGTTGAGTAAATTTAGCCATAATGAAGGGCTAAAAATCTCACAGAAAGCTCATTGTGACCATCAAGGATGTTCGTCTTTAGGCAATCAAGTCTCAACTCAGGTTGTTCAGTTGCTGTTTGATCTTCTGACACAGATTAGGACTTTGGGACTTCCTTGTCCTTAGAATGCTGGGTCTCAACAATGGCAACCTGAGAATGAGTTCACATAGACGGCGCCAAATGATGCCCGACGGCATCCTCGTTGTATGACATGCTGGCCTAAAGGACAGACTTCCAGTGTGAAGATGTCTAAAACACTTAGAAGAATAAGGGTTAGGAGCTGCCTAGATTGTGTTTCCTGGGGAGGAGCCTCCGATGTCCAAGTCAGTATTTAAAGGTGGAAGTAATGAGCAGAGAACAAAGAGTAAAAAATGTCTTGTGTGATCTTACCAAGGTCCCTCCTAAGTATTTATAAAAGGGTGAAGGGACGAGGTCATTTGACACAGCCGGTCCAGATCATGACACGTGTTCGTCAGATCCGATCCGTACCTTTGGAGGTAGGCATCACTAGCTAGTCGTAAGCCATTCTAGCCAGAGGGCAGGGGCGTGTGTGAGGTCTCTCTGTCAGAGGCTCCTTAACCGTTTTTCTTTTATCTCCGTAAGACCCTTTTGGGGTGTGAAACCGCTTTGGGCAGAGACTTTCCTCCGAGGGCTATCAGGGAAGGCCCTTCGGTGAAGTGGGTCACCATTGAAAGACTTTTTGCCAGCAGAGGATGTAGGATCTACTTTTTTGAGGTCAGTATGTTCGTAAATCCAAGGGTGGTGGAAGACACCTTTTTTAGAGGTTGGTCATGTTACCTTTCCGAGTGTGGTGTTTGCGTATTTGAGTATGTCTCGAGGTCAGGGCAAAGTTCCTACTGAGGGTGCTTTCATGAAAGCTGATCAGGCGATTTCGGAGGCCATAGTTCTTTGGCTATCACTATGCTCCAGTGTACTCTAAGGTTCTTCTAGATAAATGATCTACTGAGAGTTGTAAGTCTACGCCCACCTTAGAGTATGAGTCTTTAACAGTCCTCTCGGACATGCCCCCATGCATCAAGTGCACTAGTGCACTAGCCAAGTGTACATGTACTACTTGAGCATTATGATCCTATTCCCTCACTACCTTGCAGTCCCTTAAACTTGTATTCCTACCAGAGAAAATTTCCCTGGTGCAAGTGCAAGAACCTTCAAGTAGCTAGCAATCCTTGGGGGCTCTTGTTCGGATCCCTCGATTCAGGCCTCTCAACACTCAGTGACGAGACAACAGGTATGCTACCTAAGCTGAAGGTCTTGACACTGTAGCTACTTCACTTGGAGTATCCTATGAGCTCAAAAGTTACACACTAAGCCCTCTTGCTTCTACCACCAGGCTCTGACATGTCCTTGGTGCCAAAATTGTCCCATGTGGGCCTGCCCAAGAACCCTATTGGAACTTGTCCCATACTAATCGTAATTGGCTAATTAATTATGTGCACACTAGCTAAAACCTTTATGCTTCTAGTTAATTAATCCTACTATGTAGTCATGCATGAGTATGTGCTTTGACTTGAATGATTAAATAAGTAATAAAAGAATAAAACATTTCATGGTGTTTAAATGAAATTGAAACATCAAAGCAATCAAAGCATACAAACCATTTATGTGGTTGACTACACATAATCAACCGTGTCTGAACATCCAAGCAAAAGTAGGCTATGCTCACACCCTAAAAAGACTCTAGAGTACAATACTCATACATGAACATTGGAGGCAAACTAGTGTTTGAAAACTATACACTGAAGCATACTACTGAGATTAATAACTAAACTCCCACCTTAGAGCAACTCCTGGTAGCGAGCTCTAAAGCCCTCCCTTATGTTTCACTAGCCATTAGTAGCAAAAAAAAGTAACTGTAGTTAGGACATCAACCTAAGCAACAAGTGAACGAAAAAACTAGAATCACAAGATTCAAATGAACCATATACCTACCCATGAGCTCAGCTCAACAACCCTCAATGGTTGCTTGCACAATGACACCCAAAAATTGCGCAACATGAAAGTAAGGGAGTGAGAATCTTATGATTCTCAATAAGGGATCTTCAACCTAGAAGGAAAACAATAAGAACAACACATATATATGTATATTTAATTTTCTGTGAGCTGATACAATGTGAGATAACCTATGCACATACATCAGTCCATTGGGACTTGTCCTTTGCCTAGTCCTTAATGTTACTACCTCACAAAAAGGGAAGAATTACAAAGTATGGCATAATGGTTAAAAACCATTATATTGTGTAATGTTCACCATAGTAATTGAAGTGTGGGGGACAAAAAGTAGGATCAAAACCTCCTTAAAAGTGTTCCAAGTTGGTAACTTGACTCCCAATATAAGCCTTAAGGATTGTTTGTTTATGAAGCAACCTATGGACTTTTTTGTAAGATTTTGTAAATTTGGGTAGTCAATTGCACAACTCTCAAAAGAGAGCTAAGGAGAGTTATGAGAAGGATATGGATAGTATGACAGTACTATTGGAGGATCAAATTGCTTGTGGAAGACAATTTTGGTCAAAGAAAACACACAGGGCTCTAAGGACTTAAATGTCCTAGTGTAGGCCTTTGGATGCCCATGCCTTTGACTTAAGTCAAATGGAGACATTTTGTAGTTAGCCCACTAAAGGGAAGGCCGGCCAAAGCATGGTAAGGAAGTCAAATGTGGCCCAAAAAATTAAGATAACGAAACCATGGTCTTGTAGCAATAAAAATGACATAAAGCATGGTTAAGGCTTGTTAAGGGTGTTTTGTGCACTTAAGTCCATTTAAGTAGCCATCTTTTTCTTATTTCTCCTACATTCATCATTATCCATCAGCAAAAAATGCATCCCTTCACCTCTATACTTACTCCATAGCCACCATACCTTCAAGCTTGCAATTACTTGCAATTAAGGTCAAGAAAGCACAATTGGAGGCTTACTAGTGCTATTACTTGGGTGAACCTAGAATCAAGCTCAATTTTGGCCTACCCAACAAGGTGATGAGTTCTCTAGCTCTCTAGACTACTTACTATGTTATTCATGGATCCATGGAGCTAGGGCTAATCTTGGAAAAGAGCCAAGATGTTACCCACTCCGGGGCAGTCCAATTATGATGCTAAAATTGTGCATTTAGACTCCTAGGATTGATAATGCTCTGTAGGCCATCAGAACACTACCCTTAATGTGCATACCCAAGTGGCCCTTAATGTAAACATATGCATATTGGTCCAACCATCACATACATATTCACATTTCATGTACACCATGGCAGCAAAGAAGGAAAACACTAGCACAAATCTTAATCTTGCCTACCACAAATTAGGCAATCTTGTTAAGTTCTAGTGACCAGCCACTGCACCTGTAACTTCCACAAATAAAATGTATCATTATAGCAACATAGCCCTATGTTTCCTTTGCTCCATTAGCAAGTAGAGACTTAGAGCAAACCAAGGAATTTTTTCTTACACCAATAGCGCACCTATGGACCAAGTTATGGATTTTTTAAGTTGGTTACAAAATTCTGACCAAATGAACAGTAACTTAGCCAAATTTGTAACATCATATCTTTGGCTACAGAGCTAAAAATTAATAAATTCCAAATCCTAGTTCAACCTACAGATATTCTCAAGGTGCGGTCAAAATTCTGGTCACTTTATGACCATTTTACTCATACAAACTTTCATAAGTGTGCAAACACTTCATTCACAAGCGGAAAACCCTCCAAAGCTATCCCATATATGTCCATTACACATAGGAATTACATTCCCTTGCATTTAACAAATTTATGTGACCAAAACATAATTTACAAAAAAGCAGCCTATCATTCACACTTAGGCAGCTTTGCACCACATCACTTACATAGCGAAAACATTACCCAAATGTTCACATACTTGTCTCATTTTACATACACTACATGTGCATGCATACATGCACTACAATATGGTCTTAACTTAGCTAAATACGCACCCTAGGTTATAGGAGTGTCTGAGACACAATGGACTCCAGAAACAGGATGCTGGACAGCTGCTGCACAACACAATAAGTACCATCACAAAAAATACCAAATGTCCTCCTAAAATCATGAAACTTTCCAGATCATAACTAGACACATGGACGTTCAAGTAACTGAAATTTCAGTATCAAAACTCAAACCACAAAGGTTAGTTTGAACGTGATCTTTCTGCTGGACCTGAAATGACAGAATTGAGAGGAGTAAGTTTCATTGAGAAACTTAGTAAGGGTAAAACTTGAAATCAATAGGCAATGTGACCATCATTAAAACCTGCATCCAAACATAAAAAACATAATGCATATGTACAAGATATAGCAACCAAGTGTGGCAGCCATTCACAACCAATAGACACAAGAAATGCAGCAGCAACAGTAACCATAGGTTAGTCCATGAAACACATAATAAACACAACCAAATCACTATGGCCGCCCTCCTCAAGCTAATGCTTAGTCTTAGGAGGATTTTAACACTAGTTAGTACTAAATTTTGGGCTCTAGAAACCCAGAAATTCACTGCCATCACTATGCACTTCACACTAGGTCACAAAACCTTCAATAAGTGCACTCCCTTCACTAAGCTTAGTTCATCAAGCTCATGGCTCTCTTCCAAGCTTCGCCCTAGCTCCATGGTTGTTTGAAAATATTGAAAATAACCCATGAGAGCAAGGGAACCCCTATCTTGATGGGATGCTAAAATTAGTGCTTGATCCTAGGTGCACTCAAGCAATATCACCAAATAGCTTCCAATTGTGCTTCCTTGGCTTCAATTGCAAGTAGTTTTGAGTTTGAAGGTATGGTGGCTATGGACGAAGTGTGGAGGAGAGGGCTGGTTTCTTTTTTGCTAGTGGAGGCTGAAATTTGGGAGATAAGCACCAACAATGAGCACTTATATGGCCTTAAGTGCACTAAACACACTTAACAAGCTTAACCAAGCTTTATGTCATTTTCCTTGCAACAAGACCATGGTTTCTTTACCTTAATCTCCTGGCCCACATTTGACCTCCTTATCCCATGTCATAGAAGCCCTCCTTATGTAGGATAACCTCACAAAACTTTCATTTGACTTAAGTCATAAGCATGGACAACCAAAGGCACACAATAGGACACTTAAGTCATTAAAGCCTTTTTGTGTTTTCCTTTGTCCATACTTGTCTTCTATAAGCAATTTGGTCCTTTAATAGCACTTTCATACCATTCATATCCTTCCCATAACTCTCTAAATCTCTTTTGTGAAAGTTTTGTAATTGAGTACCCAAATTTCCAAAATCTTACAAAAAAGTCCATAGGTTGCTTGGAAAACAAGCAATCCTTAAGGCTTTTCTTGGAGACCAAGTTACCAACTTGGAACACTTTTAAGGAGGTGTTGATCATACCTTTTACCCCCCACACTTCAATCACTTTGGTGAGATTAAAAAATATAACGGTTTTTAGCCATTATGACACACTTGTAATTCTCCCATTTTTTTGGGGTGGTAACAAGCCTCCCCCCCTTGAAAATTTTGGTCCTCCAAAATAGCCTTTAGTTTCTGGAATTCTTCAGGATACCTTTTCATAAGGTCTTTTTCAGTTTCCCAGGTTGCTTCTCTTTCAGAGTGGTTTGACCATTGAACTTTAACCATAGGAATGAGCTTGTTTCTTAACCTTCTGGTATCCTTGGCTAAGATAGCTATAGGTTTCTCTTCATATGTCAAGTTAGGTTCCAACTATTTGTCTTCTACTACAATAGCATGCTTTGTGTCTAACAGACACTTCTTAAGCATACTGATGTGAAAGACATTATGAACACTTGACATGCTTGGCGGTAGAGCTAACTTATATGCTACCTTGCTAACTCTGTCCAAGATATCATAAAAACCAATGTATCTAGGAGCTAACTTGGTTCTTCTGCCAAATCTGATAGTGCCTTTGGTTGGTGCAACTTTCAGCCAAACATTATCACCAACCTTAAATTCGAAGTCTCTTCTTCTTTTGTTCATATAGGCTGTGGTCCTTTCATTGCCTGCCTTTAATCTTTCTTGAATTTTCTTAATTTTGGTAGTAGTCTATTCAATAATTTCAGGACCCAACAATAGCATGTCTGAGTCTTCCACCCAACAGTTGGGTGTCATGCACCTTCTTCCATATAATCCTTCATAAGGTGCCATGCCAATGGTGCTTTGGTAACTATTGTTATATGAGAATTCCCCAATGGAAAATGTTGGTCCCATTCACCTTTGAAATCTAACACACAGCTCCTGAGCATGTCTTCCAATATCTGTATCACCCTTTCAGATTGCCCATCTATCTGAGGATGATAAGTAGTACTCACGCGGATTTTGGTTCCTATTGCTTTATGAAAAGCACTCCAAAACCGAGCTGTAAATCTTGGATCTCTATCAGATACAATGGAGTCTAACACTCCATGTAGTCTCACTATCCCCTGGACATACATCTGAGCTAGTTTCTCCAAGGAGTCTGTGAGTTTCATAGGTAAGAAGTGGGCACATTTGCTTAGACTATCCATAAAGACCCAGATTGTATCTTGCCTTAACCTGGTCACAGGCAACTCAGTTAAAAAGTCTATGGTTATGTTGCCCTACTTCCTTACCGGTATAGGTAAAGTCTATATGGTACTAGTTGGCTTCTGGTGCTCTACCTTTACCCTCTAGCATGTGGCACATTTGGAGACATAAGGAGCTTTGTCTTTCTTCATATTTGGCCACCAAAAGTGAGTCTTCAAATCTTTATACATTTTCTCACTTCCTAGATGGATGTTTAACTTGCTTGTGTGATCTTCTTCAAGTATTTCATCCCTGAGCTTCGCTCTTTTAGGCACATAGATTCGGTCCTTGAAATACAATAATCCTTCCTTGCAAGCAAAGGATTGATACAAGGAACCTCTTTCCTCTCCTAAAGTCCTTTTGAGATCAAGATCTATCTCCTGTGCCTCTCTGGCTTCTTCAATCCATCCAAACTGAATTGTCAATGTGTAAATTTGGGCTTCCTCCCATTTATGCCATTTATGCCATAGGCATAGCAGACTCTTTTGCTCAACATGATCAGCTATGGATCCTCCTTTCACAAGTCCTCTGCACTTCCTACTCAAGTCATCTGCGACTGAATTGCCTTTGCCCTCTGTGTACTCTATACTGCAGTTATAATCCTTGATGTACTCTAACCATCTCCTTTGCCTTATGTTTAACTCCTTCTGAGTGAACAAGTACTTTAGGCTCTTATGGTCAGTGTACATCACAAATGAACTTCCCATCAAGTAATGTCTCCGTTGCTTCAGAGCAAAAAGTCACTGCTGCCAATTCTAGGTCATGGGTAGGATAATTTTGCTCATGGGGTCTCAACTGCCTTGACCAACAAGTAGTGACATTTCTGTCTTGTATAAGCACACAACCTAACCCATATCTAGATGCATTTGTATATACGATGTAGGGCTTACTTGGATCAAGAAGAATCAAAACTAGAGCTTCAATCAACCTCTGCTTGAGCTCTTGGAAACTCTTTTCACACTTTTTAGTCCACTCAAATCTTTGACCCTTCTTGGTCAGATTAGTAAGAACTGAGGCAATGATGGAAAAGCTTGATACAAATCTCCTGTAGTATCCAACTAATCCCAGGAACCTTCTGATTTCCATCACAGTCTTTCATTTTTCCCGCTCTTGCACTGCCTTGACCTGTTCAGGGTCTGCCTTAAGGCCTTGTGCATCTATGATGTGTCCTAGGAAAGACTTCCCTTATCCAGAATTCACACTTGGATAACTTGGCATAAAGCTGATGCCACAACAGAGTCTTTAAGACAATCTTCAAATGATGTTCATGTTCATTTTCATCATTGGAATACACTAGGATGTCATCAATGAACACAACTACAAATTTGTCCATATGTGATCTGAACACCCTGTTCATCAAGTCCATGAAAGCAGCTTGAGCATTAGCCAAACCAAATCGCATGACTGTGTACTCATAATGCCCATATCTGGTCCTGAATGCAGTCTTAGGAATGTCCTCTCAGTTTACTCTCAACTGGAAGTATCCAGATCTCAAATCTATCTTGGAGAAGATCTTAACTCCCTTGAGTTGATCAAATAAATCCTCAATCCTAGGGAGTGGACACTTGTTCTTGATAGTCACTACATTAAGCTTCCTGTAGTGAATGCATAGTCTCAAAGATCCATCCTTCTTTTTCACAAAGACAATAGGAGCTCCCCATGGTGAAACACTTGGCCTTATGAACCCTTTTTCAAGAAGTTCATCAAGTTATTTCTTGAGCTCATTCATCTCTGTGATGGGCATTCTGTAAGGAGGTATGGATATTGGACTAGCTTCTGGTCGTAGCTTGATTTCAAATTCAATCTCCCTTTGTGGAGGAATACCTGGCAAGTCTTTTAGAAAGACTTGTGTAAAGTCTCTCACTATAGGTATTCTGTCCACTTCCTCATCATAGTGCAATTCATTCAATGCATAATAGTAATCATACTCAGAAATCACAGGTATCTCATCTAGTACCTCTAGCTCCATGCCACGCATGTCATATAGTAATTCCTTAGAATTCACTAATGCATGCACTTCACTATTGGGCAATGTGATTTCCCTCTTAGAATAATCAATTCTTATGTTATGCATAGCAAGCCAATTCATACCCAGCACTACATTATACTTAGGAATGTCCAACACTAGCAGACTAGTCATAACCTTAGTCTTTCCTACTACTATCTCATAATCCTTAGCTAGGTCATTAGTGAAAAGACATTGACTACTTGCTGTTTTCACTAAGGATATCCTAGGTATAATTTCAGTAGGCAATTTCATGGCTTCAACAAATTTCCTAGCCACTATAGACACAGATGCACCAGTATCAAATAGAACACTAACAGGCATACCATTAAGGTAAATGTTACCTCTTAGTGCTCCTCCCTGCTCTGATGTCTCTGGCCTATCCTCTTGGAAGGCTCTACCAGCTCTCAACACTGGAGGTAGAGGCACTGGAGGAACTGGCCTTTCCTGTTCCTCCCTAGGTGCTCCTCCTCTAGGTCCTGCACCAATAAGCTTTACTGGACCTTGGTCTTTTGGCCTTCTTTAGGCCTGTGAGCAGTCTTTGATCCAATGATCCATGGATCCACATCTTAGACATGCTTGGGTGTCAAAATAGCAAGGTTACTTTCCAAGAAAATTCTTGCATTTCAGGCACCTTAGGCTAAGGAAGTTCTCATTAACCTTGCCCTCACCACCAAAATGGGAACTCTTGGCAATTCCCTTGCCATGTGGTGGATTCTTTTGCTTCCCTCCTACCTAACTACTTTCCCCTAGTCCACTAGGAAAGTACTTAGTGATATGATCAAGGAAGGCACACATGGACAAGGCAAGGACCCATTGAAGGTTTCTAGTGGACCTATGACAAGGAAGAAAGCTAAGGAGCTCTCAAGTGCAATACAAGGCTTTGTTTCAAGTTTCTTCATGGAGAATGGACATGGAACTTCACAAGGAGGTTTTGGAATTCTCAAGACACCATAAGTAGATGATGGACATGCTTGTCACTCAGTTCTAGAGTGGTTAGACAAGCCACAAAGCAAGGACACAACTCAAAGTGCACCATTTGAGCCCCCTTAAATGTTCTTGATGCAATTTGTGCCCACAAGCTAGATTTTTGACCTCTAACTTTTCAAAAACTATTTACCACATCTAATAGGAAGATTCATGCCATTTGAACTCAAAGATTCAAGCTTGGAGCTAAAGATACAAGTGAAAACCCTAAAGTGCACAAAAATGCACTTGAAGAGGCTACTTGGGGGTTTTCGGGTTTAATCTTGTATTTTTATTTTATTTTCGTTCAATTCCTATTTAGATACGTTATTTAGGATTTTATTTAGGCTATGGAATTAATTCAGGTCGCTTAGGACAAGTGGGATACGCTGCATACACTAAACAAGGTTAGAAAGGTTTAGGAGTCCTAGTTTGACTAGGTTTTCTTGAGTCCTTTGTAACTAGGTTTGCTAGGTGACTTGGGCTGCAAATTTTGCCCAGATTTTTACCCTAGTTTAGGCCTATATAAAGGCACATATTCTATATGTAAACACACAGATTATTGCCAAAATAATATTGCTCTTTGGAATGGTTTTCTCTTTCCTTCTTTGCGGACTGCCTTGGTGCACAAGTGTGCTTGTGTTCTTGGAGTTCTATACTTCTTGTTTCTAATCACAGGTTGATTAGGGGTGGGAGTTTCAAACCTAGTCTTTTTGATTTCTTGTGGAGCTTGAATCACATCTTGGGCGCGTTTCATGGTCATTATATCATAGGGGCTTGCATCAGTTTGTATGAGAGCCACAAGTTCCATTAAAGGACATACCTTTGTGTTCTTGTTTATCTTCGGTTTTCCTTCAATTTTGTTCAGTAAATTCATGTTTTAATTCTCTGTTTTAATCCTTTTTCATCATGTTTCAGGTCTGTCCATTTTATTCCATCCTTGTTCAAGTCCAAAAAATCACAAAAAACAACAAAAAGAAGTCAATCCGTGTTGTCTATTGTTCTCGGCTTCAATTTGTTTGTTCTTGTTTTTTTTTACCTTTCTGTTTTTTGTCTAGCCCTATTAATCTCTATTGTTTCATTGTTTCTAGCATCCTAGAGTCAAGAAAACATCAAAAAAAGAAGGATCAAAGTTCAGCAAGTTTCGGTCTCAAAAAGTTGTTTCGAAATTGTGAAAGTTTCAATAGTTTCTTGTTTTGGCCAAATAGAAAATTGAATTTTTGTCTTTGGCAGCAAGGAACTTCAAGGATAAATTTGTTTTAGCATCAAAACAGCAAGCAAAAAAAGAGAAAAAAAAATAAAAAGAAAAAAACAAAGAAAAGAGCTTGCAAAAAGAAGTTTTCTCAAAGAATTGAAAGTTTTGCGCCCCAAAACCTATCCCATTGTTTTTTTGAGTCAAAAAGCTTTCTTTGTTGTTCTTGTGATCATCAATTGTAGGAGCTTCCTAGAGTCTTTTAAAGCTTGTTTAGCCCACCTCTTTTGGAGTCAAAATAGTTTTTTAAGAACTCAAGTTTTCTTGTGTGCTTCAAGGATAGTTTTATTAGAACTTTTGAGGACTCTTTGAATAGCAATATCTCACTAACAAATTGAGTGTTTGAGTGTTCATCTTTTGAGTGAAACACGTGAGGTGAGTGTTTGTGAGGATCTTTATTTTCAGGAGTATGGAGGGCCTGGAGGATAGGAGGATGGAAGTAAGACCCCATGAGGAGCCAACCATGAGAGACCTTCAAGAAACTCTCAATAGACTTGTGGGGAGGATTGAGGACATTGATTTGAGATTGCCAGGGAGACCAAATCCTATCTTGCAACCAACCAAGAAGGGAGGAACCCGAGGAGGAAGAAGGGCATTGGCATGACCATGGGCTTCCAACGAGGGGGGAGCCAAGGGAGGACAACAATCTAAGCTCCATCAAACTTACCATTCCACCTTTTCAAGGGAGGAGTGAGCCGGATGCATATTGGGAATGGGAGCAAAAGATTGAGATGGTGTTTGAGTGCCACCACAATTCTGAGGAAAAGAAAGTTAAATTGGCTACTATTGAATTCATTGATTATGCTCTTGTATGGTGGAACCAGGTTGTCACTTCTAGGAGAAAGAATGAGGAGGAACCCATCAATACATGGAGAGCTCTTAAAGCCATGATGAGAGGGAGATTTATTCCAAGTTACTACTATAGAGATCAACACCTTAAACTTCAAAGGCTTGTGCAAGGCCAAAGAAGTGTGGAGGACTACCACAATGACTTGGAGATGACACTAACCCGAGCCAATATCATTGAGGATGAGGAGGCTACCATTGTGAGATTCATCAATGGCCTTAACCATGAGATTGCCAACAAAGCGGAGATGGTGCCATATGTCAACATGGAGGATTTGCTTCACCATGCCACTAAGGCCGAAAGAATCATCAAGAGGTCTAAGGCATCCAAGATGGCTCAAGGAGGAGTTTCCACATGGAGTGGAACATGAAGTAAGGAGCTACCAAAGCCAAGAATGGAGGCTACCAAGGGAGGCATGTCTCGGCCTCAACAAGACAAACCCAAGGTGCCACCCAAAGATATGCCCAAGTTAAGGGAGATTGAATGCTTCAAGGGTAGAGGCAAGGGGCGCTACATGAGAGATTGTCCTAACAAAAAGGTGATGATTCTCAAAGATGATGGTGAGATCACATCCGAGGAGG
The DNA here is from genome assembly GCA_005392925.1 of Aquilaria sinensis. Taxonomy (NCBI): domain Eukaryota; kingdom Viridiplantae; phylum Streptophyta; class Magnoliopsida; order Malvales; family Thymelaeaceae; genus Aquilaria; species Aquilaria sinensis. The sequence goes on along the minus strand of SMDT01000599.1, from coordinate 12,930 downwards.
AGGATGCCATGGAGGAGAAACCACCTTTGGAGGATGATGAGCAAAACACACTTGAACCCGAGGAGGGTGACTTTGCTTTTGTTGCTAGGAGAGCTCTAGGTGTGCAAGCCAAGGAGGAGGCCAATCAAAGAGAGTGTATCTTTCACACTAGATGCCAAATCAAAGATCAAGTGTGCAGCCTCATTCTTGATGGAGGAAATTGCACCAATGTAGCAAGTTCAACCATGGTGGTGAAGTTGAAGCTTCAAACTCAAAAGCATCCACAACCATATAGGCTTCAATGGTTGAATGATGCCGGGGAGGTAAAAGTGGTAAAACAAGTTTTGGTTCACTTTAAAATTGGTACTTACCATGATGAAGTTCTTTGTGATGTTGTTCCTATGCAAGCTTGCCATATTTTGCTTGGAAGGTCGTGGCAATTTAACAAGAAAGTCACACATGATGGAGAGAAGAACTTGTACTCATTTGTTCATGAAGGAAGGCCAGTTACACTTAGTCCACTTTCACCACAACAAGTTTTGGAGGATCAAAGGAAACTTCAAAGTAAGGTTGATAGAAAAATAAATGAGGGGAAAGTTGAGGGTACGAGTGAATAGGGGAAAGCCGAGAGATAACATGAAAGAACAAGTTAGATGAGTGACCATGAGGGGAAGAAGAGTGGAGAGTTTTCGAGAGAAAAGAATGAGAGGAAGTTGAGTGGCAAGAAAGAGTGCTATATTGCTAAAATGAGTGATGTGAGGAAATCCATTCAAGCACAAAGACCAGTGCTTCTTTTAATTTACAAAGAATCTTTACTTGTTGTTAATGATCTAACACATCTTCCTAGTATTGTTGTGTCTTTGTTGCAAGACTTTGAAGATGTTTTCCTTGAAGATCTGAGAGGTTTGCCTCCAATTAAAGGCATTGAGCATCAAATGGACCTAGTCCCGAGAGCACCAATTCCAAATAGGCCAGCTTATAGAACCAATCCCGAGGAGACTAAGGAGATTGAGAAGCAAGTGAAGAAGTTGTTGGACAAAGGCCTTGTGAGGGGAAGTTTGAGTCCTTGTGCCGTACCTGTACTTTTGGTGCCAAAGGAGGATGGTTCATGGCGCATATGCATAGATTGTAGGCCTATCAACAAGATCACTATAAAGGATAGACATCCTATTCCTAGACTTGATGATATGCTTGATGAGTTGCATGGTTCTACTTTATTTTCAAAGATTGATTTAAAAACTGGGTACCATCAAATTAGAATGAGGGAAGAGGATGAATGGAAAACTGCTTTCAAAACAAAGTTTGGACTTTATGAATGGTTAGTTATGCCTTTTGGACTAACTAATGCTCCTAGTACTTTCATGAGACTTATGAATCATGTCTTGCATGACTTCATTGGTAGGTTTGTTGTTGTGTACTTTGATGATATCTTAGTATATAGCAAGAACTTAAAAGAGCATGTTGGACACCTCACACAAGTACTAAGCACTTTAAGAGGACAAAAGTTGTATGCTAACTTGAAGAAATGCTCTTTTTGTGTTGACAAAGTTGTTTTCCTTAGATTTGTTGTGAGTTTACATGGGATTGAGGTAGATCAAGAGAAGGTGAGAGCCATACAAGAATGGTCGACGCCAACATCCATTACTGAGGTGAGATCATTCCATGGGTTAGCTAGCTTCTATAGGAGGTTTGTTAGGAATTTTTCTACCATTGCTGCACCTCTAACTGAAGTTATAAGGAAGAATGTGGGATTTAAGTAGGGAAAAGCTCAAGAAGATGCTTTCGGGTTGTTAAAAGAAAAGTTATGCCATGCACCACTTTTAGCTTTGCCTAACTTTGCTAATACTTTTGAAGTTGAGTGTGATGCTTCAGGTATAGGCATTGGAGATGTATTGATGCAAGGAGGCCGCCCCATTGAATACTTTAGTGAGAAGTTGAATGGTGCTAGCTTGAACTATCCCACATATGACAAGGAGCTCTATTCTTTGGTAAGAGCTTTGGAGACTTGGCAACATTATTTGTGGCCAAGAGAGTTTGTGATTCACACTGATCACTAGGCGCTTAAGTTTCTTAGTGGGCAAGGTAAGTTGAATAGGAGGCATGCCAAATGGGTAGATTCATTAAGTCATTCCCATATGTTATCAAATACAAGCAAGGTAAGGATAATGTAATGGTGGATGCACTTTCAAGGAGGTATGCTTTACTTTCGTCTTTAGATGCAAATTTTTTGGGTTTTGAACACTTGAAGGATTTATATGCTAGTGATGATGATATCGGTGAGATTTATTCTAAGTGTTCTAAGTTTGCTTTTGAGAAGTTCTACCAAGTTAGTGGGTTTCTTTTGAAAGAAAATAGGTTGTGCATAACAAAGACATCTTTGAGGGAATTGCTCACAAAGGAAGCTCATTGTGGAGGACTTATGGGACACTTTGGACAAGCCAAGACTTTGTATACTTTGAAGGAACATTACCATTGGCCGAATTTGGTAAAGGATGTGAAGAAGGTGTGTGAGCAATGCATTGCATGTATGAAGGAAAAATCCACTCACACTTCACATGGGTTATACACACCACTTCCTACACCTAGTCATCCATGGGTAGATATTTCTATGGACTTCATTGTTGGATTGCCTAAGACTAAGGGAAATCATGACTCAATCTTTGCTGTAGTTGATAGGTTTCCTAAGATGGCTCATTTTATTCCATGCAATAAGACTAATGATGCTATTCATGTGGCTGAATTGTTTTTCAAATAGATTGTTAGACTTCATGGTGTTCCTAAGACAATAGTTTTGGATAGAGACACTAAGTCTTTAAGCCACTTTTGGAGGACTTTGTGGGGTAAGCTAGGAACTAAGCTTTTGTTTTCCACATCTTGTCACCCATAAACTGATGGGCAAACTGAGGTAACTAATAGGACTTTAGGTTCCATGGTTAAAGCTATCATTGGTAAAAATTTGAAAGCTTGGGAAGATTGTTTGCCTCATGTAGAGTTTGCTTATAATAGGTCCATGCATACTACTACTAATTTATCACCTTTTGAGATTGTTTATGTTTTTAATCCTTTAACTCCATTAGATCTTTTTCCATTACCTACTCATGAGGTATCTAGTTTGGATGGTAGTAAGAAGGCCGAGAGCATCAAGAGGTTGCATGAGAAGGTTAAGCAACAAATTGAACTCAAAAATCAACAAGTTGCTAAGAAAGCCAACCAAGGCAGAAGGAGAGTTGTCTTTGAGCCTGGAGATTGGGTTTGGTTGCACATGAGGAAAGAAATGTTTCTAGCTACAAGAAAGACTAAGCCTCATCCAAGAGGAGATAGTCCATTCCAAGTCATTAAGAAGATCATTGACAATGCATACATGCTAGACTTGCCGGGTGAGTACAATGTGAGTGCTACTTTTAATGTTTCTGATTTGTCTTTGTTTGAACATGCAGATTCATGGATGAATCCTTATAAGGAGGGTGGATTTGATATGATCAAGGAAGGCAAACATGGAGAAGGCAAAGACCCATTGAAGGTTTCTAGTGGACCTATGACAAGGAAGAAAGCTTTGTTTCAAGTTTCTTCATGGAGAATGGACATGGAACTTCACAAGGAGCTTTTAGAATTCTCAAGAAACCATATAGAGATGATGTACATGCTTGTCACTCAGTTCTAGAGTGGTTAGACAAGCCACAAAGCAAGGACACCACTCAAAGTGCACCATTTGAGCCCCTTTAAGTGTTCTTGATGCATTTTGCGCCCACAAGCTGGATTTTTTAGCTCTAACTTTTCTAGACCTCTTTACCACATCTAATAGGAAGATTAATTCCATTGGAACTCAAAGATTCAAGCTTGGAGCTGAAGATACAAGTGAAAACCCTAAAGTGCCAAAAAATGCACCTGAAAAGGCTATTTGGGGGTTTTCGGGTTTAATCTTGTATTTGAATTTTATTTTCATTCAATTCCTATTTAGATACATTATTTAGGATGTTATTTAGGCTATGGAATTAATTCTGGTCGCTTAGGACAAGTGGCATACGCTACATACACTAAACAAGGTTAGAAAGGTTTTGGAGTCCTTTGTAACTAGGTTTCCTAGGTGACTTGGGCTGCGAATTTTCCCCAAATTTTTACCCTAGTTTAGGACTATATAAAGGCACATATTCTGGATGTAAACACATAGATTATTGCTGAAATAATATTGCTCTTTGGGGAGGTTTCTCTTTGGTTCTTTGTGGACTGCCTTGGTGCACAAGTGTGCTTGTGTTCTTGGAGTTCTATACTTCTTGTTTCTAATCACAGGTTGATTAGGGGTGGGGGTTTCAAACCCAATCTTTTTTATGTCTTGTGGAGCTTGAATCACATCTTGGGCGCGTTTCATGTAAGAGCAGACACTAGGGACTTCTTCGCGCCTGAGGAATACCGCCCTCTGGTAATCACCATGAGTTTCCTGAGGGACTTCCAACTTTCGAAGCAAATGGCCAGAAAACCTGTCTGGGCCAGACTCATCGCGGGGACCTTCTCCACGAAAAATATGATGACTCCCCTTTTGCACTCGTGCCGTTGCTGAAGCAGCCATGCCAGGTGACTTCAGAAAAACCTGTGCCTCGGCTGATGACTCCCCTTTCACTCGATATATGATGGCCGCACTGATCCACAGGCCCATCTGACGAAATACAGACGCAGCATGATAATGCACGGTGCTGATGACGCTACCATGTGCAAATGCTTTGAAGTCACCCTCACAGGGCCAGCAACTGCGTGGTACAATTCATTGCCTCCAGGGACCATCACTGAGTTCCAGGAGTTGTCCACGGCCTTCACGCAGCAATTCATCGGGAGCAGGCCGACTGCAAAGATGCCTGTCCAGATGTTCGACATAGAGCAGAGAAACGGAGAGACCATCCGAGACTATGTCGAAAGGTTCAACAGGGAAGCCCTGAGCGTCCCAGACTTTCGGCCCGAAATCTGCATTCTTGCCATGACACGGGGCCTTCGGCGGGACTCACAGCTGTTCTACGAGTTCTCAAAGGACCCCCCGGACACCCTCGGAGAATTTTACCGAAGGGCCGAACAGCACATGACAGCCGAGGAGCTGAGAATGGCTGGGCCAAAGTCAGACAACCACCGCGCCGAAGGGTCCAATCAGCAAGCCCGTAATCCTACCGAACAGGCAGGACGATCCACCTTCGTGTTCCCCCACGACGATCCGCTGCTGATAACGGCGAGGGTAGGGAACTGGGACGTCAAAAGGGTGCTACTTGATGATGGATCAAATGCTGACGTCCTATTCTCGCGAACTTGGGCATCTTCAGCAGCGAGCTTAAGCCTGTCACCACGCCCACCTTCGGCGTTGGGCCATCCGAACTACCCGTCCTCGGATGCATCGACCTCCCACTGATGATGAAAGGGACTTCGGTAGGTGGAGCAGCTGGGTTGTACGCCTCCACAATGGCGAGGTTCATCGTCATGGACGTCCAGTCCTCGTACAATGCCATCCTTGGAAGGCAGACACAGGGAAACCTGCACATTCGCCCTGATGTGAAGTACTTGACTGTCACATTCGCCACCAAGGATGGAGATGCAGAGATCTTCATAGACCAGGCCGAGGTAAGAAATGTGTTTGTGAAAGCATGAAAGGCTCCGGCAAACAACTCTACACAAACGGTGGAGGCAAAGGCGCAGGAGAAAGGCAAAGGAGAAGATCCCGCAAAGGCAAAAACGGAAGCAGTAGATCTTGTCCCAGGACAATCTACCCGGATAGGGAAGAGCTTGGACGAAGGTGACAAGGAAAAACTTGTATCCTTTCTGCTGGAAAATAAAGATCTGTTTGCCTACTCGCCAAAAGATATGCCGGGGGTGAACCCTGGCATAATACAGCACAGCCTCAAAGTAAGCCCGGAAGCAAGGCCTGTCCGGCAAAAGAAACGAAGCATCTCAGCCCATAAGGGCAACTTTGTCAAAACCGAAGTCCAGCGACTGTTGGAAGCCAAAGTTATCAGGGAAGTGAAGTACCCCGAATGGTTAAGCAACATGGTCATCGCCACAAAAGAAGGTAGCAGCAAACTCCGGATGTGCATCGATTTCAGAAATTTGAACGATGCTTGCCCGAAAGACTCATACCCTCTGCCGCCAATAGATCAGCTGGTAGATTCAACTGCGGAATATGGGCTCCTAAGTTTCCTAGACGCCTTCAGTGGCTACCATCAAATAAGGATGGACCCCGAAGATGAAGAAAAAACTGCCTTCATCACCGAGGGAGGAACATACTGCTATATCAGGATGCCCTTCGGGCTCAAGAATGCAGGAGCCACCTACCAAAGGTTGATGAACAAGGTCTTTAAGGACCAAATGGGGAGAAACATGGAGGTATATGTTGATGATATGATAGTCAAGAGCAAGCTGCCTGGCTACCACGTTGCAGATCTAGAGGAAACCTTCCAAAAGCTCAGAGCCTTTGGGATTCGGCTCAATCCTGAAAAGTGCATCTTCGGGGTAACCTCGGGAAAGTTCCTTGGGTACATGGTATCCGAAAGAGGCATTGACGCTAACCCCGAGAAGATTAAGGCTCTGCTTGAATTCCGAACTCCTGCCACGGTCAAAGACGTGCAAAGGCTCACCGGAAGAATAACCTCCCTAAGCAGGTTTATTTCCAGGTACGGAGATCGGTGCCGACCTTTCTTCAAAGTCCTCACAAAGGCAGCAAAAAGGGAAGGCGACCTCGGAAGGAATGATCATCCTTGGGATGAAGATTGCCAAAAGGCCTGGGAAGAACTCAAAGTCTACCTGGCCAGCCTGCCGACTCTACGACAACCTCGGGAGGGAGAGCCACTCGTATTGTACCTCGCCGTCACGGAGAAAGCTGTAAGCTCGGTCCTCGTGAAAGAAGAAGGCCCAAAGCAATGGCCAGTCTATTACGTCAGCAAGTCCCTGCATGGCGCCGAAATCAGGTACCCTTTGCTTCAAAAAGCTATATACGCCTTGGTGCTTGCAGGAAGAAGGCTGCAACTGTACTTTCAGGCTCACCCCATCATCGTCCGAAGTAGTCTACCACTACGGGATGTTATGAAGAAAGTTGATCATTCGGGAAGGCTCTCCAAGTGGTGCATAGAGCTTGGCGAGCACGAAATCATATATGAGCCTCGGAAGGCCATAAAGGCCCAAGCACTGGCAGATTTTATCGCCGAAATACCCACCACTGAGGACAGCCACCAAGATCCGAACGAGGGTGAGCCAGAATGGACCTTGCATGTTGACGGAGCCTCGGGTTCCGAACACCAGGGAGCTGGAATAGTTATCAGAGGACCCGAAGGCCTGGAGGTAATGAAGGCTATCAAGTTCAGCTTCAGCGTCACAAACAATGTGGCTGAGTATGAAGCCCTCATAGCGGGATTACGCTTGGCCAGAAGGATTGGCGTGAGAAACTTAAAAGCTCACAGCGATTCCCAGCTGGTAGTTCGGCAGACGGCAGGAGATTATGGGGCGAAGGACCCAATCTTGGCAAAATACCACGAGCTGGTAGCAAAGCTCATCCAAGAGTTTGACGCCGTACGGATCGAAAATGTACCTCGGCGGAATAACACTGAGGCGGATTGCTTGGCGAAGTCGAAAACATACACCGAGGTGCTAGACCATCCGAGCATCTCAGTGCTGAGCATAGCGACCTCGGGAAAAGGATGGAAAGATCCCATAAAGAGATACCTCGCAGAAAATATGCTCCCCGAAGACCCCGGCGACGCTGCGAGACTGCGAAGACGCTCCGGCCGATTCTTCCTGATTGGTGAAGAGTTATACCGGCAGGGATATGCAAACCCGCTGCAGAGATGCGTGGCTGAAGAGGATACTGAAATGATCCTTGAAGAGGTCCACGAAGGCATGTGTGGCTCACATATCGGAACTGATGCCCTTGCAGCGGTGATACTTCGCCAAGGATACTTCTGGCCTACCCTGAGAAAGGACGCAAGACAGTTCGTCCGGAAATGTGGTAGCTGCCAGAGACACGCGAACATCCAGAGGGCACCCTCGGAGACGGTAAGTTCGACTGACTATCCTTGGCCGTTCGCAGTCTGGGGTATAGACCTTATTGGGCCACTCCCCACAGTCCAGAGGGCACCCTCGGAGACGGTAAGTTCGACTGACTATCCTTGGCCGTTCGCAGTCTGGGGTATAGACCTTATTGGGCCACTCCCCACAGCACCCGGAGGCGTGAAATTCTGCGTTGTAGCAGTGGACTATTTCTCTAAATGGGTCGAGGCAGAACCGCTGGCAACTATCTCGGTAAAAGAAGTGCAGAAGTTCGTATGGAAGAACATTGTATGCAGATTTGGCATACCGAGGGTACTAGTAGCTGATAATGGATCCCAATTCATAGACAAAGGATTCCAGGAATTTATCAGCGACCTCGGAATAAAGATGCACTTCGCCCCAGTAGCTCACCCCCAAAGTAACGGGCAGGTGGAAGTATCGAACAGGACCATAAAAGATGGCCTGAAAAAGAGACTGGGAGAAGCAAAAGGGAAATGGCCAGGAGAACTCCAAAGCGTATTGTGGAGCTACCGAACGACGCCCCGAAGGGCCACAGGGGAAACTCCCTTTTCACTAGTCTTCGGGACAGAGGCCATTATCCCAGTCGAGATAGTCAGACCATCAATACGGGTGCAAATATTTGATGAAGGTGGAAACGACCTCGGCCTCAGAACCAAGCTCGACCTCGTCGGCGAACACAGAGAAATAGCCGAGCTGAGAAGAAAAGCTTTTCAGCAAAGAGTGGCCGCGGCTGTAAACTTACGGGCCAGGCCAAAAGAAATCAAGAAGGGAGACCTCGTTCTCCGAAAGGCTGACTTTGCACCCCGAAGGCCGTCCCACGGAGTACTTCGCGCAAACTGGGAAGGACCTTATCTGGTTCTCGCCGAAGTACGAAAAGGCGTGTACAAACTTGGCGACGCCGAAGGCGTAGAATTGAAAAATACTTGGCACTCAGACGCCTTGAAAAAATTCTACGCCTAAGATGAAGCGGAGGAATTGTAAGTACAGAATGCTCTTAAGGAAAGTTCTTAAGTATCCAAAATTGTGCAAAGCAGAATTCCGAGAAGATGCTCGCCGTAATAAAGCGCAGATTGACCTTCCAGAGACCCTTGAGCCATCACGCTCGGGAAAAGATGGAGAAATCTCGCAGAGGCAGTTTTCCGAAGTCCCTTGAGCCATCATGCTCGGGAAAGATGGGAAACAAGAACGTCGCAGAAGTACTCGCCGAAATAAGCGCAGAGACAGTTTTCCGAAGTCCCTTGAGCCATCACGCTCGGGAAAAAATGGAAAACAGCTCTCAAAAGATTTCGTAAGTCTCTTGAGCAAACATGCTCGGGACAAAAGGAAAAGAATGAAAATTTTTTGACTAAGGAATTTCCGAAGTCCCTCTAGCGAACTTGTTCGGGACAAAATGGAAATGCAAAAGCCTGCAAAAAGACTTAGTCAAAATTTTCAGACTTTCCAAAAAGCCTTTGGAGCGAACAGGCTCGGCCAAGGGAATGTAAAAGAGTTTCTTTGATTGCAGGTTTTCCGAAGTCTCTTGATTGAAAACGAAAGAAAACAGTTTCTAGAGAAAAACTCAAAAGAACAGAGGGATCAAAACGCTCTGGAAAACAAAAACCCACCGAAAGATTTGCCAAAATCTGAGGACGCCGTCGTGAAAGTTGGCTGGAAAAAAGCTCTGATTAAGGTAGCTCCGCCACAGAAAGCAAGAAAGTGCAAGAACAGGGGCAAAGCAGAGAAAAGAGCAGAAGAAAAAGCAAAAGGAACTTATGATGGAATGGGCTATTTATAAGCCAGAGGTGGGTAACCGAAACATCATCATAAGTACCCTTTGGAGGCGAACCGTCGCCGTAACTGCTCTCTGCACCTGAAAAGGCGTGCCCTCTGTAACCGACGCGACTCTCCTCCAATGGCAAAGCGCCACGTGTCAACCGCTGCGCAAAAATGGGGGACACGTCCTCCAAACGTGAAAACTGGGACACGTCTTCTGACATCCCTGGAAAACTGGGACGCGCCGCTCAGACTGACACGCTTGGCCAAACAGACCTGCAGAAACAAAGAGCAGGCCAACTCGAGGACGCCAAGAGACAGGCTATGGCCGAACAGCCCATGACCTTCGGGCAAGAGGTGTATCTTCGGCACAGGCTCCGCCTCGAAGACACCAAAGAACAGGCCAAGGCCGAAGAGCCCATGATCTTCGGGCAAAAGGCGCATCCTCGGAACAGGTTGAGCTTCCAAAGAGACTCCCATAAACAACCTCGGAAAGAGATGCAAAACCGAAGTCTTCACTTCGGCTTTCCAAAGGGGGGCATGTGATAGCCAAACGCTATCGCCTCTATCTGGCCGAACTCCCTGCCACAAGAATGGCCAGAAGAAGCTGGCGCTACCCGAGAAAAGGTGTGATCATGCACCTCGGGAGATAGCCGAAGAGCTCCGAGCCCGGCACGCCAGGAAAACCCGAGGACACTACTTGCCCCCCCAAGGTTGTGAACAGATCGCCTTCGGAAAAGCGGCACCAGACATAGCGAGCCGAACATGATATCCCCGAAGGCGAAACTCCCTGAAACTGGGAACCCCCAAACTGAGGGCTTGTTTCCCGAAGAGGCTCTGTCCGTACCAAAGGACGACCTCACCCAGGGACCTCGGGAGTACGGCAGGAGCATTTATGGAAGCATTTAAGGAAGCCTCTGACACGTCCTTTCACAGACGTCACAAGCCGCCTCAAAAGGCGCTCTGACACACGGACGCCATCAGAATCACATCATGGCCCATCTCAGCACATGGCTCAAGGCAACCTGCTACCAGCTATCTGTCTCCTACGCCCAGAAATTCAGGAACATCCGACCGAACACGTGTCACGATCTGAACGGGCTAGGCACTCCTATAAATACCAGGAATTAATACTTGGCAGGAGGTTGGTTGGCAAAACACTGCTCCCACACTCTGAGAAAATTACCAGGCAAGACTCTTCAGCCCTGTGTGCTATTACCTTTGCCTTTTTCTCAGCCAACCACTGACTTGGGCGTCGGAGGCTCCCCCCCCGGAAAAACACTCCGGGGGCCTCCTAACCCTTTGTTTCTGAGCTTTCAGGCACACTCCCTTGGGCGATCCATCCTCCAGGCGTTCTTCCTCCCAGAAGTCTCTCCACCAGTCACCATGACTATAAACGATGAGGCTCCACGCCATCATGTGCGACACCTCCAGTCAAAGCAGACATGACAAAACCCTGGCAAAGAGAGGTCCGCAGTACCCTCGGACAAGCCGGATAAGCGCTACCCTCAGGAAACCCATGGGACCAACTTCGGTCAGAAGGAGTCACCGCCCTTCCCGAGGGTGACCTCGCGCCGACCTCACATGCCCGAAACCACCTTCAGATACTCTCTGGGCCACCCTCAGGGCATTCTCACAAAGTGCCATCATCAGGTACCCGAGCCTGACATTGGGATAGCCCAACTGAAGGTGCCTCATACAAACAAGGGACCTCCCTCCATAGGAGCTCACCTCCCCAAATGAGCTTTGTACCCTGAAGGAGTTCGGTCCCCCGAAAAGGCCACGTGGGCATATGACGGAACGGCTGAGGAGTCTCTGACACACCATACTCATACAGCCCTCGTAACGCCACCCTCGGACACGCTCTAACACACCATACTCATCCAGCCCTTGACACGCCGCCCTTGTACGACCTAAACTCCTAGCAAGGCGGCCTATGGCCGGCTAGTGGCTCCCCCTCTCCCGAAAGTACGGACTGCATCCGACCGAACACGTGTCATGATCTGGGCAGGCTGTGGCAAATGAACTTCTCCTGTTCACCTCCCTATAAATATTTAGGAAATGCCCCAGGTAAGGGGATCTCTACTCCAAGGAAGAATCTTTCCACTCTCTACTTATTCTCCATTTTTCAGACACTAACTTGGGCGTCGGAGAATATACCCCCCCCAAAGAGACACTCGGCGGAGCTCCTAGCCCTTGCTTCTCTGAGTCCTTGCAGTCCTTCTCCCATAGGAGGCTCCTCATCCAGGCGTTCCCCCACCGGAAGTTTCTTCTCCAGGATCATCATGTTGCACAATGAAGATGCGAAAGGGCATCAGGTAGCATGTTCGCTCATCTTTTTGGCGAGGACCTCCTCATTTGGACACTCTTCCGTTAGGGACTGGAAGGTGGCATTAGTCATAATGACATTCGCCATCTGAGGAGCCATCTTCTGGCTGTCCTCATAAAACAAGTCCATGTGCTCCATGAAAGTGCAGAAGGGCTGCCTCGTAACCCTGTCCCTTAAGATCTTCACATCCCAAAGGGCCCTCTTTCGGGCATGCTCGGCCACCCACTAAGCCGGTGCTTACTCCTCTGCAAAGTCACGCTGAAGTTCCATTAAAATGTTATCCCTTAGCCATTCATCTACAAGGTGTAAAATACCAAAAATGCCGAAACTAATAAATGAATGACTAAGGGACAAACCTGGGGGCAGTTCGGCGTCTTCGGTGTTGGTACCACTGACATCAAGGACTTTGGCAGGGTCCCCTTTGCCCTTCTTCTTTCAGTGTTCCTCTAGTTCTTCGACCGAAAGCTCCCTGACTGAAGTCCCCAATGTCTCGACAGCTGCTTTGGGACTTAGAGGGATCGAGTCGATGGTAGGCCCTGAAGGCGGGTTAGCAGGCACAGGGGTTTGCTCGAGCACCTCCACTTCACCTTTGGGTGGAGGACGAAGGGAATCCTATTGGGCTTTCTTCGACTATGACACCAAAGATGGTCCAGCCAGCGCCTTCTTCCTCTTTGGGACTTTCTTCTTCTACTGCTCCCCTTTTTTAGCCTGACCAATGAAAAGGCTCTTGTAGAATGCTGTAGATTTATCACCCATCTTTGAAAAAAGGATAACATTAGTGTATGTATGGAAGGGCATAAGTAACAAAAACTAGAAAGAGGCTTACGCTATTTAAGTGC